>JAPPVO010000036.1:48472838-48629832 GCA_030407325.1 Camellia japonica
ACTTCGAGGCACCTCATTCTTATCATTCCGGCATCCCGTATGAGTGTGGCTGAGGCCTTCTCATGTTGGTGTAAACCCATCATTGCATTTCGTGCCTTTATGTCATCACCTCGGTTCGCGTGCCAGTGGGCACGCATTTCGAGGCATCTCATTCTCATAGCATCGTGCATGCTAGGTTGTATGTTAGTTGCATTTCATGCATATCATGCATATTGCACGGGAAACGAGGCACGTTTCGTACTCCGAGTAACGGAACGGGTCTCAATTCCCAGTTCACCGACACTCCGGATTATCCATGATGGAGTTAGGTTTTGGTATAGCATCCATCTGCATTCATCCCTACATTGAGTTGTGCAAATCGGCTCCTCGGCCATCATGCATCGATATGCGTGATTGGTGGTACGAGGATCGAGGCATGCATATATTTGTGAAATACATTGCTATGCCCTTTTCCTGCTCTCTGTTGCAGCGAATTGAAGAATCGGCAAATTTTCGGAACTCGGCGCGTATTTCGAGAAATATTGCAAACAGAGGCTAAATCGGGCATCTCAGCGGATTTCTGCGCAACACAGTCCAGCATACATTGTATCAGAAGCGAGGCAGCCCCTGGCTTGCATGCCAGTTTTACTGCTTTCCTAGTTTAATTTATTAATTAATTAGAAATCTGTACATTATTTTGGACTGTATATTTCGGACTGTATATTTATTCGGACCCTCTGCGCGAGGGCACAAATGTAATAAGGGTGTGTGAGTGTGATGTATGTCTTCCAACCCCCATTTCTTTCTCCCTTTTATTTACCTGCTTACGATGGTTAGATATAGGGCATATTTCAATTAGCATAACAGTATGACAGCATGTTTGCATCATTCATCTGTTTTGCACACACCAGGCTCAGCGCATCATACAAACTGCATCTGTATTTCAATTCCAAATTGAATACGTGTTAGTTGTAGCATTCCATATGCCATCTTTAAAATAGCCGAGCCTGCTATAGTTGCATCTTTGCATGTGTTGCATTAGGCATCTCTGCATTCTTAGGATCATGCATGGATTTCTAATCAGTTTTCTGTTTTGGCTTGGAGTACTCGGTGAGTTTTATGCTTTAGCATACTTGCATGCGTGTGAGTGTTGCCATGATAGCATGCTTGCCATGAGGCTATGTGCTTATGTGATATAACTGCCTTGAATGCCTGTGGATGAAGGTTGAGTTATTTGAATTGGGACAATGCATTGACTGTTTGTTTTAAGCCCACTAGATAGTGGCAACATCATGTTTTCTAAGCCCACCCGAGGGTGGCAAATCCGCATTTTAGCCTACCTGCGGGTAGCACCATCACACAATTTTCAAACAAACAAACATGAAATGTTTTGTTCCAATTCAGGCGGCCCAGTCTATACTTATTTGCTGCGAGCATCACATAGTAAACCTAGGCTAATAACCGGAATAAGAACTCACAAGATTTTCAAAAACAGATATCATGGTTAGTAGAGGCCGGTCTTTGACCGGGCGAGCGGGGGTGCTCACGATGTGACCTTCCCCAATCGTACCCAAGTTCCCGAGCCAACTTTGGTGATGACGGACACGTGGCCTTTGGCACCGAGTCAGGGTTTCCTAAATTTCCCATTTAAAAAATATTTAGGTGGCGACTCTGTTATCTGGCAAAGCAGTCCATGTTTGGCACTTCTTTCAAAAAAAAATCTGTTTTCAAAACGATTTGCCGGATTTGGACTCTTTGGTTCGAGATTAAGAACCGTGACATTCGAGTCCTTCGAACTGTAGTGACCCCAATATGAACAGAACGGGACCTAACCCTCCCGGGGCGTTCGGGGACGTCTACACTAGTACTTCACATGAGCCTAAGGCACCATATGTGCCTAAGGCACCCTTTCCCCAGTGCCTTGATACACCATCCTCTTTTAATAAGAAGGCGGCATCTATGGAGGCAATGATGGAGGTCTTTAAACAGGTAAAAATCAACCTCCCCCTGTTGGAGGCAATTAAGCAAGTACCATCATATGCCAAATTTCTGAAGGATCTTTGTACGCAAAAGCGTAAATCTAGGACATATGTGTCCCAAAAGGTCCTACTCACGGAGCAAGTAAGCTCCATCTTGTTGAATGACACACCTCCTAAGCTTAAGGACCCAGGTGCCCCAACCATTGCATGCATTATAGGGGACCACTTCATTGATAGGGCCTTATTGGATTTAGGGGCTAGTGTTAATTTGTTGCCGTACTCTGTGTACGAGGAATTTGGGCTTGGCGAGTTGAAGCCCACTACTGTTACTCTTCAGTTGGCTGACCGGTCCCTCAAAGTGCCACGAGGCATGATTGAGGATGTGCTAGTTAAGGTTGATAGGTTCTACTTCCCTGTTGACTTTTTGATTTTAGATATGGAACCGGTAGCTAGTTGAAGGAAACAAATCTCGGTGATTTTGGGTCGACCTTTCTTGGCTACGGCCAATGCACGCATTAATTGTCGGGCCGGGGTTATGGAAGTTTCATTTGGTAACATGCAAGTGAAACTTAATGTTTTCCAAGCATCACAACAACCTCATGAGAGAGAGGAGTGCTTATTAGTGGATGTTGTGGATGAGATTGTTGAGGAGGCTTTGCCCTCCATTCTTGTAGAGGACCCTTTAGAGGCTTGTCTAGCTCATTTTGGGTTTGAAAATTTTGATATAGATGGGTCAGTTGAGGAGGTGAATGTCTTGCTTAATTCTTCTTCTACACTAGATTTTCCTCCATGGAAAGCCTGGTTTGAGTCACTTCCTCCTTTGTCGAGAGAGCCTGCCACACCATCTTTGGTCACACCACCTACACTTGAGTTGAAGCCACTTCCGACCACACTCAAGTATGCATTTTTAGGGCCCCAGGAGACTTTACCAGTTATCATTGCATCTGACTTAACTGCTGAGCATGAGAGTCAGTTAATGAGTGTTCTCATGGTACATCGGAGAGCTATAGGGTGGTCAGTGGTTGATTTGAAAGGGATAGATCCCTCCGTGTGCATGCATTATATACACTTAGAGGAGGACACCAAACCTTCTCGCGAAATGCAACAGAGACTGAATCCTAATATGAAAAAGGTGGTGAAGAAGGACGTTTTGAAATTGTTGGATGCGGGTATTATATACCCCATCTCAGATAGCAAGTGGGTGAGTCCCACACAAGTGGTGCCCAAGAAATCGGACATCACTGTTGTTGAGAATGAGGGAGGAGAGTTAGTCCCCACACGAACCACTACTGGGTGGCGAGTGTGCATTGATTATAGGAGACTAAATTTCTCGACTAGGAAGGACCATTTTCCTTTACCTTTCATTGACCAAATCCTAGAGCGGTTAGCGGGGCAGGGTTTCTATTGTTTTCTTGATGGCTATTCTGGGTATAATCAAGTCCTGGTGTACCCCGCTGACTAGGAAAAGACCACATTCACATGCCTTTTTAGCACTTTTGCTTACAGGCGCATGCCCTTCGGGCTATGTAATGCACCAGCGACCTTTCAACGGTGTATGATGGCCATTTTCTCCGACATGGTGGAGAAATTCTTAGAGGTTTTTATGTATGACTTTTCGGTGTTTGGACCGTCTTTTGAGGAATGCCTTAGGAACTTGACTAGAGTGTTAGAACGATGTACTGAGGCAAACCTAATCCTGAGTTTGGAAAAGAGCCATTTTATGGTTCGTGAGGGTATAGTGTTGGGAAACATTGTGTCTCCTCGAGGTATAGAGGTTGACAAAGCTAAGGTTGACCTCATTGCAGGCCTTCCTCCACCCAATTCCGTGCGTCAAATTAGGTCTTTCTTAGGGCATACAAGTTTTTACCGTAGGTTCATCAAAGACTTTAGTAAGATATCACGTCCTTTGTGTAGTTTAATAGTTAAGGACGCGCCTTTTGTCTTTGATGAGGCATGCTTAAAGGCATTCGAAACACTAAGAATGGCCTTGACCACCGCCCCAATCATGAAATCACCAGATTGGTTGCTTCCCTTCGAAATCATGTGTGATGCCTCCGATTATGCTGTCGGGGCTGTGTTAGGCCAAAGGGTCAATAAGGCACCATTTGCTATATACTATGCTAGTCGCACTCTCTCGGATGCACAATTGAATTACACTACCACCGAGAAAGAGTTGCTAGCTGTGGTCTTTGCCTTAGACAAATTCCGATCTTATCTCCTAGGTTCCAAGGTCATAGTCTTCACTGATCATGCCGCTTTGCGGTATTTATTATCTAAGAAAGAGACAAAACTTAGGTTGATTAGATGGATTTTGTTGCTTCAGGAATTTGACTTAGAGATTCGTGATAAGAAAGGATCCGAGAATGTGGTGGCGGATCATCTCTCCCGAATCCTTGTTGAGTATAATAGTGATCCTTTTATTTTGCATGATTCGTTTCTAGACGAACAACTCTTTGAGCTGTCACAAGCGAGCCCCCCGTTGTTTGCCCATATTGTGAATTACTTGGCCATTGGGCAAATTCCACAGAATTAGTCTAAGAAAGACAAAGATCGATTCTTTTCGCAAGTCAGGTATTACTTTTGGGAGGATCCGGAGTTGTTTAAATATTGCTCCGACCAAGTGATCCGGCGGTGTGTGCCGGAGAGTGAGGTGCATAGCATTCTTACATTTTTTCATTCTTCTGCATGTGGCGGTCATTTTAGTGGACATAAAACGGCCGCCAAGATTTTACAGAGTGGGTTTTATTGGCCCACAATTTTTAAAGATGCCCATCAATTTTGTAGAACTTGTTTGCGCTGTCAGCAAATGGGTTCGATGTCTCGGCGTGACATGATGCCAATGTCCCCTATTCTTGTGGTAGAAATATTTGATGTGTGGGGGATTGATTTTATGGGCCATTTCCCGTCGTCATTCGGGTTTGAGTACATTCTTTTGGCAGTAGATTACGTGTCTAAGTGGGTGGAGGCAATAGCTACCCGAATAAACGATCATAGAGTGGTAATCAAGTTTTTGCATGAAAGCATCTTTAGTCGTTTTGGGTTTCCTAGAGCCATAATAAGTGATCAGGGTACACATTTTTGTAACCGGTTCTTTGAGTCGGTAGTTAAGAAATACTCTATCACTCATAAAGTTGGCACTCCATATCACCCTCAAACTAGTGGCTAAGTGGAAGTCTCAAATAGAGAGGTAAAGCACATAATTGAGAAAACAGTGAGACCGGATAGGAAAGATTGGTCACAACGGTTAATTGATGCATTATGGGCTTACCGCACTGCTTATCAGACACCCATTGGGATGTCACCATATAGAGCGGTGTTCAGCAAAGTTTGCCATCTCCCGGTTGAACTTGAGCACCGAGCATTGTGGACCATAAAGAAGTTTAACTTCGATATGGCCGCAGCTGGGCTCAACCGGAAATTGCAACTCAATGAGTTGAAGGAAATCCGAAATGATGCATATGAGAGTTCGAGAGTTTTTAAAGCTCGGACTAAAGAATTCCATGACAAGCACATTAACAGGAAATCCTTTGAACCCGACCAAAAAGTGTGGCTTTTTAATTCAAAATTGAGACTCTTTCCGGGTAAGCTAAGATCAAGATGGGATGGCCCCTTTGTAGTTGTTGAGGCATTCATTCATGGTGCCGTTGAGGTGCGAGATCCAAAGACTGGCCACACTTTCAAAGTGAATGGCCAAAGATTGAAACCATATATAGAGGGGATTGGGAATGGGGATATGATTGAGTCCATTGCTTTGATGGACCCATTTTACTACGATTGATAGATTAATTTCTTATTCCGTTTTCTTTCCCTTCTACGCTATTTTGTTTTTATTTGCTCTCGTCATGCTTTATCTGCGCCTAGGAGACTTTAAATCCTCTAAAGGTGTAATTCTTTTGGTGTTAGCTGTGCCCGAACGGTATCTGAAGGTCTGGTATAGCCACCTAACCGTGTTTGTAGTGAGTTCCTAGGAGACCAACTGAGACGGTGAAAACTAGAGTTTGAATGGCAAAGCCTAGAACATAAAGGTTTGGAATTTCCGAGACTAGAGTCTGGTTTAAATACTCAGGGGTGTGGAGATTGCTTCAAAACTACCTCGGCTTGAACTCTGTATGGCAGCCCCATAGGTTGAGGTAGCTTTATGCGCCTCAATTCTGGATACCGAATCAACCTAGTCTGTCACCCTATTGGAGAATAGGGAAAGTTACAAACACAGTTAGGGAGAAAAGTAGTACCCGTGGTTTTCGCGTGAAGATTATACCTTTAGTGGGCATTCCGTATGTTCTTTTGTGCTATATTTATTCCGGATGTCAATTGGAGGTAGAAATGTTTATTTTATGTGTTTAAAAGCATGCTTTCTTGTTTATTTTCTGAGTTAAAAAAAAAGGGGGTTATACTTGTTCATGTAAAAAAAAAAAAAAAACCTACGTTGTACTTGTTTTTTTTTTTTTTTTTAAAAAAATTTAATTATTTCCTGCACGTGCGACACTGTTCACGCACGTGCGGCAATTGTGGGAATAAAAAGATGGAGCACACTGCTTAATAAGCAGGTGCGGGGTAGTGCGTTGACCAAAAGCCGCACGTGTGGCTTGACTCCCGCATGTGCGGGATGACGAAATTTAAAAAAAAAAAAAAAAAAAATTCTGCGAGGAGGAGAATCACCGCACGTGCGGCTAGGGCCCCGTACATGCGGAACGTCGTGATTTTTAAAATAAAAAAAATGTGATCAAGAATCGCCGCACGTGTGGCCTGGGCCCCGCACGTGCGGGAAATTGTGCAATTGAAGAGGCTGCACTCTACTTTAAAAGCAGGTGCGAAGGGCAGGTGCAGAGGCATACCGAACGTGTGGCCTGGGCCTCGCACGTGCGGGAATTTCCAAAAAAAAAAAAAATGTTTTGTTTTCTTCTTCTTTTTAATTATTTTTAATTTCATTTATTTTATTTTATTTATTTACTGATTTCAAAACAAATAAATATGTAAATATATTTTAAATAAATACATAAATAATTTTTAAATAAATAATTCTTTAAAAAAAAAAAAAAATAACAAACCTTATCTAACACTTTCTCTCTCTCAATCCCTTTCACTCTCAGATTTCACTCTCTCTCTCCCTACCTTATCTCTCTCTTTCACAACCCCACACAAACCCATCCTCTTCTTCACTTTCTTCTTTTTTGTTTTCTTCTTCTTTCTTCTTCCTCACCACCATCATCTCACCGCCGGCATCACTTCCTTCTCCGTCCGACGAAACTCTACCGACCACCATTTTCTTCGGCGAACCTCCATTCTTTTTCTCTCTTTCTCCACTTTTTCAAGGTGATTTCTTTTCTTTTATGTAGATTTGTGGATGTAGGAGTTAATCTGTAGAGTTTTTGATTTTGTTTTTATTTTTATTTGATCTTGTGTTCATTCTCTTAAAAAAAAAAAAAAAAATTCTTAGCCATGTTTGTTTTATCTTCCTTCTTTTATTTTTATTTTGTTTATTTAGCCATGTAGTAGTACACTAACTTAGCCATGTTTAATTTATTTGTTTATCTTAAAAAAAAAAAAAAAACAGAACCACAATTTGCCTGCGTAAGGAAGAAGATGAAGCCGCACATGTGGCCCTCTACGGCGCATGTGCGGGAGTAAAAAAAAAAAAAAAACTCAGAAATCATGGTGCTAATACTAATCCTAATTTAGTTTATTTTTATTTTCTCTATTTATTTAGTTTAAATTATTCGTTAGTGATTTTGGTTAGTTTAATTCGTTTGGGGCTTGTTTTATTTTTATTTTTATTTTTAATTTTGTTTGTTTAGTTCGTGCTGTTATTTTTATTTATTCTATGATGTAATTGTTCATTTAATTATTAAGTAATTTAGTTTTTATTTTATTTTCTGAATTTTTATTTCATATTATCTTCTTTTGTTTTCTTCTAAAAAAAAAAAAGGGGTTTAGTTTAGGTTATTATATTCTATACTTGAGTCTCTTTTGTAATTTAGTTATTTTATAGTTTAGTTTAGTTTAATTTAGTGTAATTTAGTTTCTAGTTTAGTTAATTTAATTTAATGTCATTTTTATTCATTTATTAATTATTTTCTTTTTTTTTTATAAAAAAAAAAGAGAAAAAAAAGTGGGAATTGCATGTGGTACATTAGTGGGCAAACTTGTGCTTTCATATTTTATTCTATTCTTATGATTGGTTCCACGGGTTTGTGTCTATTTGCTTTTGGTGTGTGCAAGATATGAGTCGACGTGTTGCTCGGGCCTCCAAGAAGGCCAGAGGTTCCACCTCTTCGGCGCCACCATTGCTATCGTCACCACCATCCTCGCCACCACCACCGGGTGACTTCCCCCGGCTGGAGTGGGCTTCACACCCTCTTCACAAGCTTACGCAATTCAACCTGCAATTTTTTCAGGGTGACGCAGACACTACTTGGGCCGTTGAGCAGCTCCGACTCCGGCAGCAGTTGGGCGTTTGCACTGTGACAGCGCCCACTTATCCTCGTCTGGTACGACTCTTCTACCAGAATCTATATAAGTCACCCACCGAGGAGGGACTGCTCTCTAACATTGATGGTCAGCCTGTCCACATCACCTCATCCATGATTGCCATAGTGTTAGGTTTTTTCGCCAAGCTGGAATATCAGCCCTTCCCGAAAGTTGAGGATCGACAGCCCATCCATAGCCTCATCCAGCAATACTTCCCGGGGGCCCACGGTGACCTCAGTTTCACATGCTTGCGGCGGAGCAAGCTGCCTAGCCGCTTGCTATTCCTGGATTCCGTGGTCCATAAGAATGTCCTTCCACTTGGGCATCGAGCTGAGCGACGATTGGAGTTTGTTCGGGTTCTACACGGGTATCAGTATGGCTATCAGGTCCCGCTTGAGCGTATCATCTTGATGCACTTGCAGAAATTTCTCCAAGAGGCAGTTCGGCCTGATCCTATGCAAAACCTGACCTGGCCACTACCATTTGCCAATCTGCCGACACTTGTGTTTCAGCTGAACCACCTTCACATTGCTGAGGATGAGGAGATTGATAGAGGGTATCCGACTTTCGGCCAGCGGGAATGGCAGCATAGCATATCTCGTATCCCGCAGCCGGTTGGTGCCCCATTTGATGAGGCCCAGGACCCCGTACATGACCACCCACCACATCCTGTTCCCCCCGTGCCTCCCCAAGGGGACCCGCTCTACATGACTTGCGAGGAGTACTTACAGCTTCAGCACTTTGTGGATCAAGTCCACAGTACTCTTCGTGATCATCACCACAGTCTCATGGAGTTGCGCACGGATTTTCAAGCGCATTGTGACTATTCTTAGGCGACCTTCGACCAGCTGCTTGCCCACCAGCAACGGGTTCAGGATAACGCATTTGAGACGTGCTCTTTGATGCAAGCTTTGTTTGCCCAGCATTTCCCGTCGCCACCACCACCACCGGCTTCCCCGTAGTCCCTACCTGTATATTGCTTTGTCTCTTTTATTTTTATTTTTATTTTCCTTTTTAGTTCTTTCTTTTCTTCAAAAAAAAAAAAAAAAACAAAAAAACAAACAGTGTGAAGTGTATATATGTTACTCTCTGCCTATTTGGATGTGCACCTACAATTCTAGTAATATTCTCTCATTTCTCTTTACTTTTCCATTGAGGACAATGCCATATTCAAGTTGGGGGATGAGGGTTATATTTTCTTTTGTGCATTCCTATTTGGCTCATAATTCATGCTTATACCTGTTTCACTTGATTGCATTACTTCACCTGATGTGACTTTTTGCTAGTAGGGTGATGATATTGCTAATGTTATTTGGAGATCATAGTAGACTTGTATGAAAAGAGTGTTTTGGGTAGATACTTGCATGTGATGTTTGCACGATGAGAGTTGTCTGTGTTTGTGATTTTAGTACACTTGTCATGAGTATGCCTTAATTCACACGAACACACTATCATAGCGGTGATCTTTTTATTATAATCCCTGGTGTACATCATTGATAATAGCTAGAGTTGCAGAAAATAATAAATGAGGAGCCAAGATTCATAAAAAAAAAAAAAATAAAAATAAAAAAACACTTGACTTGTTTGGGTTCGTAACCTTTTTAACTCGAGTTATTAAGTTCGTAGGGGTGTCTTTACACCTAATGCCCTAAAACCATCTAGTTTGGGAGTCATTGGCCCAAAACTTGCTACACAGGTTAATTAGAATGCTTAAGGGACTTGGACATTGTACAGTTAAGGAAAAATAATAAGAATGACTTGTTCGGATTCGTAGCCTTTTCAACTCGAGTTATTAAGCCCGTAGGGGTGTCTTTACACCTAGTGCCCTAAAACCGTCTGGTTTGAGAGTCATTGGCCCAATGCTTGTTACATGGGTTGATTAGAAAGCTTAATGGATCAGGACATTGCACAGTCATTTAAAAAAAAAAAAAAACAACTTTTGAAAATTTTGGCTGCAACAGGTTAGTTTTTCTGTATATGTTGGGTGTTATTATGAGTTACACTGGGCTATTATAGTGGATAGTTAACTAATATGGAGATTGCATCTTACACCGAGGGTACTCATGACTTGTCTACTAGCATGCACAAGTATAGGGAACTTTACTTTTGTATTAACTGAATTGTGGTTTTGACTTAATAGGTTCCTTCATGCTTGTCCGCTGTGTCTTTAATGACTCATGATGTCTCAATATCACACTGTAGTGGCACATAAGTTGATTGTTAGGTGGAGTAGTGTGGTCATTTGTTGTTGAGTATATATGAATATGTTAATGTTTGTGGGTATCATTTCTGGAAACTCTCACGAGACTTTACTCGTCCACTTGGGGTAACCTTGTGGTTTAAAGGCTTGTTGTATATGCTAAAGGCAACCGTTTTTCCATGAAAGAGGAAATAGATAGATTTTGTTTCATTTTATTTTATTTTATTTTACTTGCTTGAGGACTAACAAGTAGTAAGTTGGGGGATGTGATTAAGGCCAAAATGTACATCATTGAGGCCGCTAATTAGAATCTCTTAACTTCACTTCTTGGTCAAACTGTATATTTTATGTGTGTTGAGTGTCAATCAGGTAGTACATCGTCGGAGCATAAAATGGGCAAAAAGACAAAATTTGGGGAGAGTTGACTTTCCCGTACGTGCATGGACTTTTCCTGCCCATGCGTTGACTTTTTTCGCACGTGCGTTGACTTTCCCGCACGTGCGTTGACTTTTTCTGGGAAAGTCAAACCGACGTTTTAAACCTGTTTGGACGAGATTGGAAGTATAAAAAGGCAAGTAAAAGGCTGGATTAGGGTTTTGAAGTTGTTTGGACCTAAGGAGGGAGGCTAGGGTTTCAGAGAGAGGATATTCTACCAAAGCTTGAAGGACACTTCCATGGAGGTTTCTTCCTCATCTTCTTCCTCTTTCCACTCCTCCATGAGTGGCTAGTCATCTTTTCTAGCGTTTGATGAAACCCTAGCCATGTAATGGAATTTTTCATGAGCTTTAATTGTAAATTGGTTTGAATGAATGTATGGATATTTTAGAAGTTTATAAATAATTGTTTCGTTCTTCTCTTCAAGCATTTTACTCTCTGTGATTGTTTAATGCTTTCTATACATTAGTTTTCTTTGTGTTTGTATTCAAAGTACGAGACGAGTCATACTATGAGAGACGGGTCGTTTTGCTAACATAGTTTAGAGCAAACGACTCGTACTACTCGGGATGATTCATGCCTGTACATTGAATATAACAACTATCTTGATCAATATTTCAAACTTGTAGTTGTGAAATATTGGGTTGTTCAAACCGAATTGCGATTGGTGGTTGATGTTAAGTTTCATTCATGTGGTTAGTGGTGAATTCTCTACCCTAGGATTTTTCCCCCAATTCAGTAAACCCTATTTCATTTATTCTTGATAATTTAATTCCTTAGTTTAATTTATTCGTTTTTAAATTAGGTTACAAACAACCAATCTTTTTATCAAAATTAATTTAGGAATTTGGCAATTAAATTAGTTTAATTTCACAATAGTCCCTGTGGATCGATACCTGGACTTGCCATTATTCTAATAGAATTTGGTATAGTTTAGTGATTATATTTTGGTGTGTTCAACGACCCATCAGTTGTTGCATTACATTTGTTTTCTCAATTTCAAATAGCAAATGTGACTTATGTCCTAAGATTCATGAATAACAAAGCCAATAATGTGGCTCAGAAAGTTTTGAATTTCAGGAGAAGGGATAACACTCAAATGAACAAAAGTAAAGCAACATATCAAAAAGTAATACCACTCTTAACTAAAAGGAATGTGGTGTTAGAAGTCAATCATAATGACTTACAAGACTAAGATTAGAAGTATCCAATAATGCGGTACCTAACTGGCCTATCTTCGAAAGCCAGCAGAAAAATCAAATTACAATCTATACAATACATAGTGTATGGTAATGCTCTTTATAAAAGGGAGCATATGGGTTATTATTGGAATGTTTAGGGCCAAATGAGGCATTGACAGCCATGACTGAGTTTATGAAGGCATCTGTGGTGCTCATCAGCCTGGTGTGAAGATGAGATGGTTACTTCGAAGACATTCCTACTATTGGCCAACCATCCTTAAAGATTATATAGAGTATGCTAGGGGTTGCCAAGCATGCCAAAAGCATGGCACGATAAGACATGTACCAATAACTAATTTGCATGTAGTTGTGAAGCCTTGGCTGTTTAGAGGATGTGCTATGGATATGATAGGAAAAATATATCCACCATCTTCGAAGCATCATTGTTTCATCTTAGTGGCCACAGACTACTTCACTAAGTGGGTCGAAGCTAAACCATATAAGGCTGTAGACCAAACTAAAGTTATTGGATTCATTAAAGATCTGATCCACATATTTGGCATCCCACAGACCGTAACTGTTGATAATGGGACTGTATTTGATAGGAAGATGGTAAAGTCTTTTATGGCAGAGTTTAGAATTAGCCTTGTTAATTCTACCCCTTATTATGCACAAGCAAATGGTCAGGCAGAATTATCCAATAAGTCTTTGAAAAAAGGAATACAGAGAGTTGTGGAAGACAATCTCAGGGATTGACATAACTTACTGTTGTATGTATTATAGGCTTATAGGACTTCTCCAAGATCAAGTATAGGAGTTACTCCTTATGCCTTAGTATATGAGCATGATGCGGTGTTACCTATAGAAATTAACATCAAGTCCTTAAGGGTGAGATGCCAAGGTCAGTTAGTTCTTGAGTAGTACCATCAGAGTGCTTGGAATTAGAGAATGTGGATGAAGCTAGAATTTTGGCATTAAATAGCATTCTTTTCCAAAAGAAGAAAGCAGCAAAAAACTATAATAAGAAAGTCAAGCACATTAGCTTTGATGAAGGTGATTTGGTATGGAAGACAATACTCCCAATAGGGATTAAAAGCCATAAGTTTGGCAAATGGTTACCTAATTGGGAAGGACCATATCAAGTTCATAGAGTCTTGCCTTGGGGAGCATATCATTTGAGAAATTTAAATGGGTGTGTATATCCTAAGAAAATTAATGGCAGGTATTTGAAGCCTTATTATCCAACTGTGTGGGAAACACAAGGAGTATAGTAAGTGCTAAACAAAAGAAGTATGAAAACACTCAAATAATAAATAAAGAATTCATTTCATAAGGAGTTAAATACATGCAGCCATAGATTGGCTCAAAAGTCAGTACAGTATTTCAATTATTCCTTTACAATTGACTATTTACTCTTAAGAGATGGGAACAACTAAATGGCTGTAGTCATCTCATGCTTCCGATCAGCCAGTCCTTGGTTGGTGATTTGTAGCTTGGTGGCAGTTCGATCAAAAGCCAAGTTGATTGCTGATAACTCTTCTTCTAGTTGAGCTTTCTTCTCCAAAAGTTGGGCTCGAAGTTGGGAGACAGAGAAATGTTGTTTTTTCAATTTATATACCTCAGCATGTATCTGGGAGACAAATTTCTGGTCTCTCAACAATTTCTCCTCTGTAGCTTTGGCAGCATGGCAGATGTTGATATAAAAGTTAATGGTAGCTGCTGCCCGAGATAAATGACTTGAAATAGGCATGCTGGATTGCTAAATAACCTTGCAGCACTAGAGGAAACCATTCTAGGTCTTTGTAAGGCTTCGAAGGGGATCCTCGAGAACAATGACAACAACTCCAAACAGCTACCCAAATCTAGTGAAGGTGAGGAAGCTCTACTGATAATAGAAGAGCTGTAAAAAATTTCCAAGAGAGAATCAACCAGAACCAATGGCTTAATTTCATTACTGGCTGTTGGAATGGTAGAAGACATATCAAAAAGGCTAGCTAGTCTAGCTTCGAAAATGTCCACCTCTTCCATTGACATGGTTGGTGCAGAAAGGGCTATAGTAGAAGAAGAGATGGCTGCATAGGAATAGGAGATGAAGATGAAGTATCCCTAGCAGTTTCCATAGTCCTAGCTACCAGTAGGTCAAGAGAAGAGGGACTAGAGCTGGATAGGGATAGTGAACAAGGAACTGGTGAGTTACCAGTGTATTCTCTGAGAGAATCAGTTATCACTGGAGATGAAAGAATAACTGGGATTTCCTTAGGAAAGGAAGGAGCAGCAATGATTGAAGGAAGAATAAATTGGGCTGAGTTAAAAGATATAAGAGGAAGGTATGGAGTTAAGCCAAGAGATAAGGATACAGGAATGCTTTGCCTTAAAAAGGATATGAAAAGTGTAAAACCAGGGAGTGGGAGTATTGCCTGAATGGGTTTTACACTTTGAGACACTGTTTCTGATAGTCTTTTAACTTCAGATGAAACTGAAGAAGTCCTTATTGAAGGAGAAGGTAGAATAGTTGTTGCTGCAAAAGAAGCAACATGAAGCAATGTTAAGTTTCAGTATCAAAAACTTGAGAAAGGAAATTAGAGACACAAAAGGAAATTACTAGTTTCAGAAGTGGTAGCAATAGTTGGAGAACTGCGAAAAGTATAATGTTTAGCAGTTTGTTATTTCCTTGTAGTTTCTCTTTGGAGTGCGTTAGCAGCAGCAGCTTCATCCCTAAGCATTTGTGGCTGTCTTCTCTTTTCAGCCCTCTGAAATACAATGATTTCTTTGGAGTGTTCCGCTTCCACTACTTTAGCAGATGCTTCATGAATGAGATCCCCAATGAAATCAAAGAGAGAGAGACCGTCATTTTCTTCTTTCTTTTTAATGATGTCTCTTGTTCTTTTTCTGCTTCCTCTTCTTCCATGTTGTAGACACCCCATTTTTGACTGACCTTAAGATCAGGCGTCACCGACTGAGCGCTTGGTGATGTTGCATATCGTGCTCGTCTAGAGGTTTCAGAGTCTTGGCCGTGAGCCCTGTCTCTGGACTTCCGGGCTTTTCTGTGCCTTGCCTCGGTTTGCGAACCAGGGTCAGTTTTCTCTGTTTCCCTTCCCAAAGGGAGGGAGAGGTCTCGTAGACCATCTCTCAGTGGCCGTGGGCTACATTTCGTGGTCGTAGGCCATTCTGCCCATTTCGGAGCCCGGTTCCCGGTTTTCGGAGCCGTCAGGCCGAGTGCCTCGGTTCGGGACCGCCTAACCACCTCCGTTTTCTCCGGTTTTTGGCATGCATCTTATTTACTCCCTTTTAAGGGACACTGTGGTCTGAGAGACCCACTTCGTGGTTGAACACCACTCCCGGTGCCTAACAGTCAATTTTTGGGGCCTCGACTGCGCGTTTCGGCCCCCGAACCTTCATTTTGCATCGGTTGTGTTCTTTTTTTGCAGGGACCTCTGTTTCATCACCAAGAAGGTCATAGAAGGGTGGGAGGCCAGTAATTGTTTCAGCAACCAGTTATATTCCTTCATTGCCCTCCGACGCCCGTTTTTTCTCACTCGAAAGCCAATGTTGACCACCCTTGGGCCATTTTCTTCAACCCTAACCCCTATATTTGTGATGTACACATCTAGGAGGCCACCAATATTTGGTGGCCGGCCAGTAATTCCATTTGAACCTTTTGAACCCCTTCTAAAAGTGGCCTATTCTCTCTCCTGGTTCACTGTTGCCAATTTTTGACCACAGGGTTGTGTTGAGAACACATGGGAGGCCACCAATCTGTGGTGGCCGGCCATTAATTACACTTGGCCTTTTTGACCCCTGGCCGGCCGGCCATGGGGAGAGCCGGCCGGCCACCTGCAAATCCAATACCTGGCCGGCCAGCATCCTTACACCTGGCATATCACAGAAATACACTTTGTTTCCCCCCAGATTCTATATCTGGGGGGCAACTTTTGAAGGGAAACTTGGAGTGATTTCCCTCCCTTTTTTCCCCCCTCTTTCTCCCCCTCTTTGGCCTATATAACCAACACCCCAGGTCTGGTTTTGGGGTTGGAAAAATTTGCCTTAAGCTTGCATTTCACCCCTCCCTTTTCCTCTCTTCCAAACGCTCAAACCTCCTAAGTCCTACACGTTTTTCTTCACCACCACCTAGCACCACACCACCACTCCATTCCAGCAGCTAGGAGGGTCTTCTCAGAGGCTAGGAGGCAGCATTTCTTGGTCCAAAGGAAGCCAAAGACTTGGTCTACAAGGGTGAGCAACATTTCCCTCTTTTCTAGCTCATTTTTGCAAGTTTTCTTAGCCCTTCTTGCTTGTATATTTGAGCTCCGTCCATAACTGAAAGTAGCATTTTTTTGAGCTCTATTTCTTCTTTCATTAAGGGCCTCTCACTGTTTGAGGCCCCCATTTTGCACTTGCTTTATTATCCCTCTTGTATCCCCCTTTCTTGAATAGCATTTTTGGCCTATTTGTAAATTGTTTTGAGCTCTGTTGTAAACTGTAAAGTGGCCTATTTTGAGCCCTTCTTCAATATTGTTCAAGGGATCACCACTTTTTGAGGCTTCCATTTGCTACTTGCCTCTTTACCCCTCTCTTGGCTTTATTTTTGCATGATTTATCACCCCCCTGTGCTTCTGTTTTTGGACTTTGTTCCGAACTGAAAATGGCCTTATTTTGACCCCCTATTCATGTTTCATTAAGGGTCTTTGGCTGTTTGAGGCACTCTTTGTATACTTTGTGTTTAAACCTCTTTTTGGCCTTATTTTGCATAGCATTTTAGGCCTACTTGTACACTGTTTTGGGTCTGGTCCTTAACTGTAAAATGCCATATTTTGGGCCCCTCTTCAACATTGTTGAAGGGCCCTTTGCCATTTAAGGCCAGAATCGTCTACTTGCTTCATTACCTCTCTCTCGGGGCCATTTTTGTATGCTAGCTTAGCCCCATTTGTGTTCCCTGTTTGGCCTTTCTTAAAACTGTAAACATGTTTTTTTTTGGGGCTTCCTAGCTTAGCCCCTTGGTCCTTAACTGTAAAATGCCATATCTTGTTAGAGTGGCATTTCGGTGCCTTAGGGTCGGTCCTCGGTTTGCGTGCACGCGTGCGCGCATTTTGAGCGTCTCATTTTCATCTAATGGCCTCCTATGTGAGTGTGGCTGAGGTCCACTCATGTTGGTGTAAGTCCATTATGCATTGTGTATGCCATTCCATTTCATAGCATTGTGTATGCTAGGTTGTATATTAGTGCATTGTGTATGCCATGTTACCTCGTGCATTGTGTATGCCATTTCATAACATTGTGCATGTTAGGTTGTATCTTAGTTTGCATTCATGCATGTCATGCATATTGCATTGTGCTTGGGATAGGAGTTAGCCCGAGCACGGGAAACGAGGGGCGTTTCGTACTCCGAGTGACGGAACGTGTCTCAATTCCCCAGTCACCGACACTCCGGATTACCCGTGATGGAGTTAGGTTTTGTTAAGTTTTCATGTGCATTCATTCCATATCGAGTTGTGCAATTCGATTCCTCGGCCATCATGCATCGAGATGCGTGATTGGTGGCACGAGGATCGAGGCATGCACACATTTGTGAAAATACATTGCTATGCCCCTTTCCTGCTCTCTGTTGCAGCAAAATCAAGAATCAGCAGTCTTCCGAGGCTTGGCGCGCTTTCCAAAAAACCATTGCGAAATAGAGGCTAATTGGGGCATCGCAGTGGATTTCCGCGCGAAGGCAACCCGGACATGCATCATTCATCATCCGGAGCGGAATCAAGGCAGTCCCTGGCTTGCATGCCAGTTTATTGTTTTCTTAGTTAATTTGTTAATTAATTAGGAATTTGTACATATTTGGACTGTAATATTCTTTTATTCGGGACTGTATATTTATTCGGACCCTCTGCGCGAGAGCATAATTGTAATAAGTGTGCGTGAGTGTGATGTATGTCTTCCAACCCCACGTCTTTCTCCCTTTTATTTATCTGCTTATGATGGTTAGATTAGGGCATATTTCGATTAGCATACAGCATGATAGCATGTTTGCATTCATTCATCTGTCTTGCATGCACCGGGCTCGACGCATCATACTAACTGCATTTGTATTTCAATTCCAAGTTGAATACATGTTAGCTGTAGCATTCCATATGCCATGTTTAGAATAGCCGAGCCTGCTATAGTTTGCTTTTTTGCATGTGTTGCATTAGGCATTTCTGTATACTTAGGATCATGCATGATTTCTAATGTAGTTTCTGTTTTGGCTTGGAGTACTCGGTGAGTTTTTATGCTTTAGCATCCTTGCATGCGTGTGAGTGACTGCCATGAATAGCATGCTTACCATGAGGCTAACTGCTTATGTGATATAACTGCTTGAATGCCTGTGGGTGAAGGTTGGGTTATTTGGATTGGAACAATTCATCAAATGTTTGTTTTAAGCCCACTAGATAGTGGCAAAACCATTGTTTTCTAAGCCCACCCGAGGGTGGCAAATCCACGTCTTAGCCTACCTGCGGGTAGCACCATCAAACCATTTTCAAACAAATAAACATGAAATGTTTTGTTCCAATTCAGGCGACTCAGTCTATACTTGTATGCTGTGCGCATCACATAGTAACCTAGGCTAATAACCGGAATAAGAACATACAATGTTTTCAAAAATAGATATCATGGTTAGTAGAGGCGGTCTCTGACCGGGCGAGCGGGGGTGCTCACGAAGTGACCTTCTCCAATCGTACCCAAGTTCCCGAGCCGAGGCAACTTTGGTGATGACGGACACGTGGCCTTAGGCAAACGAGTCAGGGTTTCCTAAATTTCCCAAAATAAAATATTTAGGTGGCGACTCTGTATCTGGCAAAGTAGTCCATGTTTGGCACTTCTTTTCAAAAAAATCTGTTTTCTCAAAACGACTTGCCGGATTTGGACTCTTTGGTTCAAGATTAAGAACCGTGACATTTGAGTCCTTGAACTGTAGTAGACTCGCGAGCGAACGGAACGGGGGGAGTCGCACCCTCCCGGGGCGTTCGGGGACGTCTACAGTTTCTGGCGACTCTGCTGGGGATTTAGAGAACTTGACTCGAACTCATGATATCTTGTTTTGTTTATACTTGTGTGTTTCTTTGCATTGCATTTGCATTGGTGCGCCTAGGACACCGTGTTTGCCATCTGCCATTCCCGAACGATTTGCCGGAGGCTTGTCTTGTCAAGGCATGACCATAAGGCTGATCGGCTGTGGGCTCTGACAGCATGGGAACACAAACCCCGGTTTTACCGGGGCACCCTTTTTGACCATTCGACCTAGTGCATATTCGGATCCATAGTGACCATTCCAAACTAGGACAGGTTGCTTACCCGATATAGGTTGTTTGAAACCGCTGCGTGCGTAGTGAAACCTTAGCTCCTGACAAAATAGGACAGGGAAACCCTACCCCAACATAGGGGTGTTTTGGCTCTCACTTATCTGTTATGTGCTTTAGAGTGCGTCTCTACAGGAATGCATGTATCAGTTTATGAGTTTGGGCATCAGGCCTGCGGGCATCAGTCAGTTATTTGAGAATCAGTTATCTGCGGGTATCAGGATTCAGTTTTCGGGGACAGTGATTCAGGGATATTGATCAGTGTTTGAGGACAGTGCATTTTTCAGCTTATCGACCGTGTGTCGTTATACCCAGCCGTGTGTTGTGTATTTAATTTAAGCTGTTATGCTGTCCATTTATCTGGTTATTTATTTCCTTTTCGCTTTATTTATCTTTTTGCTAGGGGCAGGTTTTTAGCACAATTGCTTCCGAACCAGTAGATATTCCCCAAGCACTTTGGACAAGAGGTCGTCGACTCAATCGATCTGAGGATCTGGTTGACGGACATCCAGTGTTCCACTCCCTACCCCCAGTTGTTAGAAGAAGGCCAAGGAGGCGCAGTGTGTCAGAGCAGGGATTACCGGGGCAGTGGGCTACTTTAGCAGCAAATAGTCAGGTTGGGGTTTCTGTTTCTGCCATAGAGATACACGTAAGTGTCAGTCAGCTGGACCAACAGAATATGGCCGGGATAGAGGAAATGATGCGTCAAATGCAAGAGAGCATGAGACAGATGCAGGAGGATGCCATCCGCCAAGCGGAATTTTCTAAGCAACAGGCCACAGTCATGGCCCAGCAGGCCGAGCTCATTACTAGGCTGCAACAGCAGAATGCAGCGTCAGCCTCACATTCAGTCCCTCCTCCACCAGGGGTCCCACTACCCGAGCAGGCACCGGCTGCCCAAAATACCTTGCCAAATCCCCAAAACACCCTACCAAATATTCAAGAGGACACAGGCCTTCCAACGGGGCCAGCTCCGCCCCCGCTTCCGCCTCAACTGTCCAAAACCCATACACCTGCCAACCACCCGGACTCTCCCTTCGAGTTCAAGATAGACCATACAGCTCTGAAATTGAGCAAGCTCGAGAAGCTTTTCAAGAAATCACAAGGGGTAAAGGCTATTCCGGATATCGAGGACGGATATACCGACGTGGCCGTGATATTGCCCGATAGGTTCAAGATGCCACAAATTGATCGTTTCGATGGATCTGGGGACCCCATGGTCCATCTTCGACTATTTTCAGACATATTGCGACCAATGGGCCTGACCAGACCACAAAAACTTTCACTATTCGGCCGAACCTTGTCAGGTGCAGCCGCCATTTGGTACGCGAAGTTGGAAGACGAGGTCAAAAGAAGTTGGGACGAAATGGCTGAGGCCTTTGTTGCACAGTACTCGTACAATACCCAGATCGAGATTACAACTCGTGATCTTGAGACGACGAGGCAGGAGCCCAAGGAGACTTTCTCCGATTTTGTGACTCGATGGAGGGCAAAGGCATCGATGATGACTTTAAGGCCCACTGATAAAGACCAAATCAGGATGATTGTGCGCAATCTCCAACCAAAATTGATGCAGAAGATGATTGTACTCCCCTTCCCCACCTTCTCAGACCTACACGAGATGGGGGTACAAATCGAGGATGCAATGAAACAAGGTCTGATTGACCAGGACCGGGAGCAACCTCGGAGGACATTTAACCGCAACAACAACGCAGGCCCGAGTGGCGCTGCAAATACAAGAGCTTCGGAGGTCAGTATGGTCACCACCATTCCCCCTCCCCATCCAAGGCCCGCGGCAGCCACGCCTTTCTCTGGCGCATCTGGAAGCAACACCCAAATCGCCAAATATCAGCCCAGAGGTCAAAGAACCTTCACACCCCTATATATGCCCCTGTCCAAGGCTCTGGGGGTATTAATCAGGAAGAAGCACTTGACGCCCCTAGAGCCGAGGCCACTACCAAATCCACTCCCTCCCTCTCATGACCCGGCAAAATACTGCGCGTATCACCAACAGCACGGTCATGACACCGACCGTTGTTTTAGATTGCGTCATGAGATCCAGGATCTTATTGACAAACAGGTGATCGCGCCTCCCGAAAAACCCAACGTCACAACAAATCCCCTCCCACCACATAACCAAGCCTCTCCTCCCAACAGAATCAACTTCATTCAAACTGGGGTCGTGCCTTACGATCCTAGTATCTATATCACCCCATCCCACCTACCTAAGCCGGATGTGATCCTTCCTGTCGGCACTGACTTGTGCATGATGGACATCTCCACAACCCAATCTGAGCCAAAGGTGGTGACCACTGAAGATGAGACAGGGCAGATCTCAGAGGAAAGCGGGGTTGTTGAGTCTGGGATTGAACAGTCTGGGAATCTTGCTGAAGGAGCCTATGATCCAAGTGAATACATCCAGTCAGTGGGCCAGTTTGAGCTGAGTGTAGGGCTGCCAGAAAAAGCAGAAATATGTGTAATTCGGGGGGACAGATTTGAACGGGGAACGAATGATCTAACAGCCGTAGGAGAGGACCTTGCCAACCTCCAGTTCTTCAGTGACCAAGAATTAGGAGATACAGCAATCAACTGGTTTGAGTATGAGGAGTCGGCAAAAGTTACCGGATGGTTAGATGATCAACCAGACGTCGTAGAATATCAACTAGAACAAGGCCCGGCAGGGGCGAGAGTATCAGTGGTGACCGGAAGGGCCGAGAGTCAGAATACACCGCCGGAGAGCGCCGGCACTAAGAATTTCGCTCAGAATTTGGGGATTGTAAATGCAGGGAATATTGACCAACCAGCTATACTGACGCAGTTGGAACAACAAAGATTTGAGGATTCCGAGAGAATCAGAAAAGCTAAGGCCCATGTGGGGGTCGAGAGTGCTGTGTGCACGGGAACAGGAAATGCTGCGGGCATGAAGACAAAAGGTGCTGCGAGTACGATCATACCGGAGTCGGACAGGTGTCTGTCGGCTGCCGACGGAATGTGGTGGGAAGACGATGACTTATGTCTTGCCCACATAGATGAGGATTGGGGGAATAATCAACCAGATGATACCTGGTATGTTGACGAGGTCGCTCATATGACAAGAAGTGGGCGGTATTTTAAGCCTCCGCACTTAGACCAACCTGAGGCATCCAGGAAAGACAAGGAAGCTGAGAAACAGAGAGAGAAACAGATTGAAGAAGAAGCTGTGCTCAAGCAATTGAAGAAGATACAAGCAGACATCTCCATCTGGGGACTGCTTATGGCGTCGCGAGTACACAGACAGGCTGTCCTATCTGCTATGGACAAGGCCAAACTCTCTATAGACACTACACCAGAGCAGCTGGTTGGGCTGGTTTTTCTGGGAGGAAGTTCCCCGGCATTAACCTTTTCAGACAAAGAATTGCCGCCTGAGGGCACAAATCATAACAAACCTCTCTACATCTCCGTGGAATGTAGAGACAAGTGGATACTGGTAGTACTTGTTGATACCGGGTCTGCCATCAATGTCTGCCCAGCCAGAACAGCGTATGCAATCGGGTTGAAGCCCGCGGACTTCGTCCCGACAACTCAGGTGATCAGAGCGTACGATAATACTAGCAGAGAAGTGATGGGGACTGTCAAGATTCAGACCCAGGTTGGTCCAGGACAACACAACATCGAATTTCATGTCTTGGACGTTCCCGCAACCTTCAACTTACTCTTGGGGCGGCCGTGGTTGCACCAAGTAAAGGGAGTCTCTTCCACTTTACATCAAATGCTGAAGTACCCTCACGCGAAGGGGGTGGCTATTGTCTTCGGAAATTCATCCATCCATCCGCCGCCGGAAGTGTCTACACCAGTCTTGGAGATCGAGCACGGCACGGAGGATGTGTTCTTGTCAGGATTCACTTTGGCTGAGGCCCGGGTAGTGCAGAATATTATGGCTGTGAATGAAGGTGTGTACGTCAGTGCTCAATACGTCAGTGCAGAATATTATGGCTGTGAACAAGCTACAACACATCCCCGGGATGGGATTAGGAAGGAGCGGCCAGAAAGGCGTCGCAACATTTTCCGAGGTGCCACACAACCCTCATACCTTTGGCTTGGGTTATCTGCCCATCAAAGAGGATTGGGTGAGGAAGGGAAAGGAAATGGCCGGAAGAGCCAGAGCAAAGCAGGCTGGGAAGCCTTTTGAATTAATGCATAGGCCCATCCAAGGTACCCTGAACGGACGCTTCGTCCGGGAGGGGGAGGACTTTCCATTTTGCGGCTTCCCAGAGCCGTGGATAAACGCGGAGAAGAAGCGCGTGCCCAGTTTCGAGATCTTCTTCGACCTGCAACTATCCGGGGATGATGTTGCTACAGAGCAGACAGACCCATCAGCTGAGGTTGAGCAGTGTAAGGCAGTGGATCCTGAGGGCACAGAATTTGAAATGGGGGTAGCGCTGGTATGTCTACTCTCTGATCCTCTGATCGACCATAAGTGCTTGGGGGGTAACTTCGCGGTTTCCATGATTGGGAATGAAACGGCTGTGGGCCTACCAGCGGCTATCTTGGATGCATCTATCGCACCCTCTCTCACTTGGCAGTACGAGGAGGGATTTTTGTCCAGCAGCACCGGGTCAGGTAGTGAGCCGGAATCTGATTCCACCCAGTCTTGTGAGTTGGAATTAGGTTCCAGCTCGACTGAGTCTGAGTCTGGTACTCCTGGGGATGTTAACCCGGATGCCACAGTCCTGTCTAGGTCGTCTTTTTCCTTTTCATTTGAGTCTGTTGTAAATGAATCGAATGATTTGGATGTGCCTAATGAGAATCAAGCAACTGTGGTTTCTGAGTACTTTTCTGTGCCCTTAATTTATTGCATTAATTCAGACTTTCAAAATTTTGAAAATGACGAGGACGAAGTTCCTCCGGTTTTGCAACGATTAATCGAGCAGGAGTAGGAGAGATTTGTTAAACCCCTAGTGAACGAAATCACTACCGTGAACATTGGTACTGGGGAGGACCCGCGGCTGGTCCAGATCGGGTCCACGTTGTTTTCGGAGGAACGCAAGCGCTTAGTCGCTTTATTAAAAGATTTCAAAGATGTTTTCGCGTGGTCCTACGAAGACATGCCTGGAATCAATCTTGAGATTGTACAGCATCGGATCCCCCTTGACCCCGAGGCCCGACCTGTCAAGCAGAAACTCAAGAGGATTCGCCCAGACTGGGCTCTCAAGATTAAGGAAGAGGTCACTAAGCAAATCGACGCAGGTTTCCTGCTGGTATCCAAATACCCGACTTGGTTGGCCAACATTGTTCCGGTGCCGAAGAAGGATGGCAGGATCCGAGTATGCGTGGACTTCAGGGATTTGAACAGAGCTAGTCCGAAGGACGACTTTCCCTTACCGCATATTGATGAGTTGGTGGATTTCACAGCAGGGCACACATTGCTTTCATTTATGGATGGCTTCTCAGGTTACAACCAGATAGTAATGGCACCAGAAGACAGGGAAAAGACTGCATTCACCACCCCGTGGGGGACATACTGCTATAGAGTAATGCCGTTTGGGCTGAAGAATGCTGGAGCTACTTATCAACGGGCCGCGACCACAATATTACATGATATGATCCACAAGGAGGTTGAGGTGTACGTGGACGACATGATTGTCAAGTCTAAAGATAGAGAGGGCCACTACACCGCCTTGCAAAAGTTCTTTCAAAGGATCAGAGAGTTTCGGTTGCGGTTGAACCCTCAGAAATGTTCGTTCGGTGTTACAGGGGGAAAAATGCTGGGGTTTCTGATTACACAAAGGGGCATCGAGGTCGATCCTTCCAAAATCAAGGCCATCCTAGAAATGCCCCCACCAAGGACTAAAAAGGAGGTGAGAGGCTTTCTGGATAAAGTGCAATTCATAAGACGGTTTATCTCAAAATTAACCTTGACTTGTGAAGCACTTTTTGGTCTCCTGAAGAAAGGCAAGAAATTTCAATGGGACGGCCGATGTCAAGCAGCGTTTGAGCAGATCAAAGAATATCTACAGAACCCGCCCGTGTTGTCGCCGCCAGAACCAGGGAAACCGTTGATCTTGTATCTGTCAGTAACTGAGACTACAATGGGCTGCATGCTTGCGCAAGAATCAGAGGACAAGGTGGAGAGAGCAATCTACTATCTTAGCAAGAAAATGCTAGAGTATGAAACTCGCTATACACCGCTGGAGAAGGCTTGCTTAGCTTTGGTATGGGCTACCAGGAAGCTGCGGCACTACCTGTTAGCTCACTCCGTAATGTTGGTTTCACGACTCGATCCCATCAAATATCTTTTCGAGAAACCAGCACTTACGGGTAGGCTAGCTCGCTGGCTGCTGTTACTCTCCGAATTTGATCTAAAATATGTAACGCGCAAGTCAGTCAAAGGAAGAGCAGTAGCAGAGTTCCTTGCTGACCATCCGGTGGAAGGGGGTGAAGCAGTTGAATACTTATTCCCAGATGAGGCCATTTTGCATATCGATGACGAAGCTTGGACGATGTACTTTGACGGAGCATCAAATCAGTACGGGTATGGGATAGGAGTGCTGCTGATAGCACCCGACAATTCTCGTATTCCCCTAGTGTAGCACGCCCGCGAGGGACCTCGGCTACAGTTCGGACTCCCTTTTTGTTTTGTTGCGGTTCGTAATCTGAACCAAAGAGTCCAAATCCGGCAAATCGTTTTGAGAAAAACTGATTTTTGAAAAGAAGTGTCAAACATGGACTGCTTTGCCAGATACAGAGTCACCACCTAAATATTTTTTAAAATGGGAAATTTAGGAAACCCTGACTCGGTGCCGAAGGCCACGTGTCCGTCATCACCAAAGTAGTCTTGGCTCGGGAGCTTGGGTACGATTGGGGAAGGTCAGCTATGAGCACCCCCTCTCGCCCGATCCGAAGATCGGCCTCTACTAACCGTGATATCAAATTTTGAAAACGTTATATGTTCTTATTCCGGTTATTAGCCTAGAATTACTATGTTATGCGCACAACAAAAAAGTATAGACCAAATCGCCTAAATTGGAACAAAACACTACATGTTTGTTTTGAAAAATGGTTTGCTACTCGCAAGTAGGCTAAAATGCAGGTTTTGCCACCCTCAAGTGGGCTTTAGAAAAGACAGTTTTGCCACTATCTGGTGGGCTTAAAACTCACAGTTTTAATACGTTATTCCAATCTAGGTAATTTGACCTCCATCCACAGGCATTCAAACAGTTATATCACATAAGCACTTAGCCTCATGGTAGTCATGCTATTATGGCAACACTCACACACGTGCAAGGATGCTAAAGCATAAAAACTCACCTAGTACTCCAAGCCAAAACAGAAGCTCATTAGAAATCCATGCATGGACCTAAGCATACTGAAATGTCTAATGCAACACATGCAAAGATGTAATCTAGGCAGGCTCGGCTATCCTAAACATGGCATGTGGGATGCTACAAATAACACGTATTCAATTTGGAATTGAGATACAATGCAGTTTGTATGATATACCGAGCCCAGTGCATGTCAACAAATGCATGGATGCACGCATGCATTGCATAAGGTATGCTAATTTTAAATATGCCCTGATCTACCAACATAAATAGGTAAATAAAAGGGAAGAAAGAAATGGGGGTTGGAAGACATACACAAACTCACCCACGCTTATTACAATTATGCCCTCACACGGAGGGACCAAAAGAATATACAGTCCCAAAATAATACAGTCCAAATACAGAATAAATTAATTATTACAGAAATTTCTAATTATCAAATTAAATTTAGTATATAACAAAAAAAAAAGAGGGGCCTCAGCCCTGCCTCGGGATGCGCGAATGATGCATGCTCGAATCCGACTCGCCCGGAAACCCGCATCATGACGCTGCTGCCTCTGTTCTTACTGCCCTGTCTCTCCAAAAATTGCCAGAGTCCCAGAACACCTTCCTTGCATGCTGCTGTACACCACCGGCTGGATGGAATGGCCACCGGCCATGTAGAATGACCACCGGCTGCATGAAAGGTTATCGGCTACCCATAAAGTGCCGGTCGGCACTCTATACTGCCGGTCGGCACAAAATTCCTGCAGAGGACAGTTTGACAGCAACAGCAGGCAGACAGTGCATGATGTGGATTTTAGAGCAAATGTAAGCATGGTCAATGCTCCCTATCATGTATGGGACTCAAGGAAGCATGACCCTTGGTTCTTGGGCCATCAATTATGCATCTTGGTGCATGATAGCCTAAGGAACCAAGATTGCATTTTAATGTAAAAATGCATGTAAACACACAAATGAAACCAAGACCTTATCATGCGTTGGTCAAGGGCCTTGGGGACCAAGAGTTGAAACAAGTTGCACCACTTGTAGGGTGAACTACCCTCAACCCTTATGCTTGGTTTGACAACCCCAAACCAAGCCATGAAATGCATGTATGCAACATAGCTCAAATGATGCAACATGGGAATTAGGATGCAAGCACACCAAATGTCATGCAACTACCATGTTAAGCATGCAAAATGCTAGAGTATACAAGATGCAAATGTCATGCAAACATGGACCAATCAAGCAATAAGACCAACATACTACAACACTTAATGAATCAATTAAGCAATAGACATGAGGCAAGCATGTGATGGTGGACTAGACCACAATGGGGCAGCCCTCAAACCAACCCAAAACAGTGGCAAAACATGCCCAAAATGGTGACCAATTACCTATGCAAACATGCAAGTCAAAGGGCCTAAGGTTAAGGCACAAAGGGAACACTCCTTGCTACCATTAACATGGCCACTCATGGCATATATTAGACCACCAAAAACGGATTTTAACAAATGAAATGAGCCCCCAAAACCCAACAACAAGGCAGCCCAAATGCTCTAAACATACAAGCATGCACAATGCTCACTTTAAAGCATAAGAGACCAACATTTCAAAAGATGGGAGAGGTGATACATGGAGGCATATAAGCATGGCATAAGGACTGAGATAGCATATTAGATGATTCCAAATCACTAAAATAGCCTAACCAAATGCATGCTAAGAACTCACATCTTAAGACTAACAAGCCTTAATGCCAAAACAACTTTGTCAAACATACCAAACATGGCAAAATCAGTGGCCTACAGCTTCTAGACATGGCAAAATGATGCTAATATCTTCATGAAGTAAGGCTCATACATGCAAGAAACATGGCTTAAACTCATGGCTCATTTCTAGGCAAACTAGAGCATTACAAAGCAAGTATAAGAAGCATGCTAAGGACCACAAAACCAACCAAAAACAGAGATGATATATGATCCAAAACACCCAAATAAGCTCTGAAATGAAGGCATATAAGGCTAAAAATGCATGTTACTATGTGAGCCAAAGTAAAGACCAAAGAGGGACAAAGGGGAGGGGGGTGTCCCTCCCCTATATACGACTCCAAAATACCTCCCTCACCACTGAAAACCAGACCAAAACACCAAGTTAAACAAGGCTTCAAGAAAAGGGGCTAAAATAGCCAAAACAAAGCCTAAGAGGGTGAGTTTGTGCTCAAACCCCCAAGTGACCTTAATTAAGGTTCTAAAGTAAGAAAATATAAGACTTTTTTATGTTGAACACAAAGCCAAAAACACAAAGCAAGACAGGTAGAAAGCTAGTGCAAGTTTGGGGAAACTAAGGCAACATGCTTACCCTTGAAGACTCCTTGAAGAACCAGTGGTGCAGCCCTCCTCTAATGATCAAAACCAGTCCAAAATCACAACAAACAACCCTCCAAGTCCCTCAATCTCGGAGCTAGGTGTAATAGTGTGTGTAATGGTGCAAAAGTAAGGTAAAACACACTATTTAGGCCAAGAAACACACACAATGGATGAGGGAAGGGAAGATATAGATATAGACATATATATATCAGAGATATATAGATATAAGCTCTGGTTTTGTGTTGGAAATGGCTAACCTCTAACAAATGGAGAGAAGGGTTGCTTATATAGGCCAAGGCAAGCCTAAGACTTAGTGGCTAAGCAAAAGAAAAAGGGTTCAAGGGTGCAAAGGGGTCTTGGCTTCTTGGAGAAGCCAAGATAGCTGGCCAAGCTTCTCCAAGAAGCTTTGGCCAAAGGGTCAAGCGTCTAGAAGCTTAGGGGGTTCAAGGGTGCAAAGGGTACAAAATGGTCACACCTGTGCACGAGGGAGTGTGATGGTGCATTCCAGCTGGCACAGCTGGCATGCACCATGTCCCAGGGGTCCAAAGGGTGCATGCCGGCCGGCCAAAACAGTCACCGGCACAAAAAAGTGCCGGTCGGCAACATACAGTGCCGATCGGCCAAAGTGTTTGAGAAAAAAGTGCCGATGGCCAAAAGGGAGTGCTGGTGTGGTGTGGGGGCAGCCGGTGGGCTTCAGGGATGGCTAACAAGCCTCTCCCTACCCTCAAATGCAAAAACACACAAGTCTTGGTGTAAAACCAAGCACAGAACAAGCAGGTTGAGAGGTCCTGAGGCACGACGCGCAGCCGGGACCTCCGGAAACTCAAAACGAACACAAACATGGATAATCACCGAGCGTTCCAACGGTGACGTCCAAGTCTTGAGGACGGTCAAAAATGGGGTGTCTACACCTAGCCTTCAAACTCCGATTCAAAGTCTCGAACAATGAAGCAGAATATGAGGCATGCATTGCTGGCCTAGAAGCAGCCCTAGAACTAGGGGCAAGACGATTGGACGTCATCGGGGACTCGAACCTTGTTGTGTCTCAAGCAAAAGGAGACTGGAAAGTAAAAGAGGAAAAGATGATGATGTATCACCAAACCTTGGATTTGCTAATTCCTCGGTTCGAGAAGCTAAGTTTTACTCATCTACTAAGAGAGAACAACAGGTTCGCAGATTCTTTAGCAACTCTATCTTCCATGATAGACATCCCGTGTGGAGTCCGGATGCGTCCAGTCATCATTGACCAGAAGTTTGCACCAGCCTATGAGTCAATTGCTGCTATAGATAAGGTTCAGGACAAAAACCCTTGGTATTACGACATTTGGAACTTCTTAGAGAAGGAAACATATCCGTCGGGGGCAAATGCCAAGGACAAAAGGGCAATAAGAAGATTGACCGTTCAGTTCATCATCTGTGGGGGTAAGCTGTACAGAAGAGGCCATCTGGGAATGCATAAGCTGTGTGTTGATACCGAAGAGTCGAAGCGCCTAATGGAAGCCATCCATGGAGGAGAATGTGGAGCACATATGAATGGGGTAATGCTGGCACGGAAGATCCTCAGACAGGGGTACTACTGGTCCACCATGGAGGAGGATTGCATCGGTTTCGTTCGGCGATGCCACAAATGTCAGATCCATGCAAATCGCATGAACATCCCGCCGACAAAGTTGTACAACATGACTTCACCATGGCCATTTTCAGTCTGGAAAATTGATGTGATTGGGGCTGTTACGCCAAAGGGGTCGAATGGGCATGAGTTCATCCTGGTTGCGATCGATTATTTTACAAAGTGGGTTGAGGCCCAATCTTACGCGGTGTTGAAGGCTTCGCACGTTGCAAATTTTATCAGAAACAACATCATCTGTCGCTACGGGGTCCCAAATGAGATAATTTCAGATAACGATTCCCACTTCAAGAAGGAAGTGATAGACTTGTTGAAAAAATACAACGTGGCTTTTCATAAGTCATCTACCTATCGGCCGCAGACCAACGGAGCGGTTGAGGCCGCCAACAAGAATATCAAGCACATATTGCAGAAGATGATGGAAACCTACCGGGACTGGCCAGATAAGCTGCCGTTTGCTCTGTGGGGCTACCGAACTTCAATTAGAACTTCTACTGGGGCGACTCCGTATTCATTGGTTTATGGGATGGAGGCCGTTCTACCTATTGAGATTGAGGTTCCGTCTTTACAAGTATTGGCTGAGTGTCAAATAGCCGAGGCAGATTGGCAGCAGAGCAGATTTGAGGAACTCATGCTTTTTGATGAAAGAAGACTAAAAGCACTGTACCATGTCCAAGGTTATCAACGCAGAATCGCCCGGGCTTTCAACAAGACGGTTAAGTCCAGGAATTTAAAGGAAGGAGATTTGGTACTCAAGGACAACCGAGCTCCCATCCACGACCCAAGGGGCAAGTTCAGACCCAACTGGACTGGTCCCTACATCATCAAGTCAATCTGGTCAGGTGGAGCTGTGGTTCTGATGGATCTGGATGGCTTAGAGTTTTCACAACTGATCAATATGGACAAGTTGAAGAAATACTACCCTTGAGAGGCTCGCTAGGCCGAAAACCCGAAAGTGCGACCTAAGCAAAACTCAGAGCACAGAAAATTTGAAAATATAAAAATTGAGCTCGCAAGGTTGAAAACCCGCAAAGGGCGGCCTTGGCAAAAGTTAGAGCGTAAAAGGAAAGAAAAAATACCCGAGCGAACCTAAGCCTGAACTACGTAAGGCTTGATTCCAGTCCTTAGGATACGTAGGCAGCTTCATTCTGAAGTTCAGCCGTAAACTTTTCCTCGATCAACTTTGTCCATATTGATCATTTCAGTCGTCTTTATCCATCAGCATTCATCGTAATCTCCGGTGCAGTGTTATTCAGACTAGGGGCAACTTTCCGTTGCCATACAGTGCTGCGGTACCATTCAGACTAGGGGCAACTTTCCAGTTGCTAGGATCCGGGGTTGTGCATCTCAGTGACAGATCTCAGGCGTGTCCAGTTCTGATCCATATCGAAAATAGTTTTGAAAAGTTTTAATAAAAGTTGACTTTGTTCAAATTAATCTTTTTACAACTAAGACCATTTTTGGACCAAAGCGGAAAATTCTCAGTACCACAACCTTCAATTTCATTGATTTCAAAACAGAGTTCTCCTGCTCTTGCATACAATTGAAGTTGCTTTTTATTACACTCATAATGAAAACTTGAAAGTACTAATAAAGCAATAAATCTAGGGCATAGTCAAGTCAGGTGTTCCTGCGCCCCCTCCCAGAGCTAGTCGAAGCCTCTGATGCCAAGCTGGGCCCAGTCTGCGCCTTCTCATTGAGCTAATCCCAGCACTCGTCAGACAAAATGCAACTGAAAGTGGGGGCTGGGGCCAGGAGCTCTCTATTTCCCCATGCTGCGGCCTGCCGAACCAGCTGTGCGCCTCGGACCGGGAATGTAGCCGGGTACTCTATTCCCTCTAGTGGACAAGTCTGATCGTGGCCGAACTGGCGCTGGAATCGGAACGAAAAGTAGAATACGCAGTGAGTCTAGCCAATCAATCGAATACCGATCTGCCGGGACATACTGTAACTCATTGCTGAGAGATTGAGCCAAGGACAGCGCCAAGCAATGCGATCCGCAGACAAATTGCACATCCAGTCAAACCACCACCTTTCATCAGGGGCATCGACTAGGCGCTGTCGAAAGAAGTAGCCTCGAGCTGAGTAGGCTGGGCAAGAATCCACAACCTGCAATTTATCCATCAACCATACCTGGGAGAGGATGAAAAAATGAGAGAATAAAGAATAGAGAGATGTACGACGAGAGAAAAGTGAGGAAAGGAGTTCTGTGAGAAAAACCGAGCCTGAGGGCCGAGTGATGTGAGCAAATACATATGTGAGGTTGGGTGGGAAACATTACCTACAACAGCAGTGGACTCCCGGCAAATCTGGTAATCTCCCGGCGATAGATAGCATCCAGACCCATCAGCGTTTCGGCCAATGTCAGGGCGATACAGCTCTTTCCTTCTTTCAAGCCTTGAGTAACTTCAATCAGACGAATGCTGGATCCTCCAAAGCCTGAGGCAAACAGAAAATGAGATAGCATGCACAAACAGAGGGCATGTCGCTGAAAACCTTGCCAATGATGGTCACTGCGGTCACCAGCATCAGAGAACCGATAAATCAGGCTCGGGATATCCAACATTCCGTCACAAATCAGGGACCGAGCATCATGAGCGGTAAGTCCACACATTCGCCCTAAGGTTTGGGCATGGCCAAAATTAAGTTGAGGCAAGATCTCTTCCGAACGCTCGAACTCCATCAAAACTTGAAAATCTTTGAAAGTTGGACATACCTCTTGCCCGCCGAAACTAAAGACGTGCGTCACCGGGTGCCAAAACCTCGCCGCGGCATGGAGGAAAGGAAGGTGCAGCGGAGTGCGGCTCAGTGGGAATAGTGTATTCAAGCCAAAACTCCGGAAGTTCAACTTTTCTGAGCCATCTAGAGAAGAGATCCAAGAGGTGAAATTTTCTATGAGAAATGCCTCCATTTTTTTGTGCAAAGCAATGATGAAATGAATGAGTCCCGAAGTTGGGGCTTTTAAAGAGGAGAAGACACTATTCAGGGGACACGTGTCAAAAATTTGACGGCTGCTGAGTTAAGTGGCTGGCCGGCCACCTTTTCTGGCAGGCCGGCCATTTCCTTTTTCAAAAGCTGGCCGGTGGCCTCCTCTCCCCAATAAAAAGTGGCCGGCCATGCTCCAATGTGTGCCTTTGGTCCTGTTTTGCCCTCCGGAGGAAAGTTCTAGGCATTTCCAAGCACCGGGTGTGCCGAAGGCCTCCATTTCCCTCTGTTTCGGATGCGTTCCGTCGCCCAGATCGTCCGAAGTACGCTTTGTTTTGTTTCGATTATCGAGTTGTTGATTTGCTTATCGAGTTGTCGTTTTGCTTATCGAGTTGTTTGTCGAGCTGTCGTGTTTTGTTTTTTTTGAGTTGTTGCTCTTTGTTTAAGCAAATTTTGTTGAGTCTTGTTTATTAAGTTGTCAACATTTTCATATTTTGCTTATCGAGTTGTAAACTTGCTAAGATTCTGTCATTTCTTAGTGAGTCAAGTTGTTTAAGTTTGTTGCGTCGGTTCATTACCTGACTCGGTAAATACACAGTGCACATTTCCATTCAATCTCATTTATGGTGCAAAATGATGCGATATGATGCTAAGAGTTTAAAATACAACACCTTTTTCAAAAAGCTGTTTCATTCCATCATGTTTCCTTCATTCTACAATGCAAACGAGGGCACAAGTTTTACAAAAATAAAACTGCATAATAAAGTGCAATGTGCTACAAACTACTAGTAAAAAGGAAAATAAAACAGGGAACAACAGCATCAATGCTCTCGAGAGCAAGAATAAGAGGCCCTCTTCATCCTCTTCTGCGACGTAGCCTCTGCACCTCCATCACCATCAGAGTCGGAGCTATCACCCTCGGGATCCCCCTCAGCCTCGCCTCCACTCCCGGAACCAAGACCGGAGTCCCCCTCCTCAGCAAATGTCTCCGATTCGCGATCTGCAACCTCCTCTTCCTCATCCTCACCAGGCTCCTCCTCTATGATGTGTGCCCTGCGTCTGTGAGACGACCCCCCTCCTCGGGCAGCTCCCCGAAAAGGCCTGGGTGGCCCAGCTCCCCGAAAAGGCCTGGATGGCCCAGCTCCCCGAAAAGGTCCAGATGATCCACCTTTCTGAGAAGGCCCAGGTGGCCCGGCCTACGGCGGAGCATATACAGGAGGCATCTGAAAAAACGAAGAGTTCAATTTGAATACATCAGCTCAAATATGTATATCCGATGCAGATACAAGAAAGCTACATGAGGTGGGTACATGTAAAATGCAGTGTGTAAGTGGGGGTGTGTATCAGAAGTGCTCTACACAAGCAGCCTATCAATGCAGTAAAATGTTCAAGATCAGCATGTCATCGGAAATATAATAAATGCAAAAAAGCCGAACAGTACCTGGACGCCCATAATGGCCAGCTGTGCCTCTCTCCGCAGGATCATGCCCTCAAATGCGGCCATCACCCCAAGCATCTCGTCCACGTACTCAACAGGAGGCTGCAGATACAAATGCAAAACTATCAGTAAAGGAATGAATGTCCAAGTATCCGACTGATAAATCAAAGCTGTAAAGCATACCGGTGCTGAATCAGGATCTCTGATATATCTATGGTCAGGAAGAGGAGGCTCTAACGGAACCGGGTAGGGAGTCCCGAATCGCCACCCCGTCAGTTCGGTCGGCATGTCTGGCCATCCAGGATGATGAAGAGTCGGGGGAATCGGGGGAACAAATCCACCCCCACCCCTGGACGTACCAGCCCTGCTGGAGGAAGGGATATCTGTAGCACGAGCCTGACTCGAAGATGGCACACCAGCAGGCCTCATCGCCAGAGTACGCACTCCCGTCAATGGGGGCATCAGATATATGTGACGATAAGTGGCATAATCCCCCTCCTCAAGATGTAGCAAAGCATCAGTGCCCAGCATAGCACCAGTGACATCCCGAGCAGAGAGCCTATCAGCAATCCGCATACTGACTGGGGGTGCTGAGGGAGGATCCTGAGAAGTATAGCCTCATACCTGACGCAAGAAGCGTTCCCCCAGAAACCATGCTCTACCAACTGGTCCCTCAAATAGAATCCTGTACTGGGAAGCGCCCGACCCCCCGGCAAATTGGAATCGGAGACCTTTACCTAAGGGCGCCCAGGGCTGCCATGTAATCTGCAGATAACCAATGCATAAACCAATCAGAAATCGGGAATGTACAAGACAGATCAAAGATGAAAACAAAAAGGACTGAGAGTTCTGAAATACCTCCGTCGGCCGCACAGTGTCAAAATACTACCATAGATAAAGGAGAGACTCTCGAGGTCTGGGCCGATGCTGACCCTCGAATACCAGTGAATATGGGGTCACGAGGGGCCCGCCACCACCAACTCTGGGGCTAATGTCGGGAAATACACGTAGACCCATAACTGTGGAAGATAGTGCAGAATGTAAATACAAAATGCTGAGCGCAAAATACAGAGTGTAAAGTGCGCTGTGTATGCAATGTACAAGTAATGAGAAGCAGAAAGGCAAATCAAAAGGGTAGAAAGTACCTCCCAGGCTCTCCAGTAGCCACCAAGTAAGTCCCCCCGTCCGCGGGAGGTCGCGCTCATGTAGCAGTAAAGGGTAGCCAAGCCGGCGCCGCCCCAGTCATACCGTCTGACCTGTGATAGGTCCACCAAGGCGCTCAATAAATACAGCCCAACAGTGTTCCCTCTATCGGCAAACAAAGTAGTCCCGAAAAGGAACATCAGAAAACCACGGGCATACTGCTCTGCCTCCTCAGGAGTCCCGGGCTCCATCTCCACCCTCCGAAAATGGGAAGAGAACCAGGTGTATCGGACTCTCCCTGAAGACCTATCAACAGGAGGGCGAGCCCCCAATAAGTACACCCAAGCAGCCTCCCACTCGCCCATATCCTCGTCATAAGGAATCGGCCAACCTCCCACGTCCAGGCCAGTCAACACAGCAAAGTCAAGCGGGGTCATAGTCAAGTCCCCCGTGGCAGAAAAATGAAAGGAGTTGGTGGTGTCCCACCATCTCTCCACCAAAGCTGCCATCAGCGTCCTCCTGGCAGGACAACGAGATAGCCCAGTACAGAAGGGCCCGAACCCCGCCAAGTCAACTAAATCCTGGACAGCCTCCGGGAGCCCGGCGTACCAATCTTTAGCTACGGTGGAGCATATCCCCGCACAGTGCGAGAACCAACCTGCATTCAGAATGAATACATGTTTCAGCGTAAAATGCATGAGCCGTGTGCAAATGAAATATATGAGCCGTGTGCAAACGAAATGAATGAGTCGTGTGCAAATAAAATAAATGAGTCGTGTGCAAATGAAATAAATGAGCTGCGAGCAAATAAAATGAGAAGGCTGTGTGCGAAGTAAAGTCAGTGAACTGTGTGTTCAGAAAATCAGTATTTGGACTGCGTGTTCAACTCTCAATCAGTGTGTGCTGTGTGTTCACCTTCAATTCGGACTGTGTGTTCAGAAAATCAGTTTGGGCTGCGTGTTCAAATTTCAAATCAGTGTGTGCTGCGTGTTCACCTTCAATTCGGACTGTGTGTTCAGAAAATCAGTTTGGGCTACGTGTTCAAATTTCAAATCAGTGTGTGCTGCGTGTTCACCTTCAATACGAGCTGTGTGTTCAGAAAATCAATTGTTTGGGCTGCGTGTTCAACTTTCAATCAGTGTGTGCTGCGTGTTCACCCTCAGTTTGGGCTGCGTGTTCAAATTTCAAATCAGTGTGTGCTGCGTGTTCACCTTCAATTCGGACTGTGTGTTCAGAAAATCAGTTTGGGTTGCGTGTTCAACTTTCAATCAGTGTGTGCTGCGTGTTCACCTTCAATACGAGCTGTGTGTTCAGAAAATCAATTGTTTGGGCTGCGTGTTCAACTTTCAATCAGTGTGTGCTGCGTGTTCACCCTCAGTTTGGGCTGCGTGTTCAACTTTCAATCAGTGTGTGCTGCGTGTTCACCTTCAGTTTGGGTTGCGTGTTCAACTCTCAATCAGTGTGTGCTGTGAGTTCACCTCAACAACGAGCTGTGTGTTCGACATCAAAGTATGGGCTGTGTGTTCATCTCAAATGTTTGGGATGCGTGTTCAAATCTCAATCAGTGTGTGCCGTGTGTTCACCTCAACAACGAGCTGTGTGTTCGGCATCAGAGTGTGGGCTGTGTGTTCATCTCAAACGTTTGGGCTGCGTGTTCAACTCTCAATCAGTGTGTGCCGTGAGTTCACCTCAACAATGAACTGTGTGTTCGACATCAAAGAATGGGCTGTGTGTTCATTTCAGAATTCAAGTATTGGGCCGGGTGTTCAATTCTCTACCGATGTGTGTCGTGCGTCCACAATCAAATTATGGGCCGAGTGTTCAGAAATTCAAGTGATTGAACTGTCTGTTCAGAATGCAAAAAGGATGCTGTGTCATAAACTAAACATTCTAAGTAAGCTGTGGACTCAAAATGAGCAGACAAACATGGCAAAGGCATAGAATGCATGAAAAATGCAGAATATGTTGCAGCAAAGGTAAAAACGAAGTAAATACCTCTCCTGCCTCATATGAAAGGTGATACTCTGGCTCCCGTAGAAGCAGATCCCTGGACGCTCACTCATCAAAGTCTGTGAAGTGATGGAAAACAGCTCGTGGAAGAACGTGTGCCGGCGGGGCGTACCTCTCGGGAATGAAGGGTCGAACCCCCGGAGGCAGGGCCATAATGTCAGGATCATCCCCAGCACCCGGAGGACCCCCACCGTGGGGAAAATGGCCAGCCATTTCAGAAAATCTGCACAAGAAGCAAAAAATGAGCCAAAATTGGAAAAAGTCAACAAAAGCCAACTCTCGGGAAATGAAAAAGTCAACAAAAGTCAACTCCCGAGAAAATCTTCCAAATGTTGAGGCAAACTCACCTCAAGTGGCGAAAATGAGAAAAGAAGCCTCGAAATCAAAATTTAATCGGTTCAAAGTGCTTAAAACTGAAAGATTTCACGGAAACAACTTGCGTAGGGCGTTGGAAAACGCGTATAGAGCTCAGATCTGAGGAGGAAAATGGTTTGGGAGGCTAGAGGAGGTGATTTCGGAGCTGAAGTTGTGAGCTCAAAATGTTTGGCCGAATGGTTTTAAAGAAAATGAGGTGAAAAGACAAAAATGCCCACTGTTTTGAACAAGTGGCCGGCCGGCCACCTTTTCAGGCTGGCCGGCCATCTCCTTTTTGAAAAGTGGCCGGTGGCCTCCAATGAAGAAGAAAACTGGCCGGTGGTGTTCTCTACACCCCCCCATGGTCTCTGCAAATTTCGAGAAAAATTGGAGTCCCCGAGACCTGAAAAAGTACAAGAGAAGTGCACTTTCTGTCGCGGAATCGCTCCGCCGGAACTTCAGCTTCAACTTCCGACATGTGTCTCATTATTACTCATCAAAATCAAAGTGTATCCTTTTGTAACCTCTCCGGGAGGTGAACCGGAGACCGCAATCGAGTCGCCCTCGCCGAAACGCGCATTTCCTTGCTCGCCGTTTTGCGACAAACACGCGCCCTGATTTGCGATTGTTCTGCATCATTGTGCATCTAACTTGCATTCTCATGAACATACTTGCATTGTTATGTACGTCTGTTTGATATTACCAGGCCTCTGTGTTTAAGCTTGCATTGTCACGCACACTCCTTCCTTGCATTGCGATGCACTCACCCACCGGCACCGTTTGTCGAACTTTCGATATCACATTGAATATATGTTGCTAAACATGTTGTGCTTGTTGAGTTTCTCTCTTTCGCAGGCACGATATTGTATGTACGGTTCATTTGAAGCTGGTGCGACCAGACGAATCGCGCAGGTATCGTATCTTCTCTGTGTGAGACGTGGCGAGAGTTGAATAATTCTCCGTATTCTTAACTGCATGAAATGTAGTTGTTGCTTTGCATTCTTGCTTAAAACTGTTGCATCTATTTGCGAATATTTGCTTCATTACAGCTTGCTGCATTTGCATGAACATCGAGTTACATTTGGCCTTGTGCATATCTTTTTGCATTTTGCCCCTTTGCCTGCGGGCACGCCTGCGGGCACACCTTTGTTTATCTCACCTGTTTGTCTAAGTCTTCGGCCTTGTCAAAAATGGGTCGTCTCTGGGCTTTGACATTCACTCCCGTCACTTATGACTTTCGAGTTCTGCCAAAGAGGGGCAACTGTAGACACCCCATTTTTGACTGACCTTAAGACTCAGGTGTCACCGACTGAGCGCTTGGTGATGTTGCATATCGTGCTCGTCCAGAGGTTTCAAAGTCTCGGCCGTGAGCCCTGCCTCTGGACTTCCGGGCTTTTCTATGCCTTGCCTCGGTTTGCGAACCAGGCTTGGTTTTCTCTGTTTCTCTTTCCAAAGGGAGAGAGAGGTCTCATAGACCATATCTCAGTGGCCGTGGGCTACATTTCGTGGTCGTAGGCCATTCTGCCCATTTCGGAGCCCGGTTCCCGGTTTTCGGAGCCGTCAGGCCGAGTGCCTCGGTTCGGGACCGCCTAACCACCTCCATTTGCTCCGGTTTTTGGCATGCATCTTATTTACTCCCTTTTAAGGGACACTGTGGTCTGAGAGACCCACTTCGTGGTCGAACACCACTCCCGGTGCCTAACAGTCAATTTTCGGGGCCTCGGACTGTGCGTTTCGGCCCCCGAACCTTCATTTTGCATCGGTTTGTGTTCATTTTTTGCCGGGACCTCTGTTTCATCACCAGGAAGGTCATAGAAGGGTGGGAGGCCAGTAATTGTTTCAGCAACCAGTTATATTCCTTCATCGCCTTCCGACGCCCGTTTTTTCTCACTCGAAAGCCAATGTTGACCACCCTTGGGCCATTTTCTTCAACCCTAACCCCCATATTTGTGATATACACATCTGGGAGGCCACCAATATTTGGTGGCCGGCCAGTAATTCCATTTGAACCTTTTGAACCCCTCCTAAAAGTGGCCTATTCTCTCTCCTGGTTCACTGTTGCCAATTTTTGACCACAGGGTTGTGTTGAGAACACATGGGAGGCCACCAATCTGTGGTGGCCGGCCATTAATTACACTTGGCCTTTTTGACCCCTGGCTAGCCGGCCATGGGGAGAGCCGGCCGGCCACCTACAAATCCAATACCTGGTCGGCCCGCATTCTTACACCTGGCACATCACAGAAATACACTTTGTTTCCCCCCAGATTCTGTATCCGGGGGGCAACTTTTGGAGGGAAACTTGGAGTGATTTCCCTCCCTTTTTTTTCCCCCTCTTTGGCCTATATAACCAGCACCCCAGGTCTGGTTTTGGGGTTGGAAAAATTTTCCTTAAGCTTGCATTACACCCCTCCCTCTTCCTCTCTTCCAAACACTCAAACCTCCTAAGTCCTACACCCTTTTCTTCACCACCACCTAGCACCACACCACCACTCCATTCCAGCAGCTAGGAGGGTCTTCTCAGAGGCTAGGAGGCAGCATTTCTTGGTCCAAAGGCAGCCAAAGACTTGGTCTACAAGGGTGAGCAACATTTCCCTCTTTTCTAGCTCATTTTTGCAAGTTTTCTTAGCCCTTCTTGCTTGTATATTTGAGCTCCGGCCATAACTGAAAGTAGTATTTTTTTGAGCTCTATTTCATCTTTTATTAAGGGCCTCTCACTGTTTGAGGCCCCCATTTTGCACTTGCTTCATTATCCCTCTTGTATTCCCCTTTCTTGCATAGCATTTTTGGCCTATTCGTAAATTGTTTTGAGCTCTGTTGTAAACTTTAAAGTGGCCTATTTTGAGTCCTTCTTCAACATTGTTCAAGGACTCACCACTGTTTGAGGCTTCCATTTGCTACTTGCCTCTTTACCCCTCTCTTGGCTTTATTTTTGCATGATTTATTAGCCCCCTGTGCTTCTGTTTTTGGACTTTGGTCCGAACTGAAAATGGCCTTATTTTGACTCCCTCTTCATGTTTCATTAAGGGTCTTTGGCTGTTTGAGGCACCCTTTGTATACTTTGTGTTTAAACCTCTTTTTGGCCTTATTTTGCATAGCATTTTAGGCCTACTTGTACACTGTTTTGGGTCTGGTCCTTAACTGTAAAATGCCATATTTTGGGCCCCTCTTCAACATTGTTGAAGGACCCTTTGCCATTTAATGCCAGAATCTTCTACTTGCTTCATTACCTCTCCCCCGGGGCCATTTTTGTATGCTAGCTTAGCCCCATTTGTGTTCCCTGTTTGGCCTTGATTAAAACTGTAAACATGTTTTTTTTGGGGCTGCCTTGCTTCTGTATTTACACTTCATGTTCAAATAATGCATGCATTGCATAGCTATAGGTCATTCCGTATGCCTAATTTCATGTTTCGGGACTCGTTCCATGCATCGGGTACCATTTTGCCATGTTTCGGGGCTGTTTTGCATCTCATTTTGCTACTGAAATTTGCATGATAGTGTTCCATATTCCATGTCTTTCCATATCTTGTTAGAGTGGCATTTCGGTGCCTTAGGGTCGGTCCTCGGTTTGCGTGCACGCGTGCGCGCATTTCGAGCGTCTCATTTTCATCTAATGGCCTCCTATGTGAGTGTGACTGAGGTCCACTCATGTTGGTGTAAGTCCATTATGCATTGTGTATGCCATTCCATTTCATAGCATTGTGTATGCTAGGTTGTATATTAGTGCATTGTGTATGCCATGTTACCTCGTGCATTGTGTATGTCATTTCATAACATTGTGCATGTTAGGTTGTATCTTAGTTTGCATTCATGCATGTCATGCATATTGCATTGTGCTTGGGATAGGAGTTAGCCCAAGCGCGGGAAACGAGGGGCGTTTCATACTCCGAGTGACGGAACGTGTCTCAATTCCCCAGTCACCGACACTCCGGATTACCCATGATGGAGTTAGGGTTTGTTAAGTTTTCATGTGCATTCATTCCATATCGAGTTGTGCAATTCGATTCCTCGACCATCATACATCGAGATGCGTGATTGGTGGCACGAGGATCGAGGCATGCACACATTTGTGAAAATACATTGCTATGCCCCTTTCCTGCTCTCTGTTGCAGCAAAATCAAGAATCAGCAGTCTTTCGAGGCTTGGCGCGCTTTCCAAAAAACCATTGCGAAATAGAGGCTAATTGGGGCATCGCAGTGGATTTCCGCGCGAAGGCAACCCGGACATGCATCATTCATCATCCGGAACGGAATCAAGGCAGTCACTGGCTTGCATGCCAATTTATTGTTTTCTTAGTTAATTTGTTAATTAATTAGGAATTTGTACATATTTGAACTGTACTATTCTTTTATTCGGGACTGTATATTTATTCGGACCCTCTGCGCGAGGGCATAATTGTAATAAGTGTGCGTGAGTGTGATGTATGTCTTCCAACCCCACGTCTTTCTCCCTTTTATTTATCCGCTTATGATGGTTAGATTAGGGCATATTTCGATTAACATATAGCATGATAGCATGTTTGCATTCATTCATCTGTCTTGTATGCACCGGGCTCGGCGTATTATACTAACTGCATTTGTATTTCAATTCCAAGTTGAATACATGTTAGCTGTAGCATTCCATATGCCATGTTTAGAATAGCCGAACCTGCTATAGTTTGCATTTTTGCATGTGTTGCATTAGGCATTTCTGTATACTTAGGATCATGCATGATTTCTAATGTAGTTTCTGTTTTGGCTTGAGTAGTAGTGAGTTTTTATGCTTTAGCATCCTTGCATGCGTGTGAGTGACTGCCATGAATAGCATGCTTACCATGAGGCTAACTGCTTATGTGATATAACTGCTTGAATGCCTGTGGGTGAAGGTTGGGTTTTTGGATTGGAACAATTCATCAAATGTTTGTTTTAAGCCCACTAGATAGTGGCAAAACCATTGTTTTCTAAGCCCACCCGAGGGTGGCAAATCCACGTCTTAGCCTACCTGCGGGTAGCACCATCAAACCATTTTCAAACAAACAAACATGAAATGTTTTGTTCCAATTCAGGCGACTCAGTCTATACTTGTATGCTGTGCGCATCACATAGTAACCTAGGCTAATAACCGGAATAAGAACATACAATGTTTTCAAAAATAGATATCATGGTTAGTAGAGGCCGCTCTCTGACCGGGCGAGCGGGGGTGCTCACGAAGTGACCTTCCCCAATCGTACCCAAGTTCCCGAGCCGAGGCAACTTTGGTGATGACGGACACGTGGCCTTAGGCAAACAAGTCAGGGTTTCCTAAATTTTCCAAAAATAAAATATTTAGGTGGCGACTCTGTATCTGGCAAAGCAGTCCATGTTTGGCACTTCTTTTCAAAAAAATCTGTTTTCTCAAAACGACTTGCCGGATTTGGACTCTTTGGTTCAAGATTAAGAACTGTGACATTTGAGTCCTTGAACTGTAGTAGACCCGCGAGCGAACGGAACGGGGGGAGTCGCACCCTCCCGGGGTGTTCGGGGACGTCTACACATGTGAGCCTCAGGTACCTCTTCTTCAGGATCAAGCAAGAGCTTTCTTTTTCTTTTTGGTTGCTGCTTGCTTTTGAGGAGATTTAAAGCTTGAGCTCTTTGAGGAGAATCTCCTTATGAAGCATCTACACTACCTACACCAAAGAAGGAATTATAAGTAAAAAGCAAAAACATCATAAAGAAGAAGAAAAGAAAAGAAGCAGCAGTATATACTTTTCTTCAAAGCAGCTCGAGTAACTCTAGGGAGAGGTGAGGCAGCAGAAGCAGGTTTTGCAGTAGTAGGGGTAAGAGTTGGAGTAGCTTGAGCAATGAAGGAGGTAACAACTCCAATCCCTTTGGACTTGGCTTAAGGGACATCTAGTACCATTAGCAAATCTTGAGGAGAAATGGCCAAGTACACTTCCATATTGGCCATCCACCAATTCTGGTACCTCTTAAGTGGGTTGCTTTGAGAAATGAAGGGTAGGTATTCAAAATCAATCAAGTCTTTGATGAACTTGGAGGTTGCCTCTTCTAATCTAGATCTTGAAACTTTAAGTTCTCTATTCATAAGGTTTGAGGTGGACTGGCTGCATAGAGGGATAGGAATCCCTTGAGAGAGTCCAAATTGCCTAGCAAATTGGGCGGGGCAATAAGGCTCACAGATACACTTATAAGCTCTGGGGTTCATAGTGCCAATGAATAGTTCTCTTGGGATCAAAATAGAAGCCCACATGTTTTTGTGTTGAGGCCTCGAGCAAGGTCTATCACTCAAAAAGGTCCTTAACCAAGATGGACCAATATTGGTAACTTCGAAGAGGCAGAAGAAGGTGTGAAAAGAAAGGGAAGCTGGAAGTTGGTGAAAGAAAGAAAAATAGAAGGCGAAGTTGGAAGGATAAAGTGAAACATTGACTAACTTTATACCATAAGTGGTAGGATTTGGCATCAAAAACTTTAAACATTTATACTACAAATCGGTGAAGTATGCAAAAAGCTAGAGTTGGAGTATCCAAAATGGGCCTCCTGATTGGCATCCATAGGTTTTTCACAAAAGAGGGAATAAGCTCTATAGACATGACCCAAAACATACGGAGCTAAGGCCACCCTTTTACGCAAAACAAAGGCTTTGGCAAGAGAGGCAAACTCAGGCATGATCCTCTGAGAAGAAGTACAAAAGAGGAATTTGTAAAGCCAATACAATAAAAAAGAAAAGAATTCCCTATCAGTTACAGGGCCTTCTCTTTTATTCTCAACCTTGACAAAATCACTATAGGATGAGTTCAGAAGTGGGAGAGAAAAAGGGATTTTAAGGTTAGGGTAGTTTGGGCCAATAAGAGTACCAATAAGGGATAATCTTAATAGATAGCAGATGTCAAGGACAATGGAAGCCATCATCCCATATCTAAATTGGAAAAAATTGAAAGTAGAATTCCAAAATCAGAGAGCAACATGTATTACAAATGGGTCTTTTGAAATTGTGAACCTGGATAGTTGAAGGGCGTCGAAAAGGCAAAGCTCCTAAAGATCCAGTGTCCTAGCAGGGACGACCCGATCATACCATTCCTCCCACTCTGGTCTTACTGTGGGCCAGCAGCGATGGGGTCGGTTTATTCTCCAACTTCTCCAATCAAGACCACCTTCATAAAGGAGGCAATGATCCTCTAGACGCAGATACAAAGCTGGAAGCACAGTGGGGACCTCTTTAAAAATAGGCCCAAGCACATATTCCTGTTGTTCATGGCGACGGGGAATGAATATGCGCCCATCAATAGCACTCTTCTCGCCAGCTTTGTATTTCTTACACTCTTCAACGATGATCCTTTTTAAGGCTACGGATGGACTCACACACTCCACAACTAGTTGTAGACACCCCATTTTTGACCGTCCTCAAGTCTTGGATGTCATCGTTTGAACACTTGATTATTATCCATGTTCGTGTTTGTCTTGAGTTCTCGGAGGTTTCGGCTGCGCGCCTTGCCTCAAGACCTCTCGACTTATTTGTTTTGTGCTTGGTTGTGGACCAAGCACTTAGGTTTTTGCCTCTGAGGGTAGAAAATGGCTTCTTAGCCACCCTCACACCCCACCGGCCTTGGCATGTTGCCACCGGCCCTATTTTATTGCTACCGGCCAAAAGTGTTGGCCGGTCGACAATGTTTTTAGTCGGCCGGCCCTTTGTGTTGGTCGATCGGCCTTTTCTGCTGGCTGAACCCTGTTCATCTGCTTTATGCAGATATTTTGTACCAGGTGGCACAGTCTGTATCCTCCATACACGTGTATGGAGGATTTGCATCCTTGTTTTAGCTTCTTGAGGAAGGTTGGACCTTTTGAACCCTTGTTTTAGCTTCTTGAGGAAGCTTGAACCTTTTGAACCTTTTTAGCTTCTCTAAGAAGCTTGAACCTTTTTTAGCTTCTTGAGGAAGCTTGAACCTTTTTAGCTTCTCCAAGAAGCTTGAACCTTTTTAGCTTCACCAAGAAGCTTGAACATTTTTTAGCTTCTTGAGGAAGCTTGAACCTTTTTAACTTCTTGAAGAAGCTTGAACCTCTTTAGCTTCTCCAAGAAGCTTGAACCCTCTTGTTTCTCTATAAGAGAGGGCCTCCCTCTCCTTTAGAGAGGTTCCAAATTTTTGTCTAAGGCTCCAAGATATATATCTCTCTATATCTCACTATTTTGAGCTCCAAAGTGCTTGGTTCTTGACCCCTTTAAACCACAACTCCTAAGCACACACCTCCACCACTCATCTAAGGTTCTTGGAGGGTCTTGAGAGGGCCCAAAGGTTGGGTTTTGGTCCAGAAATCTGCTAGTTTTTGCTGAGCTACAAGGGTAACTCATTTTCTCTCTTTTATTCCCTATTTTTGCACAAGCTTTTAGCCTATCTTGCATACTGTTTTGAGCTTAGTGTATAACTGATAAAAGTTCTATTTTTGCATGCTTTTGAACTTTGTTTAAGGTCACTTTTGTGTTTGGGGTTGTTTCCCCCCTCTTAGGCCTTGTTTGGCATCATTTTTGTGCCTTTTTTGTGAACTTCGGGACCACCTTGTATTGGCCTTCTCACCACTGAAATCTAGAGGGATTTCAGTGGTGGGGATGATATTTTGAGGTCCTAAGAAGGAGAGGGCCATCCCCTCTCCTTATTGTCTTGTTTACTTGCATTTTTGGCCTTACAAAGGAGCCCATATTTGCATGCTTCCAAGCCTTGTTTCAAGACATTTTTGGTGACTTTTAGGACCTGCCTAGACTCTGTCTAGGGCTGGTTTGGTCACCTTGGACTTGCCCCTTGCATGTGTAGAGTAATCCCATTCATAACTTATCAAAGTAGCACCTCATTCTTGCATGTATGGGTCATGTTTCGGTGGGTTTTTGGCCATCATTGGCATGCCATGCTTCTATTTTTGGCTGGTTTGGTAGTCCCTCACATGCTTCATATGCTTGTAGTGTAACTCATGCTTACTAGCTTAGAATGCATGTTGTTTTGGCCCTCCATTCTAGCACATTTTGGCCATGCTTCAAACATGTTTTGTTCATATTTTGGGCTGCCTTAGTTCTATTTTTAGGTCTCTTGGCCGATTGGTGCTTGCCATACATGGTTGTAGTATAATAGCCTTGCATACCTTTGAGTTTTGGGGTCCCTTGCATGCATTGCTTGAGGCATTTTAGTGTTTTGACATCATTGAATATGATATTTCAGAGCTTATATGTGTGCCATATTCTCATGTTTATCATGCCTTCAATGTGTTTGAGAGTTGTGCTTTTATACCTCATTTATGAGCCATTGCATGAGCTTCATTTTGGTGCATTCCGAGCCATCATTTTAGGCCATTTTGCTACTGTCTTGGACCTACCAAGGATCTATTTGGGGCTGGTTTTTCCATTTGAGCATTGCTTTGTATACCTATAGTGAAGTGTGTTTCACTAGTTTCGGTATTTGAGCCTTCTAGCATGCATAGCATGAGTGTTTGCATGCTTCGGAGTCATTTTGAAATCATTTAGTATGCCATTTCAGAGCTGGAATGCATGCCATTGTATGCCATGTTTCATCCTTGCATTGCTCTTGGAGAGTTGCATTTTGTGCCTTAGGCTTAGAGCCCTTGCATTGTGCATGTTTGCATGAATCTTAGGCCTTGTTCTTATCTCATTTGGCCACTGATTTTGGCATGCTTGAGAGCTACCCATGTTAGTGTAAGTCCATCTCACCATGTTGTTGCATGCTTGTTTCATTTTGCATGTTGTTGCATGCTATACATGTCCACATGTTTAGGTTGTATGCCTATTGCATATTGCATATTAACATGCTCATGTTGCATTAGATTTGTTGCACACTTGAGTTATTTGCATGCTTGCTTGCTTTCCTAGGTTGCATTGCATTGTGTGTGCATCTCTTGCCTCTTGATCAATCATGATAGAGGTTGGGGCCCCTTATGTGTTTTGTGCATTTCATTCCATATTGAGTTGCACACTTGGCTTCTTTGGCCATCATGCATTGAAATGCGTGATTGATGGTCCGAGGGTCGAAAACCATACTCCTTTGAGTCTTAAACATGATAAGGAGGGTGGTTGTGCAAACATTGCTTTGAAAATGCATTGCCATGCTCTGTTTGCCTTCTGCTGCAGCAAAACAGGATTCTGCAGGAAGAGATGGCCGGTCGGCCATCTTCAGTGCCGGCCGGCTGTGCATTGTTGGCCGAGAGCCTCACACATGGTCGACGACCAGTTTCCCATGGCCGGTGGCCTTGCCTTTTGGCCGGTGACCTTCCACAGTGCTCAGAAGATGGTTCAGAAACATTCTGGAGACTTGTGCAGTTTTTAGAAGTGCAGAGCAGTGCAAACAGAGGCAACAGTGGCATGGCAACGGGTTTCCGAGCGAGGCGATCGAGCATGAATCATTCAAGCATTCCGAGGCGGGGCTGCGGCCACCTCCTTTTGTAATTAATTTATTAATTGATTATGGTTTTGTAATATTTAATTAGCTAGGGTAGTTAATTATTTATTTAGTTTGTATTATTTATTCGGACCCTCCGTCGAGAGGGCGAATTTTGTAATAAGCGTGTGTGTGTGTGATGCATGTCTTCCAACCCCACGCCTTTCTCCCTTTTATTTAACCGCTTACAATGGTTAGTTTTAGGGCACGTTTCACTTAGCATACTTATGATAGCATGTTTGCACACATTCATTCATATTGCATGCACTGGGCTCGGCGCATCATGCTAACTGCATTGTATTTTAATTCCAATTTGAATACATGTATCAAGTTACATTTCATATGACATATTAGAATAGCCGAGCCTATTTCTAGTTGTATTTTGCATGTGTTGCATTAGCCATCTTAACATGAACTAGGATCATGCATTTGATTACTAACTAGTTTCTGTTTTGGCTTGGAGTACTAGGTAAGCATTTACGCTTTAGCATCCTTACATGTGTGTGAGTGTTGCCATGACAACATGCTTACCATGAGGCTATTTGCTTATGTGATATAACTGACTGAATGCCTGTGGATGAAGGTTGGATTGCTTGAATTGGGACAATTCATTGAAATCCGTATTTTAGCCTACTTGCGAGTAGCAAAACTTAAACCATTTTTCCGAACAAACGGATATGTAATGCTTTGTTCCAAATTGGGCGATCTAGTCTATACTTGTTTTGCTGTGCGCATTACATGGTAATTCTAGCTAATTAACCGGAATAAGAACACATGTGTTTTAAAAAAAAAAAGATATCATGTTTAGTAGTGGCCGATCTTTGATCGGGCGAGCGGGGGTGCTCACGAAGTGACCTTCCCCAATCGTACCCAAGTTCCCGAGCCGAGGCAACTTTGGTGATGACGGACATGTGGCCTTAGGCAACGAGTCAGGGTTTCCTAAATTCCCCCAAAATAAAATATTTAGGTGGCGACTCTGTATCTGGCAAAGCAGTCCATGTTTGGCACTTCTTTCTAAAAATCTGTTTTTTAAAATGATTTTCCAGATTTGGACTCTTTGGTGATTTATCGGTCTCGCATTGCACTTTGCGGGATTAGATTCAGAACCGTGACATTTGAGTCCGAACTGTAGTAAGCCCCAAACGAACAAAACGGGATTTCTCCCGAGACGTTTGGGGACGTCTACACTAGTATCTTCGAGGAAGAAGAAGCCATTGGTAGAAGTTTCAAAAGACAAAGTTGAGAAAGATGGTAAAGGTAAAAAAAGGTCAATGGAGATGAAGGGTTTGTGTGTTGGGCGAGCAAGTAAATTAAGAGCACGAAATGAAAGGGTTTTTAAAACCATTTTGTCCGAAAAAATACCCAATCGTTTTAAATGGATAGAATTCATAAAGAAGTACTGAAGGTACAAATGTGAAAAGTTTCCCTCAATATGGATAATTTGAGAGGGAAATGTATCTCAAACACTTATATTGGCTTCGAAATCAAGTATTTGGCTTCGAAGCCAAGCTTTGACTCCAAAGTCAGGTGATAAACATTTAGTTAGGGCTTCGAAAGCAGGAAGCTAACTTCGAAGCACATTTCACACCTAAGAGAACAAGAATGCCCAGGTGTTTGTTTACTTCAAGAGGGTGAAAGACCTGCTTTTAGGTTTCTTGTTGAAAGTAAAATCCCTCGAAGTAAAATTTGAAATACTCTGCAGTTAGAATTTGTTTGTTCTAGACTTCGAAGTGACATAAAACCAATATTTAGTTAAGCAGTGAAAGATACAACGGGACTCACTCTTTTAGAATAAAACAGTGCAATCTTTAAGGGAAGTTTCCATACTTCAGAAAATGTAGATTGTTTATTCGAAGCAAAAATAGTTGATTCGAAACTGTTGATTATGCTAACCATGTGATTGAAAAGAGAAGACCTAAGGCAAATGTTGTCAACTACACTCCATATGTTGGGGAAGTTTAAATTAGGTTTCCAGTATTCTATTGGATATGTTCAAATCAGGTTTTGAAGGACAAAATTGGTGAATTCGAAGCTTTGATTTTGTTTGTTTTGCAAACTACGTCAGCGATCGATGGATACATATGGGTAAACCACCAAGCTCTGAGCGAAAGGAGGGAAAGATAGAGGATCAGCGAATTCGACGAATTGATGATTAATTTTCTCTCTCAACTTGGATTCCTCAGGTTCTGGCCAACTTCTCCAGCCAGAAGCCTTAGAAGAAGAAGAAGAAGAAGCTGCATCCTCATCCCACGCAGAAGATTTTGGGTTAGAAGAAGAGCTTCCAATATCCATGTTTGCAAAGTTTTGGGCTAAAGAATTATGAACAATAGGTTGGTAATCCAAAGGTCGATAGTTTGCAAAAGCTTCCATGACTTGAATATATGGAGATGGATAGGTGTGGCTAATAAATGCATGAAAATTCTTTCGAGGGCGAACATTATTATCTAACAACTCCTCGTATGTTCGATCTGTGTCAAAGAAAGTTTGTTTGGCCATGCGAGCTGTATCAGTCTTTCGAATGCTCAGATAGTAGGAAATGTTCAAGGTGTAAAAAAGAATTTAATGCAATCGGTTGCAGTTTTAAGAATATATGAAACCCATGCACGTCCTAGGATGTGGGTGAAGTGTTTTGATCCACTAATATCACCAAGTATTGGGTATATTAGTGCGGGGAGTAATGTTGGCTATATAAATTGTATAAGCCAATCACAATTTAACACGTGGCATGAGTCAATTTGGGAAGGTCATATAAATTGCCAACCATAATCAGACACGTGTCAACCCATACTAGTAATAATGGGTTACATAGCACTAGAATGACTGAGGGATATAAGGTGATGTGGCCTAACGGTTACTTACAAGGTTTAAATTCAAAATAAGGAGGGAAGCCTAACTGCAAGCATGGCGTAATGGAGTTGACTGTAAGAGAGCATGATCAGCAATCATGGAGGGATATTTCGACGGTTAGGAGCCCACTTCGACGATTATCATTGAAAAATATAAATAGCAGAGAAGGCCCTAGAAAGGAGGATCCAGACTCAGATCAAAAAACCAGTTTTATCTACTTTATTTTCCTTCTAGTTTTTACAGTTCTTTACATTTCTGTACTTCAAATTCCTGTATTGCACTTCATTCATAGGAGTAGTTTCAAATAGCTTGTTGCTGTAAACCTCTACAAGGCTGGGTCAGATCATTGTAAGTTTTTCATTTTTACTTAATGAAATGCTGTAATTATTCTTCACTTAATTGTTGTTTACTAAATTCTCCTAAACAAGTCACCAGTAAAAGTCCTCTTCATTGAGCCTGAAAGAACTAAAACACAATCGTTTGATAATTGGTTGGCAATTAATCTTCTGTAAAGACTGATTGATCCTTCTGGCACGCTTAAAATTACAATACTAACCTTCGAAAGCTAAAAAGCCAACAAAATCACAGCCTTTTGCAACTAAAATAGTTTTGTATTTATTTATTTATTAAAAAAAATACCCATTAGATTCTAAACTTTTAAAAAGTTTAACATCATCTCATATTTAATTAATAATTTGTATCAATTCATTTACTATATTACAAATTGTCAATATCTTCATCATACGTTATAATTATCTCTTCAATCTCTTGATATTGTTCATTTAGAAAAATAATATAATTATAAGGATCTTTTAACTGTATGTGAATGTCTAAGAAGTTGTACGTGTTATGGATATTAAAAATATATTAACAGATTGAATAGACACTTCAGGCTCTATTTGCACTCTCACTTTCATTATGTGAGAATGAATGGACCAGTTTATTACAATAGGCACAAATACACAAAAGATTTATATATTTGAGCTTTAAATTGTTCCCCAATCTAAAAACTTCACATTTTAAACTTAAAAGATTCTTATGTCAAAACCAAAATAATAGCACCATTGACAATAACAAATAACTATAAGTCCTAATTTAATTTCAAAAGTACCATAAAATTTAATTCAATATCTGATCATGAAATGCAGAGTTGTGATGTATATTTAACCTTCTTTTTATATAAGACCACTCTATAAATAAAAGATATGATACACACTTTTTACTAGTTTAAAAAAGTGAGACACATCATCTTGAGTGAAACCATTATACGAGTGTAAAATTCACATTTTATATGTTATTCAAACACTAAAAAAAATGTAAAAATAAATTCATTTTTCTTAGTATGCATTAGTAACATCAGTAATAATTCACATAGTGTAGTGCTATTTAAGACCAAAAAGTAGATTTATCTTCAAACTCAATAATGTTACAATGTATTAAAATATTTAAAATAAATCTTACTGTTATATTTTTTCTAACCATTCACCAATCATCTATTACACATCATTGAGTTTAAAAAATAAATTTATAAACTGACATTATATATTATTTTCAATTCAGATATGCTATTCATCGGACAAACATTAGCAAAATCGTGACAAATGTCTATATATGGGAAAAAAAAAAACACAAAAATATTAGAGATTCCAAAAATTCTATCAAAAATTCTACCAAATGTTTCACATGGGTGTGGACCTCACATGTGACCCATATTGTGGGAGTCCTACACCCATATGAAATATTTGATAGAATTTTTAAAATCTCTAACATTACTAAAAAACAACAAGATACAAATGCAAACAATTTCCCTACTTTCGCATGTTTGTCCGGCCAAAAAAAAACATATTTCATTCTTTTTGTATTTTTGAACTTTCCTTGCAATGTAAAACCAAAGTTAATGCTATAAATTTATTTTGATAAAAAATATTTTTAAAATAAAAATAAATTTAAATTTTATAAATGTATCGTGCCATCATTACCATCATCATTGTCACCACAATTGCAACCCAATCACCTTTACCTCTATCTTGTTGTGAGCAGGGATGAAATCAGGATTTCATTACCGGAGGGATCAAAAACAAATAAATTGTTTTCACTATATATACAAACGCACTTGTATATATAATATGATATATAACTATATATATAAACATTAAAAAAAAAATTCAAATACTATTGGAGTAATCTCTATTAAAATAAAAATAAAAAAATTCGTACAGAATAAAAAGATAAAATTAGATGATAGAAGAATGATATATATATATATTAAAAGTGTTATAGTAAACATAATTTTTCACAAAAATAGGGGGGTCATGGCCCCCTATAGTCTTCTCTTAATTTCATCCCTAATTGTGAATAATCACTAACTCTCATTTCTCTCTATCTAGAATCTTCTCTGTCTAGAACTCTCATTTTTCTTTCTCTTTCAAGTAATTTCTCTCTAGATAATTTTATAAATTTTATTAATTGCGAAATTAGAAATAAACCACATTTTTTTTTGAATTTTTTATTTTTATTGACTTTTTTTATAAAAAAAAAAATCATGTCAATTTATTTTTTTGGTCCGTCTTGTGTAGAAGTACGTGTGTCATTTCAAGTCTAACCTGGCTTAATATTGAAGCTAATTTAGTCATTCCAAACTTGACTATAAAAGAATGTTTTCAAGTTTGCCAACTTAACCCAAGAGATATGAATTATTATTATTATTATTTTTGTCTTAAAGGACTACCAAATTATTAAATTCTTTTAATAATTACTTAAATTTAAAATAATAATAAAATTCAATTATAAAATAAATCTAATATTGTCAGAAATATTTTAGTTTAAGCTATAGAAAGAAGTATGTATATATATGTGTGTGTGTGTGTTTTTTCTTATTTTCTTAACTTTATAATTTATTTTGTAACTAAATAATATAAGAATTAAAATTAATCAGCTTATTTGGTTAAGGATTAAGGATTTAATTTTTAGAAAATTGAAATTTTTTGTTTTTCATTTTTTTTTGTTTTGTTTTCACTGAATGTTTTTAATATTTTAACCATTTTTATTTTTATTTTTAGATACACCTAACATACATATATATTTAAAAAGTATAATATTTGTGAAAAAAATCATTAAAAAATTTACTAAATATCAAAAATATATATTAAAAAAAAAGAGAATTTACTATATTTTCGTAATCTTGTGTATTTTTTAAAAATATTTTTTTATAAATATTTTACTTTTTAGATACATCTAAATAAGGTGCATCTAAAAAAATAAAAAAAAATTACTTAAAATTTTGAAAATATTCATTAAAAATAAAAAAATACAAAAAATAAAAAACACAATTTCTAAAAAATTGAAATCAAATACAATAAATATTTTTTAAATGAACAAATTGGATTAAAACTCTTTATTTTAAACCCAACTTAAAAATTAAATAAATTAAAAAAATTTGTCTAACCCGATATAACAGGCTAAATATTTTTTTCAAATTAAAAAAAAAAAATCAGACTAGGCGTGTTGGACTTGCCATCTCGTAGATGGCCGCCCTAAAGTGTTTTAGGAGTTGGTAAAAAATTATTTTTTTGATTTTTTGACTTTTTTTTGTATCTTTTTTGACAAAAAAAAATTGACTTTTTTAAAAACTTTTTTGTGGTTTTTTTGAAAAAAATTGGTGAAAAACTAAAAAGCATACTTTTTATCACCTTTCCAAAGTGCAGTCTTGGAGCGTTACTAGTGTCATACAGCATGTCATGTGACTGTGTAATTGTGACGTCATAAAGTGTGTTGTTGGATTTTCAAAAAAATAAAAATAAGTGTATTGTTCTGTATTGCCGTGGCGTATATAAAATAAAAGTTGAACAATGATTGGAACTTTTTTTTTTAAAGATTTTTATAATTCTTTTTTAGATTTCAATCATTGATGGTGTGAATCTATACATACATAACTAAATCTCATACATATATTAATAGTTGAAATCTAAAAAAAATTATAAGAGTCAAAAAAAAAATAAAATAAAATAAAATAAGTCTTAAGCATTTATGATAGAAGTTAACATGCCCAACAACTCCACAACCATCTATCTCATCAGTCCTTTTCCGAATTACCCCCAAAAAATAATAATGTAAAGCTGGTCTCCCTTTCGGTTTCAGATTGGACTGTATTTTTGAGCTTTCGTGAGTTCATCATGGAGCCCAAATTAATAATTCAAACCGTTTAATGTGGAGAGCTCATTGAGTATTTTATTTTTGTAAAAAATTACGTTGATCGGATATCGATTATTACTTGATCGGATTACATTTCTATTAACAAATTTTAAAAAAAAAAATCATACTGAACGATGACAGAAACGTGATATAATCAAGTGATTATAGATATCCGACCAACGTAAGTTTTTGCAGGAATAAAAAAGTTGACAAACTCTACACATTGAACAGTTTAGATTATCAATACGGGCTACATGGTGACCCCATGGGACCCAACAATATGGTCTAGTCTAATTATAGACGGACACAAAGCCACACCCAAAAGGAAATCTACCTCATAGACTAATACAATCATTAATACATATATCTCAATATGTATCTCTATATTAATATAATCATTAATACATATATCTCAATATCTATCTCTATATCTCAATATTTATCTCTATATTATATAGAGATAAATATTGAGATATATGTATTAATGATTGTATTAGTCTATGAGGTAGATTTCTTTTTAGGTGTGGTTTGTGTCTGTCTGTAATTAGATTGGATCATATTGTCGGGTCTCATGGGGTCACCATGAAACCCATATTAATAATTCAAACTCTTCAATATGTAGGACTTGTCAAATTTTTAATATTTGTAATTTGCATAATAAGTGGGATATATAATAATATCATAACTAGTATTAGTACACTAGTTAATACATTAATTGGTGCATGTAACGCCACTGATATATATATATATATATATATATATCTGTACATTAATACAATAATTAATACATTAATAAGAAATATCATGATACACACCCTTCAAAGGGTCTGCACAATATGTACATTATAATTAAAAAAAAAATGATATAATTTTAATTTTTTGAATCATAACTAAAAAAAAGAAAAATGTCATAATTAAACACAACATGAGACATAACTAAAATAATGTCATAATTAAATAAACAAATTAATCATAACTAAATAAGAAAATGACATAACTAAAGGTGCATATGATACACCTTTTTAAAGAGGTGTATATTAGAATTTCCCTACATTAATATATTTAGAAAAAATTACAAATCAATTGTATTCTAAAAAAATAATTACAAGTTTATGAAAAAATTTATGACATTAATAACTAAAATTTGTAATGATTATCAATAATTTGATTTTTGTTTTTCTAAGTATACACTAACTTATTATTGAGCAATCAAATATAACAAAATTATATTCTGAAAAAAAAAAATATTATATAGAAAAAATTCTGCTAAAGAAAAGAACAATATTAGAAATACCAAAAAAATGTTAAACATTCTCCAAGTAATGTTAGGGATACTAAACACAAAATATCTCACAAATGATGGGTCCTACACATGAGTCTTGCATCATGTGGGTCTCATTTTTTGTGAGATATCTATGTCTCATTATGTATTTAGTCATCTGTAAACTATACTTAAATTATATGGGTCTCACACCCATATGAATATTTTTTTAATATATTTGATAATTTATTTGAGTCTCTAACAATAAATAAAAAAAATCATCTAATTGATTTTATTAGGGGGATTACTCATCAATAGGGGTGTAATTTTGGCCCGTGGCCCGCGGGCGGCCCGAGGTGGGCCTGGCTCGTTAAGGCCGAGCCCAAGCCCAGCCCGAGGCCTTGGGCCATCGTTTTGAAGCTCGGGCCGGCCCATTGACCCGCCCAAAAAGCCCGGCCCACCAGATGCCCAATATTATTTTTAATGAAAAATAATAAAATTTTGGTGAAAAAAAAAAAATAATAATTTGTTTAGGCCCATCCAAGCCCGCCCAAAGCTTGAGCCCGAGCCCGAGCCCAAGCCTGCCCAAAGCTTGAGCCCAAGCCCAAGGGCCCGCCCACTGGTCCACCCAAAGCCCAAATACCCTTAGGCCTAGTTTTCTGGCCCATGGCCCGGCTCGATTTTTTGGCGGGAGCCCGCAAGGCCCGACATGGGCCCGGCTCGGCCCGGGCCAAAATTACACCCCTACTCATCAATGGTAGTCAGAAAAATTATTTACAAAAATATGATAAACAAAGTTGTCGTTTTGGCAAAAACATTTTTACTTGACTTGGTAGAGTTTGAACATTTTTAACTTAAGATTAAAAAGTTCGTTTGAGTTGATTTTTCTGAATTTGTTTTTTACTTTTGCGAGTGAAAAAGTGAAATGATTATAGTTTAAATATATTATTTTATCTTATGAATTTTAAATCTATATTTTATCATTTAGTGACTATTTTAGCCACCCTAGCTTTGCCAAATGAAGTCATAATAAATACTAGAAAAATGATGCAAACCACTAATTAGTGGTTGCTCTAATTATGTGGCAGTGGGTCCCACCCACTGCCACATGTATTTTGTGTTTTAGTTTTTTATTTTTTTATTTTTTTGCTTTCCACATCATTAGTGGTGGTGTTAGTGGTAGGAATTTAGTGGTTTGTAGCATTGTTGTAAATACTAATAATTGAAATTATCAACTTTCTAGCTAACGTGTAATAATTTTGAAAAGAGTTATACTAGAAATCCTAAATAAATTACCAAATAAATTACCAAACCTCTCATATGGGTATGGGACCCGCACAAACATATATTAGTGGGGCTCACACTTATGAAAAAGATTTGGTAATCTATTTAGTAATTTATTTGGGGTTTACAGCATTTCCCTCTGAATTGTAATTTCTCCATTTTCTTATCCTACACTATATAAACCTCTAAAAACCCATGAAATTTCATATTCAGCCATCACTTCCTCCTAATCACACACACACACACACAAAAACACATTGAGTAGAGAGAAAACAAAGAAAGGGCTCTGAGAAAATGGGCCACCACCACCGACACATCCTCCTAGTAACATACCCAAGCCAAGGCCACATCAACCCATCCCTCCAATTCGCCAAACGCCTTGTTAGAATGGGCGCCAAGGTCACCTTGGCAACACCATTCTCCGCCATCAACCGCATGACCAAAACCACCCCACCACCCCTACTCCCTCACAAGGCCTAACCATTACAGGCTTCTCCGACGGCTGCGATGATGGCTACAAACCCGGTCGCGATGACCTTGCCCACTACATGTCCGAGCAGCGTCGTCACGGTTCAGAAGCTGTCAAACAACTCATCACAGCGACCGCTGACAGAGGCCAGCCTTTCACCCGTGTGGTCTACACCACCCTCCTCCCCTGGGTTGGCCGTGTCGCAACTAGCCTTCACTACCCATCCACATTTCTCTGGATTCAACCCGTCACCATTTTAGATATCTACTACTATTACTTCAATGGTTATGCTAATTCCATTAAACCCAATTGTAAGAATGATTTCTCATTGTCTATTGAATTGCCAGGATTGCCAATTCTGTCTAGTCGTGACCTTCCCTCATTCTTTCATCCATCAAACGAGCACGTTTTTGCGCTTCAGATATTCAAAGATCATTTAGATGTACTTGATGAACAAACAAACCCGACAGTGCTGGTAAATACTTTTGAAACATTGGAATCGGAGGCACTACGGGCCATTGAGAAGATCAGGTTTGTTGCGGTGGGACCACTAATTCCGTCAGCTTTCTTGGATGGGAAGAATCCTTCTGACACTTCTTTTGGCGGTGACCTGTTTCAAAAATCAAGAGATTATATTGAATGGTTGGATTCGAAGGCGGATGGGTCTGTGGTTTATGTATCATTTGGAAGCTACTCCGTGTTGTCGAAGCAACAAATGGAGGAGATTGTGCAAGGATTGTTGGAAAGCGACAGGCCATTTTGTGGGTGGTGAGTGGTGAGAAGAAAGATGAGATAATTGAGTTGCAAGAGGAATTAGAAAACAAGGGTGATAGTGCGTGGTGTTCCAAGTGAGGTTCTTTCCACACGTCTTTGGGGATGTTTGTGACTCATGTGGGTGGAATTCTCGTTGGAGAGCTTGGTTTCGAGGTTCCGTGGTGGTTTTCCACTGGACGTCAAGACAATGCAAAGCTTGATTGATGCTGTATAGAAGACTGTGGTAAGAGTGGTGAGAAATGAAGGAGAGATTAGTAAGGGGAGAGATTTGAGGTGTATAGAGATCTGGTGATGGAAGCGGAGGGAAGGGGAAGAAATTGAGGAGGAATGCTAAGAAAGTGGAAGGTTTGGCTAAGGAAGCTGCGATAGGGAGGTGGATCATCGGACGTGAATCTCAAGGCTTTTCTCAATGAAATTTGAGATAGTCATTCATGAGAATGACGCATTGTACTTTTTTCCTTCTTTCGAACAGGAATAAAATGTATGTTCGAAAGTCTGAGTCGTCGGTTTTTTTTTTTTGTTATTAAAACTTCAAAATATCATAAATTTAATTTTACTTGTTGTTATATATATATATATATATATAGGGCATTGATTTAGATCCCTTAAAATCCCCACCACCACCCCTACACAAACACGTGGGGTTGGGGATTGGGGGAGAGAAAAAAAAAAAAAAAAAATTTAATTGACCAATTAAAAGCAAAGGGGTTGACTCCAAGGAGTTCCAATCTTTATTCATATATATATTATATATTGTACTTTTACTGTCAATCTCGCAGAGTAAAATTGTACCACATTTAATTCCACTTCCCCAACATAATTGATTTAAAAACCAAACCAAGAAATGAAATTTAATAATGTAAATGAATTTTGCCACTTAAACCTTCCATAATTCAGTTAGAATCAACTAATGTAAATTTCTTGTAGTGCACTGAGGCAATAACAACATTAGATTTTACTAAATGTAAATGTTTTTATATTCTGAATTGCCATTTAATCTTTATTTTCTGTTTTTCTAAAACTCTGAACTTGATTTTATATTTCAATATGAAGATTCACTGTTTGAATTGCTTGGTTGCATTTGCAGAGTTTGATTTATTTTTCTTTTCCAAAATGTTTTCGTCCACAAATTTCTATTGTTTGCTTGATAAGTTTGAATTTATTTAGTTCGGAAAATGTTTTGTGGCACTAAATTGGGAGGCACTAATACCCCTAATTTTCATTTTGGGTAACTGTTTTGTTTTTTTTTTTTGGCCTTATATAGAAATTAGGGACATTAGTGCCCCCAATTTAGTACCACAAATCAAAACCCATTTAGTTCAATAAGATACCACCCGCATGTTGTTATAGTCAATTTCCCATCCCAATAAAGGATCATGTACAAAAAAAAATATAAAATATTAAAAATAAAGGATCATGTATACTGCTTATTTTCCTCTCTTAATGGACATATTTAGTTAATAGAATTATAGTAGAAGATTGAAATTGTTAATCCAAGAACTTGCAATCCCATGTTTAATTATGTTAATCAAACATAATTGAATCCATGCCAAAAATTTGTTAGTTTAACTGACTCTGATTTGAATCCATGCCACCAACAAAAAGTTGTTGGATAGTTGAAACTTGGAGGAAACCCACATCAGCCCCCACCAATTGGGACACCCACACCAAACCTATAATAATGGGGGAATTACACTCCAGTGGAAGGGAAACAAAAATTTACACAAGCCTTATACTCTCACAATTTTTTTAGTCCCATTCTATTATAAAATCATTTACATTTCACATATTTTTATTATATCATTGAATATATAACAAATCAAAAATAATACCAATTATCATATATTGTGTGTCAAATTGTGAAAGCTTTTTAGGGATCTCAAACATTACATTGAAACAATTAAGGACCAAAAAAAAAAAAAAAAAAAAAAAAAAAAAAAAAAGAGGAAGAAAAGAGAAGAATTTGCAAACAATTTTATGGAAAATGATATATAAATTCACTTTTTAGACCCATTTTCTAAACCCAATCTATATCTATATCTATATCAATATATATATATATATATATATATAAGAAAATGGGGTTTCCAATGAGAAGAATCTTTTGAAACTCAAAACACAAATACTATTTTTCTAGATTTTTTTTATTTTATAAGTAATTAAAAAATCTTCCATTGGTTAGCTTTTATTAAATTATTTAAAAAATCTTATTATGCCTTAATTTACATATTTCAAAATCAAAGTAAATTAATCCATTTAAAAATTTAAAATTTTGTACCACTAAGAATCAATTCACATCTTTCACCAATTTTTTCTTTTGATGTTTAATAATTTTATATGTATCAACATTTCAATCTATATGTCTATATTATAGCAAAGAGACATTTCATTAATACATGTAGTGAAACCTCCAAAGTTCCACCCGAAAATTTCAAATTTTAGTAATTAAATCAAAAATATTAAAAAAAATTATTAATTGTTGTCCTATCCTAAAATATTTCACAACCAATTAACTTATCTCACCGAAAGATTTTTACAAGATCATTGACCCTTGATCCCAATTTTGTTCTCTTTTTTTAATATATTTTTGGACGGGTAATTTTGTTTCCTTAAACCCCCAAGCTATGCTTCCATATCCTAAGGTAGGATTTTATACTTTCGTTTATTAGATAGTGTATATCAATACAATAAAGGATTCAAAACTCCCTTCAAATACTGAGGATGTGTGTGATTTATAGTTTTGGGTAGAGATTTTGAAATGAAAAAATAAAAAGGTATGCGAAATTAGAAAAAATATAATTGTATTTCATTCACATTTCATCTACTATCTAGGCTCATTTTTAATATTTAATCTAATATTGAAACCCTCCAAACTAGCTCATACCAGTCACGCCGATCAAAACAATTTTTCATGATTAGGTAAATGTTGCATTGGCGTAAATATTAAGTCGATTAGCTTCTAATTCACTTCTAATGTTTAGTTGAATATCACAAGTCAATCCTAATATATTTTCAAGAAAGAGTTGACATAAGATAATTTAAAATTTTGAGTAGACAAAATTTTTAGATTTTACAAAATAAGAAAAAATTAGTATATTAATAAATATAATTTACTAACATCATATATATATATATATATATATCTCAATTAGTACATATTAATGTGTGTTTGAGAGAAAAAAGATTAGTGTAACGCCTCCAAAATAAATTCAACTAATCCAACTCATAAGAGAAGTGAGTATGATAAAATTGATATTCTTTCATTTATTAGAGTTCATATTATAAAAGATAACACATGCAATAAACATTTATAAATGTTCACCCTGAATCTATAGTAAGTAATACCAGTTAGTAATCAACAAAATAAATGCTCTACAGACTTATATCTTTCCAAGACATTGCTTGGTTACAGCAAAAGGGAGAGTCTAACTCAATATAACTTAGCCCTTGGCTATACAAAATTGAAAAATCTAAAAATTCCCTAGATGTTGATTTGTGATTATATATTAATTTTAAGCAGTAAATAACAATCACAATCAAACAATTAAGACAAATTGACACAACGACTTTACATGAAAAAACCACAATTGGAGTGTCTTCAATTGTGATAAAAAATTACGGGCAAAAGCCACAAAACAATCCACTAAGAAGACATAAAGGAGTTACACAAGTGTACTCTCAATTACCTAACAAATTCACGCCCAAATTGAACCGACCCCTGTGTGCCTCTTCCAGCCCGTCTTCACCTTGGAATTGTCTTGCCCAACGTTGATTCCATAACGCCAATGTCGAATCCACAACGATAAACCACTTCGGAATCCACCAAAGTTTCAGGTTTAAGTTCCACAGAATCCACCGAAGAACAACTCTTTCTTCTGTATTAAATAAACTAAACAAACCCTTTGATATAATCTACTCAATTCATGATTAAACTCTTACACATATCAAAAGAAAGCAAGCAAAGAAGTTGTAGATAAAAATCCTAATGCCCAAGAACAAGATTTGGAAGCAGTAATCCTAAAAACAGATGAAACAACATATTTTATAGAAAACTGATCTGCGATCTCCACTCGAGCGTAAAAAGTTCCACTCGAGCACAAAAACACAATTTCCAGTACTTTTACAAGCAGTTCAAACTTCTGGAACTAAAGATTCTCTACTCGAGGGCACAAATGGTCGCTCGAGCGGACAAGTAACTTTGACTGTATTTTTGCTTCTGGCTTCAGGAGCGCTACCTCCCGACCCCACCTGGGCACTGCATTGGACTCGCCAAGGGGTGCTGCCCTCGGACCACCGCGAGCTAATCGGGCAGCTTGATTTCCAACATAGTCAGCGAAGTGGAAAACATTAAAGAATTAACTTCTGAAATATCTCTACAAGGCACAATTCAAGTTGGATTCGCATCTAAAAACTCACAGCCTCACTGAAATAAAAGTTGAACAAAATTACAACTGAAAGGAGTTTTGTGAAATAGGATTGCCAAGAATAAAAACCTAGCAATCTCCCCATTTAGCAATGCCATGACAAATACACCTAACAAATAAAATCTTAATCACCCCAACCCATTACAGCCAACAAAAACAAACTTCTTTCTCAATGTCATGATCTGCAAAATAGTTATTAATGCCACAATCTCTAAAACAACTATTAGTGCCACAAGAGTATTTGAAAAAGCAAAAGACATATGACAAGATTATCTTGAAACATGAGATGGAAATATGAATAGATGTAAATTGTAGATTTTAAGAACATGTAGCATGAATAAATGAAAATCCTAAAACTTTAAGAACATGCAGCATGAATAGATGAAAATCCTAAGACACATGCACCCTCAACATTTCTTTCCCTTTTTGTTACGAAATGACAAAGGAAGCTCAAACAACGAAAGCAAGATCAAAAACCACACAAGTAAGGACAAGATGAAAAAAAAAATTAATAACCTGCGAGAAGTAAGCAATAAACAAGCAGTGGATAGCAACACACAAACTAACTAATGCCAAACTCCCTTACCAAACCAATCCAAGATGAACCAAACTCCCCCTCACTAAAAGCAACCATAAACACTGAAAATAGTGAACAAGAAGAAAAAGACAAAAACAAAATATGATGAAGCAAGTAAGGAATTTCTGATTTGTACCTTAAAACACACAATATTATCCAAGAAATACAATTACATGAAAACACAATGTGCACAGCCTCTAGAAGATTTCTCATAAAAGAAAGTGATGCATTATATGAAAAACATAGATCCCATGAAAAAAAGTGTGTGTGTGTGTGTGACTCTTGGAGTTCGACAAACACTAGATTCAAATCCTAGTAGTAATCTGATAACTGGACCTCAGATAAGAGAATCTGAACACAACTAAGGAAAGTCAAACCACTAGGAATTAAGGGGTATTTGGTGAGTAAAAACGGAGGCTCCCCTCAATCAATGAATCTTTTTTTTTTTCTTCTTTCTTTTGCACATGTTTTTTCTTTTCTTTCTTTTGCACACTCATTGATGGCTTGCGCGTTCAAGAGTATGGAAACTGAACCAGAAAAGCATGGAGACAATAAGGATAGCCTGGTTGGTGACTCTTAGGTAGCCTTTTCCTCATACCCTAACTACAAAGAACTTCTCAAAAATTACAAGCTTGCAAAATCATACTAAGAAAACTTTTTGGATTTTTTTTTTCTTTCTAAAATAAAGCAAAACAGAAAATGAACAAGCACACACTAAATGATACCACGCATTAAATGACCCAAACAGGGTTGAGGCCCCAGATTCAGAGCAAACAGGGTTGAGGACTGGACAAGGTCGTCCTATTTTAGCTCTTCTTTCTCCCGCCACTCCTTCGCCTGTTTGACCTCCTCTCTGACACAGCGTCTAACTTTGGTTCCAACGACTTAGTGGGGACCTTCCAAATCGTGCGCACTCCCCTTCCACCACTAGCCGACACAAAAAACCACTTTGGCCACCAACCCTTCATCGACGAGGATAGTCCCGCCACCAATCCTCTTTTCGCTATGGCTTGAAGGGTCACCCAAGTCTCTTGTTGCCCTGAAGCCTTGTAGTAGGAGAAAAATTCGTCCATTGTCATTTTCTCTCCTTAGGTCGACCGTGGCCACGTGATTGCGTAGGCAAACAAAATCTTCCACGTGTTCTACATTAGTTGTCCTGGGGCCATCTCCAGGAGATTTATCACGTTGACCACTAGCTGTGGGAGGGGCAGCCTCAGACCCCCCATAGCACTTCGTTGTACAGGGCAAATTCCATCGGTTGTGCATCAGACACCCTCTCCTTCACCGTGGGCAATCTTAACTCTACATCGGTCAGAATCTGGTATTTGTGACGTAACTCCTCCAGATCCTCTACCGTTACTGTGAATTTGTCCGCCTTGGTATGCTAGTGGTCAGGAGCCACTTGGCTAATTGGTTGGGCTGCCGAGATCATCATCGACGGAAGGGGTTGTACTGGTCGCTCCACGCCCCTTTCCCCATGCCTCTCCGCTCTGTATTGTTCCGTCAGAGCCACTCCATCATCCTCTACTAACGCGTCCGATGCCATGGTAGGTGCTTTTTCTTGTGCCATACCCCTCACGTTTCTATATATCGCTTCGGTTGCGGGGGCTAGAAAATTTGCAATATGAAAGAGTGGTGAATCCATCGAGATGTAAGAGCTAAAATCTGGAATGTGCTGATTTTTTGTAATTAGGTAAGACAAGTGCATAAGTCCGAATGCCCAGGGTTTGCCTGTGTTCCAAGGGTCGTGGTTAAACTTTGCCAGTTTGAAAATCCCACAAAGTTTAAAATCCCCGCCTCTTTCCTTATCTACCCTTTCCTCTCTTACAGCCGATTCGACATCCGTCACTAGCGACTTCGATTGCTCCATGTGTACGACCACTATCCCTCCCTTCCCTACTAATTCTCTTTCCTCTCTCTCATCTATTCCACTTTACATCACCATATGCTTACCTACCTCTTGAGCCCCGTGCACTATCAATGCGCTTACGATAGCTTTCACGGGCGGCCAACCTGATTGTTATCTTTCACGCTCGGCCACCTTCACGATCGGCCAACCCGACCATCATCATTTACGATCGACAGCCTTTACGGTCGGCCAGCCTGACTGTCATCTTTCACGTTCGACCACCTTCACAGTCGGCCAGCCTGACCATCATCTTTTACGATCGGCAGCCTTCACGGTGGGCCAGCTTGACTGTTATCTTTCACACTCGACCACCTTCACGGTCGGCCAGCCCGACCATCATCCTTTACAATCGGCAGCATTTACGGTTGGCCAGCCTGGTTATCATCTTTCACGCTCGGCCACTTTCACGGTTGGCCAGCCCGGCTGTCACCTTTAACACTCGGCCGCCTTCACGGTCGACCAGCTTGACTATCATCTTCCACGCTCAGCTGTCTTCACAGTCGGCCAACCCGACCATCATCTTCAGCGTTCGGGCCACCTCTACGGTCCTCCAGCCCAGCCGTTTTCTTCTGCGTTGGGCAGTCTTTCTGGTCGGCCAGCCCGACCACCATCTTTCGTGCTCGGCTCCCTTCGGGGTCAGCCATCTTGGAGTTCGGTCAGTCTTTCTCAACATTCCACCGCCCCCTCTCCCGCCCTTTGGAACTCCCGACACCTTCCTTATTTCTTTAGTTGGACTAAAGTTGCACTTGGGAATGGGGGACTACTGATATTGATGGGCACCCAAGAGAGCCCAGCCCACGGTCTAGGTAATATTGGACCAGGATTAACAACATAATGGGCATCCAAGAGGGCCCAGCCTATGACTCAAGGTCCAACCCACAGTTTGGGTAATGTTGGACCAAAACTAACAGCACACAAACACAGTCAGGAAAATAGCCACGTAAGAAGACAAAGATCCTGCAAAGTTATTGTGCCTACACATCAGCCATTTAATGAGATCCTCTTAGCATTAAGTGCAGCAAGCTCTTCGCGCTGGAAGGGGTAGACTCACCATGAACGATGTAAACTAGACTACAGACTTTCGGCCAACAAGACAGTCTGGAATGGACAAGGAAATGATGAGCAAAGGATATAAGGAAGTTTTCAAGATACGTTAAAGATTAAGTTCTTCCTCCGTCTCTTCTGTCTTATCAATAATCAATCTCCCCTAACCTAACTTGGTTACCGGAAAGTCCATCGGGGATCCTTTCCTCCTCTGGACCTTTTCGCAGGCTTGTCTGGAAAACACCGAGGTCAGCAGATCCGTTGGAAGCGTAGATCAGTCCGACCCATCCTCCGTTGGAACCGTTGCATCATCAAAGGGTTTCGTGTTTTTTTTTATCAGAATTATATTTTTGATATCATCAAAAATGTGGTGTCTACAAGGAAGAAATTTTTAAATTGGAAGCTATAGGGATGAAAATTTTAAATTCATTTGAACAATTTGTATATTAAATAAATTTTAAAAAGTGTATTTATAATTTGGAGGAAGATCCCTTCAAGTCCAAATGCTGGACTGGAGGACCCCGTTTCGATGACCCGAGTCGTTCATTTTGTCAAGCACTTCATGTATTTCATCAAAAAAAAAAAAAAAAAATAGGTCTATTCGATAACTGTACCTTATTCAATTTATTGCATTTGTCACTAAAAAAATGTATGGTTTATTTTTAAAAACACAATTGTTGTATATTTTTTTTAGTGAAAAATTGAACAAGTTACAATTTTCAAATTGACCTAATTTTTTGTGTAAATAAAATATACGAATTACTCAACAAAATGAGCAGTTCGAATTTTCGAAACGGACCCGTAGTGGTAAAGGTTTTTGTCATTGAATATTTAATTGTTACGCCAAATGGATATATATATATATATATATAATATTAGGCCTGTTTGGAAAGATGAGATTTTAGTAAAAAAAAATTAAAAAATTATTAAAAAAGTTAATTCATTCTCTTTATTATTTCTTTAAAAAAAATAAAAAAATCACTAAAAAAAATTAATGTCGCAACAAAACTTGAGTGACAATTCATATGTACTAGAATAATATTGTGTACATCAAACTAGTATTACAAGTTAAAAATAATAATACAAAAAAATCAAGAGCTTGACTGTCAAATAGGATTTTCAGTAGATTTGAATATAAATGTGAAATAAAATAAAATAAAATAAAGAAAGTGACATTACGTTAAGATCAAAATTAATTGTAAAAAAAGAAAGAAAGAATAGATTTATCACTTAGGCTCTACTTGTTTTGACGTAGAATATTATACACAATTTTTTTTTTTTTTTTTTTTTGTAAATAGATTTTTTACAAAAAAAATGTTTTTTTTTTTCGGCATTTGGTTCACATATTTTATTACTTAAAAGAGAAATTTTGATTAAATAAAGTGTCATTTGTGATTTTTTAGTGAATTAAGATATTTATTTAAAAATGCTAAATGTATTGAAAAAATAGTGAGTGAGAGTTAACTTTGTAAAAATTGACTTACAAAAATTTTTAAAGTACGTCATTTTTAAAAAAATGGTGTAAAAATATTTTTCTTATAAAATGTTTATTTACTTTTTTTCAACACATAACAATAAAAAATAAATATAATATTTTTGACAAAAATATTTCTACGTCTAAATAAACGGAGCTTAGGCATAAACTATCCATCAGAAGATAAAGTAATATTCCTAGTTATCGTTATTAATATACATCTACAGCATTCAAAATTAAAAGTGTTCAATCCAAAGAAGCTGAAGTGTTCTATAAGAAACCATGTTTACTACTACCCAACCCCCCTCCCAACAAATAAATACAATAATATATATAATATATATAATTGATTAATATACGACGTAAGACGTGAAGTGTCAGGTTATGAGGTGATCCAACTCGAGTTTGTTAATTTATTTTGTCAACAGAAAAATACTTTACGTAAATTTAAAAAAAAAAAAAAAATGGTTCACTACAAGAAAAAGAAGAATTGGCGACTAAAAAATTCCCTTTCGTCTCTAAAAGTAGCATTTTCGGCGACTAAAATGGAATTAGTAGCCAAAAGTGAAGACTTTAGGCGACTAAAAAATTTAGTAGCCAAATGTATACGTATTGGCAACTAAAAATTAGTTTGGTCGCCGATTATATGGGTTTTAGCGACTAAAAAAATTTTAGTAGCAAAAGTGAAGGTTTTAGCGACTAAAAACATTTAGTAGCCAAAGTATAGGTTTTGGCCACTAAAAATAGTTTGGTCGCTGATTATACGTGTTTTACCTACAAAAATAAATTTTGTAGCCAAAAGTGAAGCTTTTTGGCTACTAAAAAAATTTAGTAGCTAAAAGTCTACAATTGGCGACTAAAATTCAGTTTAGTCGCCAAAAGTGGTTATTTTTAGGCGGGAATTAATTTTTTAGCGACTAAAAAATAATTAGTAGCCAAAAGTATAGAATTGGCAACTAAAAAACAGATTTAGTCACCAAAAGTGGTCTCCCTTTTTTTTTAGTAAATAATTTATATTTTACATAAATTATATTGAATAAACATAATTATGTTTATATATATAGTATTAATACAGGTCAATATACTATATAAATATATATGTGCATATATAATCATGTGGTGTTGTAGAGGCATAGTAGAGATAGTGTGTTGCTTAAGGTTTAGAATGTGGGAGGTTGGTGGTTCAAAACTCAGCGGAAGAAAAGTTAGTATTTTTTTTCACGGAACGACTTTTGGCGACTAAAATTATTGGTCGCCAAAAGTGTTGCTTTTGGCGACTAAAAGGTTGGTCGGCGATTCCTTCACTATTGGCGACTAAAAGATTAGTCGGTAAATGTATAATTTTAAAAAGTGTAATTGACTATTGGCGACCAAAATTTTGGTCGCTAAAGACCTGTTTTTTGCCGACCAAAACTTTTTTAGTCACCAATACCTTCCCCGACCGTGTTTTCGTTACAAAATCGGCGACTAAAAAATTTAGTCGGGAAACTAAAAAGTCGTCTTTTGGCGACAAAAAATTTAGTCGCCAAAGGTGCTTTTCTTGTAGTGGTTGATGAGAGTTGATTGTGAAACTAGCGTCAAAAACATAATTCATATGGAGATTAAATTATGAAAAATGATACCTCAGAGTATCCTTTTTTTGGGGGTTAAAAAAAAAATATAAAAAAAAAAATAAAAGGCACTACATAATGGAGTGTTTGGGAAGTAAATAAAAAAGTTAGCTTTTAGGTTTTATCCATTTTGAATCACATCGCTTCTTCACATTTTTTACTCACAAAAAGACAAAATAGACTAAAAAAAATCAAAAAATTCAACTTTTTACCAACTTTTCAAAACACTGCAACATAAGCAAAATGTGTTTTTGTTTTTTCTTCTCTGAGCATCCTTAGAGCATCCTTTTTCTATTTTTGTTTTTTTCTTCTCTGTCTTTTGCTTTCTCTTGATTGGTTTCTCACCAATCTTGGGTTTGGTGCTAACAAATGATAATGCTTCCTTAGCGGTGCCAATCTAGCAGGCCCGGTCCTGAGATTTTCGGGATCCAAAGCCGATAATCAACTAATAAATTTCTAAGGCCCTTCATATTTTTTTTTCATTGAATGAAAAAAAAATTAAAAGTAAAGGACAAAAGATTTGTGTCAAAATCACAAAAAATACTTAGCATTACATTACAATAACTAATAAGTATCACTTGATCCTCACTTTTCTTGTATTTTTAGAAGCAAATAAATCAAGCATACTTGCATAATCTAATTTTTTTGCAAAATCATTTTCAATGAATAACAATGCTAATTATTTTAAATGGGCCTTTTAATTTTTTAATAGATTAATTTATTTTAAGTTAATTTGGGCCTTCCTTAATTTTTTTTTGGACTTAAAATATACTTAATATATTAGACTAAATTATAATAAGAGAGACCCTTTTTTGAGTCTATTTTCAATGGATAACAATGCTAATTTTTTTGAATGGCCTTTCAATTTTTTAATGGGTCAATTTATTTTAAGTTAGTTTGGACCTTTTTTAATTTTTTTAGACTTAAAACATACTTAATGTATTATACTAAATTATAATAAGAGGGGGCCCATTTTTTAAGTCTATTTTGAGAGCCTTAGGCCATGGCCTTGTGGCCTATGCCCTAGGGCCGGCCCTGCAATCAAGTTGGGATTGTTAAGGTCAGCATTGATACTTTTGTGCTTCCGTCTTTGTTGATGTAAGTTTTGCTTATATTTCTTTATTTATCAATAAAATTTCATTTTGTTGATAAAAAAGAACATAAGCAAAACGTGGGCAATTTTGTTCCTATCCACTCTAGTAAAACTATATAATCTGTAATTTTATTTTTATTTTTTTAATCATTAATTAACTATCTCTTTTTATACATAATTGGATCTAAAACGTGAATTTAAAAAAAATAGATGTTTACATCAATTTTCTTTCACTTTTCTCCTTCTCATGAAACTCACCTATGAATCATCAATTGTAACCTCGCACCCTTTTCATTGAAGCCCTTCCCCTCCAAAATCCACGGCTGAGGGTCTTTAAAATAAATCATGTGTTTAAACAGTCCCAGCTTAACATTAAACTATTAAAGTCACTAAAAACGACAATTAACTTTGAGGTTGCTCGAGTTTTGAGAGTGGTGAGAGTGATGGATTTGAGAGCAGTTTAATCGATGAAAATGTATTTTATTTGGTTAAAGGATTTGATAAAAAAAAAAAAATGGAGAGAGAGAGAGAGAGAGAGAGAGAGAGAGAGACGAGAAGAAATTGATAGGATTCGAATTCGAAACTATATTTAGTTGGGTTGGGAAATAGAGAAAGAAAATAGCTTAAGACTGTGTTTGGTTTATAAATTTAAGAAGAGATTTGGATTGTGAAAATAAAATATATGTGAAATGTAGTTATATTTCATTCTCATTTCACTTATTGTGTGAGTCGATTTCTGACCACACTGCCAAACTAGTACTCAACTGGAGAACACTGACAGAATAAATTAAGCACGAATGACCTGTTACAGAAAGAAGAGATTCCGGCGGTAGTTCGTCCACCCGGGGGCACTCCGACGATCAAGTCAGTTATCTCTCAAAGATAGCAAAAGTGCTTAACTCACTATTCAGAATACCAAAAAATGTATCTTAGACCCATGAGGGTGTTTTATAGCTAACACAAACTTAGTCCCAATAGAAGCCTAGCTTCAATGGACTCTGGATTACTGCTAATCTTGGACTCCCAGTAAGATTTGGATAAACTCTCTAAGAGTCTTATCTTTATCCAAACTGAAGTCTTTTCTCATTCTAGGACTCTTGTCCCTTATCCGCTTACCCCGAATTCTATATCTTCGAAGATAACCTCGGCATCATGTCCAGGACACGTGGCACCTCGGCTGACATTTCGGTACCACCTCGGCCACGTGTTGCCACTCAAAAATTATGTCCCCACACTTATTTTTTCACTTTCCCTCTTCAAATTACTATCCAAATCTATGGCCCTGTTTGATAGAGCTGTGGGAAAGTGCTTATAGCTTATGCCTAAACAGCTTATACTTATAACTTTCAGCTTAAGCTGATTTCCAGCTTATTCTTAAAGCATCTTCTGCCCCACTCAAAGAATAAGTTGATTTCTGACTTCCAAAAAGTTATAAGCATAAGCTATAAGCTAAATCAAACACATCAAAATAGTTTAAATTAAGCTGAAAGCTGAAATAAATTGTAATTAAGCTCTGCCAAACAGGCACTATGAACCAAACATAACTTAAGCGAGCTCCAAAAACAAGAAATTGCTTTTTCCTTACTTTCTTTCCCTTGTGTTTTCCTTTATTATAAAAAAAAAAGTGAAATTACATTTCATTTTTTTTTTTATTTCTTTCATCAAATCCCCCAACTAAATATGGCTTAAATGATTTAAATTCTCTCCTGCGCACTAAATTATTAGACCTAAATATTCTAAAACTCATTACTGTCGAACTCTTACTCCTCTCCTCTTACAAGTTTTGAACTAAAGACAAACCGAACTCAAAAAATATAGAAGAAAATACATATCAACAAGATTTTGAAAAAAAATATTACAAATTAATAGTAAATTTTATAAATATTAATAATTAAATCATAATTTTTTATTAATTTATAATAATTTTTTCAAACACCACTTGCAACTATTTTCCTCAAAAATTTATATAGACTTTGGTGGGTTAGCCACATTCGAATGCCAAGTGAATCATTAGAGGAGCCAATGTGCGTATTTCATCTTTCATCACTCAAAGATGGAACGATGAGAATCTCATATTCAACAACAATAATATTATAAATTTATTTTATCAACTTAAAATTTATTTTTAAAAAAAAATATTAATTTAAATTTATTTTATTCATAAATTACATATTTTATTAATTTAATTTCTATCACACAAAACTAACATTTGTCATCTAAGAATTATACTGATAAAGGGGACAAAAAATCCACGCATTAGGCATAGGTATTAGGTAGACGACAAGAGATAGACCAACTTCCCCATATAAGATTTGTCAGAAACCAATATCAATTCGTCACCACTAACGTTATAGTCTCCATGAATATCAACCTCCATATAAATTTCGTCACCACTAACGTCATGCTTCCATTCCTAGCTCTAATCTATATGTATATAAAAACCTCTTTAACTCAATTCAAATTCACTCACCCATCGAACACTCACTTCTAATACTCAAATGAGTTCCTAAAATTTGTATACTGATATATCGTCTGATATTGACTGATATGGATCATCATCGGCGAATACTCATGGTGACCTTTCCCAGTCAAGGTCACATTAACCTATCTCTCCAATTCGCCAAACGCCTCATAAAAATGGGCATTGAGGTCACCCTCCTAACAGTCTTCTCTGTCCTCAATTGCATGTCGAAAACCACCCCTAACCCACAAGGCTTAACCACGGTGGGTTTCTCCGATGGCTATGACAATGGTTGGACCGACACAGATGATATCGAACACTTTATGTCTGAGCTCAAGAGATGTGGTTAGGAGGTGGTTCAAGCCCTCATCACTTCCGGCTTCTACAAAGGCGAACCTTTTAGCGTGAGGTTTGACCCTTTGGTTGTTTACGTATCGTTTGGAAGCTACTCCATGTTGTCAAAGCAACAAATGAAGGAGATTGTGCGAGGATTGTTGGAAAGTGGCAGGCCATTTTTGTGGGTGGTGAGGCCGGAGCAAAATGGAGAGCAATTGAGTTGCAAAGAGGAATTGAGGAAACAAGAGGTGATAGTGCCGTGGTGTTCGCAAGTTGAGGTTCTTTCGCACCTGTCTTTGGGATGTTTTGTGACTCATTGTGGGTGAAATTCTTCATTGGAGAGCTTAGTTTCGGGGGTTCCAGTGGTGGTTTTTCCACTTTGGACCGATCAAGGGACTAATGTGAAGCTGATTGAAGATGTGTGGAAGACTGGGGTAAGAGTGGTGAGAAATGAGGAAGGGATTGTTAAGAGTGATGAGATTTTAAGGTGCATAGAATTGGTGATGGAAGGGGAAGAATTGAGAAGGAATGCTAAGAAGTGGAAGGATTTGGTAAGGGAAGCTGCAAAGGGAGGTGGATCGTCAGATTTGAATCTTAAAACTTTTTTGGAAGAAGTCAGAGAGTGAGAGATGTACGAGCACGAAATAATCTTCTCATATAATCCTGTTGATCAAGTTTGCACTCCTCGAAACGTCGTCGCTTTACTATCTGAAACACAAACGTGAGCTAGTCGGCGGGTGTGTGCCGGAAACCTCACCGATGCCTAAGTCAACAAATAAACAATAGGCACAAAAGCTCTGTGTATTTGTGAGTAAGAATTGTGATATCTGTATATAGGTCCTGTTATGAGCTTTTATAGAGTCTGCCTAGCACAATCCTAGTAGGATTCCAACTCTCTTTATAAGAGTCCTTCTAGGAATCACACTCCCAGTGAAAAATGTCTATCCTGATAACACTCTACTTACTACCAACCAAGTGAGATGGTTTTCATCTTGACTAAGTTGGTGTGGTTTAACCAAGCTAGCTTATTTTGTCGTGCTCTCAACAAAAAAATGATGTAGATGGCGTTCGACCGAGCTATACCTAGCTTGGTCTTCCTTCTTACTAATATCTCGGCCAGCTACCAGGCCTAGTTTTAGATAGCCCGGTCAAACCCCCCCCCTAAAATAGAGATTAATGGATCGTAGCTCGACCCAATTTCTCTTTATAAATTACCCTCTCAATTGCCTCTTAATTCCATCTGTGAAGCATGATTGAGATTATTATCTTCAAGCCGTGCTAAAATTCTCAAACGAACCGGACCAACATAGTCAACCCAACCGAGTTTGAATACTTAACTCCACCAAGCTAGGAACTGCTATCATGAGTAGGTAGCTCGGTCTCTAGAAAACACGCCGGTTGCACAGCCGTCGCTTCACGTACCTACTATCACGTCCTTACTAGGACATGTGGCACCTGTTCATTGCGTCTCCGCACCGTGACAACTGTTACACATTTATCAAAAACATTTGAAAAGTTCGGCCGTTTTTGTGCCTCCACAAAAACCCATTCCTTGAATCAAACACTCTCACTATTCACCTTCTCTCTTGCGAATCCTCGCCTCCTGAGCTCCATTCCTGTTCTTTCTACGCTCCAGTCCCAAACTAAGCTACTATACCGCCTGCTTCATTCGCCTTCTGGTGCGCCTATTGTAGATTGAAAGTTGTTGGTCACGCCCTGAATCTGTAAGTTCCTATGTTATTAATTTCTGTACTTTCAGTATTTATTCACCATATATGTATGTTATCCGTAATAGAGTATTGAACAAATACCACAAACCCAAAACCTCACGCCTATGCCTAAAAACTCACTAACCAGATTTTGAATCAATGTCAAACATGATTTTTGATCCAAAATCGTGCTATGACCGAACTAGGAATTTGTTTGCAACCTTCAAGGTTGTACTTGACTGAACTAGAGACGCACTGATCACCAACCGTGCTAAAAACCTTGAGTTGGCCTTGCTACATGGCCGAACTAAAAAATGGTCTGTAACCCAGTTATCTGGGCATAACACTTTATTTTCACTTTCAGACTTGACTAGGTTGGCCAAGCACACCTTTGCACTTTGCCCCCGGGTGTCTTTGCTCAATCGAGCTATCAGAAGTCACACCTCACTGAGCTAGGTTGTAGTGTCCATTTTAACCAAACCATTCTTTAAGTTTAATGGGTAAATACCGGCTCTTAGTGGACTCGCTTGGAGTTATGGCCGAATTTTGAATAGACTACCATATTCCTGATGACGTCTACCTCTCTTTAGCCGAGCTAGACACCACACCTTGGGGCAAACCAGGCTTCGTCCCTTTCACAATGATTTCAATCATAGAAGTCAGGCTTCGGTTCCCTGTATAGCCCCTTATATGTGAATTCCTTCGCTAAACAAGATTGTGTCCAACCCAACTCTCCACAAACACTTACAGAATAATAAACAGCATCGTCGAGCTAAACCGCCAGCTTCGCCTCAACCTCGGATTGGCCGAGCTATTTCATTAATATTTGCTCGGCCAAAATGACAACGGTTAGGTGTACTACCTCAGAGTAAGAAGAGGCCGAGAAAAATAATAAAAAAATACACCGAACAAAGACTTGAATGATGACGATTTCCTTTGGGTTTCTGGTAATTTTGAAGATCAGAAAGCCTAGATACCGAGTTACAATATAAACTAGAATAAAGGAACTGCTTGTAAGAACACTTTGGTTCCATTTTTCTTTATTGTTCCAATTAACCATCGTGCTAACCCGTTCCTTGTCCTTCTTTCTTGCAGATTTAAACCAGCTCAAATCACACTATACTTACGCCAATCAGGACGCCCTTCGAGCCACACTTCGATACTGTCATTGAGATTGGGCTGAGCTATTAAACTTCGAGCCGACCTACCAGTACATCAGAAGGAGGAAAACCAGAGTCACTAACTTCCTCCTAGAACCTTCCCCCGAGCTAGATCCCATCCATTCCCTAAATCAACCTAATTCCACTTACAGAAGAACAAGAAATGGCAAAAATGATTGCTGTGCGAGCACTCATCACCGAGCAGACCTCCGGTGAAGTGCAAACTAGGCTAGAGTTATCTGGTCAATATCGTGAAACCGTGGTCGCCCTTCCAATTGCCAAGGCCACCACATCTCGGCCGAGCAAGCGTGCACGAACCTCATTTACCGAACCGTAACGCCTGGTTAATGAGGAGGACATCCGTACTTCTTGAAGCTACGCTGCCGAGCCCAGAGCCCACGCGCTCTGACCGAGCAAGCCCTTCAAAATGGGCACCATCAATAACTTACAAGAACCAGTGCTGTAACCACCACAGATTCGGTGGTTGTTGACAAGGACCACATGCTTGCTTTCAACCTCTCCAAAAGTGTCTATCTGACCACCAGACATGGAGCACTATGACCACCTAACTGAGCTGAAGGCCATTCACTCGGCAACCAAGTCGATAGTGCTTGTAAGTTTTCTCCCCTCTATTTGTTTCCACTTTTAACCGTCTATTTTGCTTGGTTTAACATAATCACTAGCTCTCCTATCTATAGGTTTTGCAGAAAAACCATGTTGCCCACAAGCGCGTGCTTGAACCTCGCAAGACAGTGCGATCGGCCGTGGCAGATGCCAGCACCAAGCAAGTCGCGAAGCTAAATGAGGCCAAGCAAAGAATGGCCGAGCTAGAATTCGAAAATGCACGGCTCACCGAGCTGGTCAATGCGGCGAAAGCCGACAAGCAAAGGGCACTGGCCGAAAAGAAAGACCGCTACCTTGCGAACTGGCCATGCTAGAAAGAAAGAAGAGTGCTGAGATCACCGAGCTGTGAAGAAGAAGATGGAAGACGCTGAAGACCGAGGTTTCAAAGAAGGGGAGACAACCTACGTCTTACAGTGTGAAGATGCCAAAGATATCTTCTTCAAATGCGGATGGAAGGCTGCTGCCGTTAAGCTCGGTCAGGGACCAGACACCGAGATCTTTCAGAACCCTCCTCACTTTATTCCAAGCTACATGTCGGACTACGCTAATGCAGTCCAACAGAAGTTCCTTGAGGTGGAAAAGGGGGAAGAAACCGCTGATCCAAATAATGCTCCACTGGCCAACACTGACTCCAGTCTTCAGCCAGCTTCGGTGGATCCGTTTAGCCAGCCTGTGCTAAGCCCGGTTGAAGATGTGCCCTTTAGCTACGTAATTAGGCTACCCAGTGGCGAGGTCTGGGCTGACCTGGACACCGACCTTGACGATCTTTTTGCTTAAGGCTTGTTTCTGTATTTTACTTTTAACGAAAGTGTAACCGGGCTATAAGCCCCTCATTCTTACTGGATTTCTAATGAATAGAAGTATCTTTTGGTTTGAATTCTTTTGCCATCATTTTGTTTGGACATAGCTTTTTCCTGCTTCAGTATATTATTTACCACTAGAATAGCCGGCCTATCTAGCTCGCCTTATCCTTCCCTTCTTTCGGTCGAAATATTAATCTTGGCAGAAGAATAACTTGGAAAAAATGCAATACTATTGTAACAGAGATAACCACTTCCATTTATCTCAGTTGGAAAATGAACTAAGTCTTGGTCAACCTGCCAACCTTCTTGAGTCTATATCCTTATCTCGGCTAAGGAAGAAAAATTTGTGTTGGTCAAACCTACCAACCTTCTTGAGTCTAAATCCTTATCTCGGCTGAAGAACGAAGTGTTGGTCAAACTTGCCAACTTTCTTGAGCCTAGATCCTTACCTCGGCTAGAGAACAAAGTGTTTGTCAAACTATGCCAACTTTTTTGAGCCTAGATCCTTATCTTGGCTGAAGAACAAAGTGTTGGTCAAACCTGCCAACTTTTTCAGCCTAGATCCTTATCTCGGCTGAAGAACAAAGTGTTGGTCAAACTTGCCAACCTTTTTCAGCTTAGATCCTTATCTTGGCTGAAGAAAGAAAAGTGTTGGTCAAACTTGCCAACCTTCTTCAGCCTAGATTCTTATCTCGGCTGAAGGAAGAAGAAAAGTGTTGGTCAAACCTGCCAGCCTTCTTGATTGCCCCTAGTTGGCAATAACTATGAACAACTTTTACAGTAGAAAGAATTGCACAAAAAACTACTTGTTTAATTTGAGAAAAGAAAAAAGAAAAATTACAAGTGTTTTAAAGAAAAGCTAAAATAAAATAGTTTGAGATTGACCGTGTTCCATGGCCTGGGAATAGCTTTGTTGTCCGTATCTTCCAAGTGATATGCCCATTTTCTTGCTAAACCAATCACTTTGGATGGTCTTTCCTAGTTAGGTCCTAACTTGCCATCTCCAGGTACCAAAGTGTTGCCCATTACTTTGCGTAGTATCCAATCTTCAATCTTAAATTGCCTTGGGTGTACTGTTTGTTATATTTCCTGGACAACTCTTGTTGGTATGTGGCAATGTGTACTAATGCTCATTCTCTTCTTTCTTCAGCAAGGTCGAGTTCCAAGGTTATGGCCTCACTATTCAAGTTTGGATCAAAATTTTCGCTTCTAATAGTGGGGAGGCCTACTTCCAGTGGGATTACCGCCTCCATGCCATAGGCCAAGGAAAAAGGTGTTTCTCCAGTTGATCGTCGAGGTGTGGTACAGTAGGCCATAAGACATGGGAAAGTTCTTTAGCACACTTGCCTTTTGCTCTTTCTAATCTCTTCTTCCAACCGTCGAAGACTACTTTGTTGGAGGCTTCAGCCTGGCCATTAGCTTGGGGATACGCTGATGTAGAGTTGTAGAATTCTATTTTGTATTCTTTGTAAAAGTCCCTGAAGATTTTGCCATCAAACTGAGTGCCATGGTCAGATATTAGAGCCTTGGGTATGCCGAAACCAAGTTATGATGTTTTGCCAAACGCAATTTATTAACGTCTTTCTTTTTTATAGATGCGAGTGCTTCTGCCTCCCACCCACTTTGTGAAATAGTCTGTTGCTGCGAGAAAGAATTTTCTGTGCCGGGCGCAGTTAAAAGTGGTCTCACTATGTCCAGGCCCCACATTGCAAAGGCCACGGGCTAGTCAATGGTAAAAGCTCTCTGGTGGTTGATGTATTTGGTGTCCGAACTTCTAACATTTCTTGCACTTCTTGACATATTTCTATGAATTTGCTTGCATGTATGGCCACCAATATCCTTGTGAAATTGCTCTGTAGGCCAATGATCTTCCTCCTTGGTGGCTTCCGTAGACGCCTCCATGTATTTCAAACAAAAATGCCTCAACCTTACTAGGATGGACACACTTCAAGTAAGGTCCTGTGAAGGATTTTTTTGTACAAAGCTAGTGATGGAGAGAGCCAAAATCGTTGTGATTTTGCTTTAATTTTGTTGGCTTCTTTTTTTACTTCAGGCAAGATGACATCTTTTAAAAATACTATGATGGGGTCCATTCAGGAAGGGCATAGCTCGGCACAACATTCTTCGGCTGCTTTGGGTTTTTCAATACTTGGTCTAGGTAGGAAGTCAATTAACAGCGGGTGTGGGATAGATGTATCACCCATTGACGCAAAATCGGTCAGCGCATCCACTCTACTGTTTTTCTCTCGGCTGATTTGCTCTATCCGGACTACATGAACTTCATGATCTCCTTTCTAACCAACTCTTGGTACTTTGCCATTCTATCATCCTTTGCCTCGTAGTTGCTTGAAATCTGGTTGACTACCAGCCGGGAGTCACTGTACACTATCAGCTCGGTGGCCTTCATGTGAAGTGCTGATTTTAAACCTGCTAGTAATGCTTCATACTCCGCCTCGTTGTTGGATGCGTGAAAAGCCAAGGTTGACTGCCTGTTCAATTGTTAGGCCATCCGGTGAGATGAGGACTATGCTAAGTCCTGCACCGTGTCTATTGGATGCTACATCCACGAAGAGTTTCCACATCTCTCCAACGAATAGCTTCCAGCAAGTGGAGGGATCAGATGATGTCTTGGGATCAGGGGTGTTGCTGATGTCTTTTTCCAGAGTTGATGTTTACCGTTGGGCTTTGGTCTTTACTGTCTAACTATCTCAAGTCTTCGCTTTCTGGTGAGTCCTTGCTGGCAATGTTGTGGTTTGTTCCTTCTTCCCTTTTCTCAAGCCTGAATGGCTTGCTATGCAGTTGGGCGTCCTACTTTGGGGGTTACGCAATTCTTGCGGCACTTTCCCTTTCTTTTGGTTGCCCCGGTCAAGTCGATTGGGCAAACATGATGACTTCCTAGCGTAAACTCGGCCACAAAGTCTGCCAAAGCTTGGGCTTTTATTACGGTTCTTGGTTAAAACTTAATATCGAACTGCCCCAATTCCACTACCCATTTCAAGATTCGTTCAAAAAAAATCCGCCCTCTCAAACAAGGCTTTTAAGGGGAAAGCTGTTAAGACAATCACGGTGTGGGCATAGAAATAGTGTGACAACTTTCTTAAAGCCATCATCAAAGCTAAGGCCAGCTTTTCCAATGGTAGGCACCTTGTTTCAACGCCCAACAATGCCTTGCTAACATAAAAGATAGGCATGTGTTATATTCTCTCTGCTCTGACCAACACTGCACTAATTACATGCTGTGAAACTGCTAAGTACAAAAAGAGCTCTTTCTCCTGGTACTAGGGTTACTAACAATGGGAGGAGAGGTCATGTAGTCTTTTAAGCTTTCCAAGGCGCAGTCACACTCATCATCCCATTCAAATTTGGCCTTCAATGCCTGGAAAAATGGTCGACACATGTCTGACGACCGACTTATGAACTGGTTGAGCACGGCTGGTAGGCCAGTGGAGATACTATACTTCTTGACTGTGGTAGGCCTCTTAAGATCTTGGATAGCTTTGATCTGAGAGGGATCAGTTTTCTATACCCCAGTTGGTCACTAGAAAGCCTAGGAATTTGCCTAATCCTACGCCAAATGCGCATTTAGATGCGTTCAGGCGCAACTTGTGGGACTTTAAAATTTGGAACATTTCATGTAAGTCCCTGAGATGGTCCCTCTCATCCCTGTTTTCGACCACCATATCATCTATGTAAGCTTCCATTGTTCTACCTAACAATAGTGCAAACATTTTGGTGATCATCCGTTGAAATGTAGCCTTTGTGTTTTTCAGGCTAAAGGGCATGACCTTGTAGCAATATAGTCCCTGGGTGTTGTAAACGATGTGACCTCCTGATCTGGTTCATACATAGCGATCTGATGGTAACCACGATACGCATCATGGAAGCTAAGTCGGTTATGCCCTGCTGTCAGGTCCACCAGTTGGTCTAGCGTGGTAGGAAAAAACTGTTCTTTGGGCATGCTTTGTTAACTGTTTTGTAGTCCACGCAAACGTGCCATTTTCCGTTCACTACTACAATGTTGGAGATCCACCTAGGATAGTGCATTTCTCTGATTGCCCCTACCTTCAACAAGTTTCTCACTTCCTCCGCCACTATCTCTACGTGGTGGAGTGCCAATCGGCGAGTTCGTTGTATAATTGGTCTGGCAGTTGGATGGACATTGAGTTGATGACAGATGAAATTAGGGTCTATGCCAGGCATGTCGTACGGTGTCCAGGAAACACTTCGATGTTAGAGGTTAAAGCTTTCATGACCTCTATTCTCTCAGTGCTGGACAGAGACGAATCAAGCAAAAAGAACTTTTCTGGATTTTTTTCATCTATCCTTACCTTTACCAAGTCTTCCACTGCCTTCTGTTTGGCTGCTTTGCCGACATCTGCAAACAGTTCATTGCTTTCTAACTCCTCCACCATCTATACAAACCCTTTTGCAACTCGGCTACCATTTACCGTGATGAAGTACTGTTTCGACATGATTTGGTCTCTTAAGACTTCTTTAATCACTCCGGTTTTGTTGGGGAACCGTAATGCCTGATGGTATGTTGATGCCACCGAATGCATGGCGTGCAACCATGAACTTCCCAAGATTATGTTGTAGGTGGAAGGGACCTTCAATACCCAAAATTCTACCTGTTTCGTCATTATTCCTACCTTGACTGGCAGAATTATCTTGCCAACTGGCCATTCTGGCATTGAGTTGAAACCGACGAGGGGAGATGTTGCAAGTGCCAAGTCTTTGTCCTCCAATTTTAGTTGCTTGAAGGTCTCATAGTACATTATCTCACACGAACTTTCTTGGTCAATCAAAATCCGCTTGATGTCGAAATTCCTGATGCACAGAGCGACTACCAGCGCGTCATTATGAGGGCAATGTAGCCTTGTTAGATCCCATCAGAGAAGGAGATGACGTTCGTTGCCTCCGTTTTTTCCCTTTTGACGGTAGGTTTGTGCACTTAGTACCTCCCTCAAGTGCTCAGCCTTTTTGATCATCCCTCTGAGCTCACATACTTGCTCAGGTTCGACGATCCCATGTATCATGTTGATTATGCCTTGGGGTGGACCATTGACGGGCATCCCACTTGGTCTGCTGTGGTCCTAGGGGGCTGGCTGTGTTCCTCCTTTTATATATTAGTCCAGGTGACCAGCGGCCACTAACTCCTCTAAATATTGCCTCAATGGTGTACAATTTTCAGTTTGGTGCCCCTTTTCATCATAGAAGGTGTAACGGTACCTCTCATCGTAGTCTCTTTGTGCTTCTCCCAACTTGGCTGGCCGCTGAACGAAGGGTTCATCGCGTATCTTGCTAAGAATCCGATAGATAGGTTTGTTAAATACTGTGGTAATGGCAGTGCGAACTCTCAACTTCCTTATTTAGGGTCCTCTTTGTTAGCTCGTCTACCTCGCCCATTCTTGCTCGGTTCTTTTACTGTGTTAACTTTTGCTACAGTCTTTCTATCTGGCACCGCTGTTATGCCAGATTTTGCTTTAGGCGGGCGTTGTCTTCCTTTACCCGGATGTGCTGATGTACTCTCTCCATTAGGGCCTCCATTGTGAGGGGCGACATCATCGTCATTAAATCCCTCAACTTGTTGCTTGTCGGTAAACCCCCGTTTGTACTGTGCGATGGCGAGGATTGAGGGGCAATTCCCAATCTAATTGAAAGTCTCTCAATATCGACTGTTGTAAGATTTCAATGTTTCATTCTCGCCCATGTCAATGGAGAGTAGCTGGTCTATCTCCACCGGCGTCTTGGTATTCGTTGGAATCTAGTACAAATGCCTCTGCCAACTGTGCCCACTGAGGCTGCTGCCTTCTCTGGCCCTCTCGAACCATTTAGAGCCCAGGCTCACCAAGACTTGAGAAAAACAAGTCACATTGAGCCTCGTTTTGCCAATGTGACCCATAACCTGCACGAAGTGGCTCATAGTGCATGTAGGGGTCCGACTTTCCCTCATAATAGTGAATTTGGGCTGGTGGAAGCCTGAGGGTAATGATTAGGGATGGCAATTTGAAACCGGCTCGACGGTGACCCGACCCTCCGACCCCGAATTCAGTGGTTATTCATCGAAAAATATCCCCTACGGGTCGGGGATGGTATTCAAAAATTCATTCCTGATGATATCCGGGTTGGGGACGGGGATAGGTGTTTCAGACTCGGACCCGACCCTGCTCTACCCCCGCCCGGCCCTGGCCCGGCCCCGCTTAGTTCCCGAGGTAAAATTATCGTTTTGTCCCTGGATATATATGCTTGTATTTGTTTAGGGTTTGACACAGACACACACACACACACTCAGCCTCTCACTCACACAAGGCGCTCATCTCTCTCTCTCTCGCTCACCACTGGTCTCTTCCTCTCTCTTTCATCTGTCACCGTCGCGCCTCCCTCCTCACCGGCGATCCTCCGTTACCACCAAGCCTCCCTTATCGCCTCACCTCTGTCGTTTACCGTTTTGCCTCCCCGTCTCTCTCACACACACACACACACACACACACACGACGACGGGGCTGTTGCTTTTTCTCCCTCACCGCCGCTCCTCCGTCGCTGCTCTCTCTGTTTAGGTATCTCTCTCTCTCTCTCTAGGGATTTCGATCTAGGGTTTACATATATATATATCTAAGAGTATAGATCTGTTTATTTTAGATCTGTATATCTGAGTGTATAGATCTGTTTCTTCAACCTCTGTTTTTTTTTTCCTATAAATTTATTTATTTTATATATATATAAAAAAATATATATCTGTTTATATATTTCTTTATTATGAATCTGAAGGATTATTTTTATTGAAGATCTGTTTAGATCTGTTTATTCTATATATTATTGAAGATGATGATGTTGATGATGTTATTCTGTGTGTAGAAATTAGGTTCAGTTGGTTTGCTCACTATTGACATTTGGTTTGCTCATCCAGGTATTTTCTCTTTATTGATTGTGGCTTCTGAGTGTATTTTACTTCTTCTGGTGTGTTCTGAAATTGAAATTATGTGAAGATATCTGTTTGTAGTTGAATTGTTAATTTTAATTTGTTGAATTGTTAATTTGTGTCCAATATGTTTGTAGTTGAAATTATGTGAAGTTGATGATGTTGATTGATGTTTAGTTAATTTGTTTAATTAACAATTGATTTGTTAATAAACATGGTTTCTCTGAGCTATATTGTTCATCAAAAGGATATCAAGCATTAAGACATAGTGAATGATTTTATTTATCAATACACAAATGTAGAAACTCTCCAGGAATTGTCTGGGGAGTTTATGCAGATTTATGCATTTTTTTTTTACTTCTCATCCATGTGAAATTGTCCTCTTTGAGTTGAATGCGAAGTAGAGTTTGAATTGAATTGATAGTTAAGTTGTAATTCAAATTGATTCTAAGTCTGTGGTCCTACACCAGAATTTCTGAGGTCCTTTGTGATCTATTTTATTGTTTATGGCTATTCTTCTTTTTGTTGGGTAATGTCACAACCCAAACCCGCCCCTATGGGTTTAGTACTGTAACCGGCCAGTAATCCGTGATTATTGAAGGCCTGCTTAACAGTAAAGACAGCAATGCAGAGTACAGGGGCTGGCGGAAGCAAAAACAGTAATAAAAGATGTCCAATGAGCTGTGACAGTCTGTATGCAAAAAGAATTTTCTGTAACATATTCACATTCATAAGCAAAACATATATACACCATATGTACAACATTCAGGTTAGGGACCAAATCCCTAATTAGCACAATACAGTACAAGTCTTATACAGTATTACAGAACAGAAGCAAAAGGGTGAACTGAGACACCCCAAAAAGCCCTGGCTTGGACTGACATGGAACCTCGAAGTGAGGTGCGATGGTTGGCTTGACAAAAAGGGAGCTAACCAACGCTCTTAACTCTGATCCGGTGCCTGGACACCTACATATAAATATAAACAGTGAGCTAAAGCCCAGTGAATAATAGTTGTGTAAAGAGGTTAAGAATGAATGTCCTTTCAGTCATTAAACAGTCATATCAGTCATTTAGAAACCATAGCAGTTATAGGTGGTACATCCAATAGCAAACAGTACAGTAGGTCTTAACAGATCGAACAGTCAGTTGATGGCCATCATAACAGTAAACAGTAGTGGTTCTAAACATGGGAACCGACAGAGATCTCTGTGACAGTAGCAGTAACAGTATAGTAACAGTAAATTGCTATGGATGCCACGAATACAGTTTACAAATAGGACAAACATTCATTCATTAAACAATAACGTTTCAGTAAACAGAACAGTTGATCTTTCAGAGAATATTTATAATTGAACATATCTTTACAACATTGTTATTCACAGAGCACTGGGCTATAAGCGGCTAATGAGCGTCTTCGGATGCCAACCCTACATAGTTACAGAATGAACACACACTAAGTTACACACTTGGGAATCAATGACTTAGTCCCTATCTTGACTCGGTGTGGTTCTATATCAATATCCTCATTAAGATGCCTTAAACGTGGCCTAGGAATGCCTAGGATGGAAAGAGGATGCAAAGATGTACTTTAAGGCACTTTTCAAAATTTTCAGAAAACAGGAGTCTCACTCGAGCGTGGCTTTCTACGCTCGAGCGGACATGCAGACAAAGGATCTCCGCTCGAGCGTGACTTCCTTCGCTTGAGCAGACTGTAAACTCAAGCAAAAGTACTGGACGCGTACAATTCACACTCGATGGGCACTCGACCTCCGCTCGAGCGTGAGACACAAGTCCTCGCTCGAGCGTGCATTCCCTCGCTCGAGTAAACTGTAAACACATGAAAAGTACTAGATACACGCATTTCACGCTCGAGCATTACTTTCCCTGCTCGAGCGGGATGCATGTACTCAGAGTGTACGCTCGAGCGTGGGTCCAAAATCTGGAATTTCCAGATTGAACCTCCAAGCTCAAATTCAACATTTAAAGCATCAAATTCGATTCTTTTGGGCCTAATTTTCTGGAAAACACTTTAAAACTCATAATATGACATGTTTGAAAGATCAATTTGCAAAATCAAAGCCCAAAGATAGTTCAATTAAACACAAATCCAAACAAAACTTCATGAACATAATGTATATGTAACATGCAAGTGTTCAATTGAAATCAAAGCTTCAAATACTTGGTCAAATGAGTCAATTCACTCAAAAACATGATGAATTCATGGACCATAGCTAGAATATAGACATGCATGTGAGGATTTCCATGAAAACAATCTCAAAATTCAAGAATGTAAACATGCATGCATGGATTACCACTCAATTTAACATTTTGAACCAAATCTTGACTCTAACTCTAATTCACCAAGAACCATGAAGAAGTAACTCAAATTCACAATGGAGAAGATGAATTCTCTACCTTAGGTCCTCAATTTCAAGGTAGAAGCTCAATTATGCAATGAATTCTTCAAATCTTCTAAGTCTCCAAGCCAAATTCTTGATGAGCTAAGTTTTCTCCTACTCTTCCTCTCTCTCTCACACGGCTATGGCCTCAAAGAGTGATGAAGAGTGATGCCAACACATGTAATCAGGACTAAACAATTGGTCTAGCAAAGTCCACTAATGGCATTTTGGTGAATAAGCCATCTAATGTAATTTAACATTATTTAATCTAATTTAATCATTCCAAATCAACTTGTAATTAAATTTACCATAAAATCACATAGATTCTAACTAGCATAAAATACCAATCAATTTCAGATTCGGCCGCCGATAAGGCCTTCAATTTGCAGTTCAAAACTTAAAACATGAACAAATAAATCAATGGCAAACAGATAGAAACGCACTAAAACAACACACACACACACAATACGTTCAGAATTTCAGTCTAATCAGTTACTTATCATGTTCAGTCACAGTTTAGCAGTAATCAGTGGCGAGGGTTGTCACAGGTAATGTCTTTAGCTCTTTTTGTGAAATTAGTAGATCCTTTCCTACCCCTTTTATGCACTATATTTCATATGTTAATTTAAAAAATAAACAAATTTTGTTTGTCGGGCTCTTTTGAGTTTGGGTTAACCTATTTTCTCATCATTAAAAATTATATGTAAATGACAGGTATGTTATTGAAAACAGAGAAAGAAAAAAGAAATATTGTTGTAAGAAAAAACTATTATTAATGGAATCATAGCTTAGTTTTGTTAATAAAGAAAAAAGAAAATTGATGTTTAGTTAATTTGTTTCTTAGTTCCATTAATTCAATCCATGTTATTAGTTATTATTAATTTGTTTCTTAGTTCCAGTAATCTACTTTATGTTACCTCTGTTAATATTAATTCAATCCATATTATTTTTATAAAGGTTAAAAATGTCAGATGTTAACTCTCAAGCACCAGTTAACTCTGAAGTACCCGTTAATTCTTAAGTACCCGTCAACTCTCAAGTACCATTTGAGAGTGACGCGTCACAACATTCATCGCCAGCTACAAACTCACCTACGAACTCACCGTCTCCCCTCTCTAATCAAAATGTTATTGATTAGAAGAAGAGTCTAATACTACTTGTGGAGGAACTAAAAGAAAACCTAGTGTTGTGTGTGGGAACGTTTTAAAAAACAACAAGTCAATGGGGGTGGAAGGCAATATGTAATTATTGTAATAAGCATCTTGCAGGTGATTCAAAAAATGGAACTAGGCATTTGCATGATCACCATAAGAGTTGTACTAAGAAAAAAGTGATGGACATGAGGCAAAAAGTGTTAACTAACAATTTTAGTAGAGAGAATCCAAAATGAATTCTTATATTTTTTATCAAGATTTTGCTAGGAAAGAGTTGTCACATGCCATAATCTTGCATAAATATCCCCTCTTTATCGTAGACCATGTTGGTTTTAAACGATATTCAGCAGCACTTCAACCATTGTTTAAAGTGCGTTCTCGAAATACAATAAAGAGTGATATTTTAAAGATTTATGATTATGAGATGGTGAAGACATTGAGTTTGGTGGAGCATAATAAAAGTAGGGTGGCAATCACAACTGATATGTGGACTGCTAGCAATCAAAAGAAATGATTCATGGCTATCACCGCACACTTTATTGATGATTCATGGACATTGCAAAGTCGCATTTTGAGGTATATTTTTGTAAATTTGCAAATCATTTAAAAATTTTATCTTATTCAGCTTAATTTGCATGTTATTAATACTTGTTTATGAATATCATATTTTAGGTTTATTTATGTTCCATGTCCACACACAAAAGAAGTTATTTGTGATACTTTGCTTGAGTGTATGATGGACTGGAATATTGATAGAAAAATCTCTACTGTTACTGTTGATAATTGCTCCACAAATGATGCCATGATTACCATGTTGATGGATAAATTAAGTAATATATCGCTTTTGTTGGGTGGTACTGTACTTTGTTTCATATGTGTTGTTGTGCGCATATTTTGAATTTGATATAAAAGATGGATTGCATGTCATACGAGTGGGTGTGGAGAAAATTTGAGAGAGTGTAGCTTATTGGACAGCAACACCAAAAAGACTAGAAAATTTTGAAGAAACAGTCAACCAATTGCGTATTCCACATACTAAGAAATTAGGACTTGATTGTGCAACTAGGTGGAATTCAACCTACTTGATGCTTCAGACAGCCTTATTGTATAAGGATGTCTTTCTAGGTGAAAATTAGAGAGCCCCAATATAAGACTGTGCCAACTGAGCAATAATGGGAGTTTGTTAGAGATTAGTGGGAGGTTTAAGATTTTTTTTTTCTATCACAGAGTTATTTTCTCGTACAAAGTATTCCACAGCCAATGTTTGTTTCCCAGCTTTATGTGAGATTAGGATGACACTGTCTCAATGGCATCAAAAATGGTGGAAAATTTTGATAAATATTGGTTAGTGATACATGGTGTTATTGGAGTTGCAGTTGTACTTGATCCCAGGTATAAGATGAGTGTATTGGAGTTTTATTTTGAAAAACTTTATGGAAACAAAGCTGAAGATGAAGTTGATAGGGTTTGTCATATTGTTATGATTTGTTGATTTGTTGCAAGAGTATCAGCACCGAGTTGGTATGGAGACCGATATTGTTGGTGACTCTTCTACTCATCCAGAAATTGTTACAGAGACCCTTTCAAAATTTGATTTGTTTATTAGTAGAAAGAGAAGTAAAAAACATGAAGAATGTAAGATCAAAGTTGGACCATTATCTAGAAGATGATGTTTTTGCCAAGAACTTCAGGGGTTTTGATGTTTGAATTGGTGGAAAACTAATGGACCAAAGTATCCAACCTTACAGGTAATAGCTAGGGACATTTTAGCTATTCCTGTATCCACTGTTGCTTCTGAGTCAGCATTTAGTACTAGTGGAAGGTTGGTGAGTCCACATCGTAGTAGACTTCATCCAAACACATTAGAAGCATTAATATGTGCACAAAGTTGGTTGTGGGGGTGTAGAGATGAAAGGTATTATTTCATCAAATCTACATATTATTATTTCACTTTTTATTATTTATATTACCATGGAATAATTTCAATACTGAATTTATGTTCTTTACTTTTTAGGAAATTCAACATTGGAATCGGTGGGCTATGCAACTATATATGATGATGATGAGATCGAGTCAGATCAGTCATGTGCCACTTTTGTGTTAGTTGTCACCTTTTTTGTTTTAATTGTTAACGTTTTTTACATTTTTATTAGTATTAATTATTGTTTTTTTTTCTTTTGTTATTTAATAGGAATTCAAGTTTAAGGAGATGATGGAAGTTGTGTGGTTCGTATGGGTATTGAGAGAAACAATGGATTTGATCTTTATGTTGTAATGGATATTTTTTTTTTATTTTAATTTAATTTTTGGGTAACCTATCCCTTGCGGATTGTGCTTGGGATTAATTATTCTCTTTGCTACTTGTTGAATTTTCTTGTGTGTGTGGGCTACTGGACAGATGTTTTGTTTGTGCTATTTTGTTGCTACAAGATGTTTGTGTAGTGTGTGTGTATGGGCTGCTAAATTTTCTTGCTACAGGATGCTATTTTATTGAATATTTGACAGACGCTATATTTGATAGATGCTGCTGGACAGATGCTATTTTATTGATTTGTATATATTGGAAAATATGTTGATGTTTATAGAATTTGTATATATTGATGTTAGACAAATATGTATGTATTGATATTGGCAAATATGTGTGATGTTGATTTGTATATATTGGCAAATATGCTGGACAGATTTATACTGAATTTATATGTGGATGTTTAGGAGATATTTATTGATTTATTGATGCTGCTAGACAAAATATGTTTGAATTGAATGTTTATAGAATCTTTTTAATTGGCAAAATATGACAAATATATTTTAATCCATTTATAGATTTTTACAAATCAAAAAAAAAAAAAAAACCACTGGGGATTTTTCAGGGTCGGGATCCCCGATCCCCGATCGGGGGGGAGCGGATGGGGCTGGGCTATGGGTCCTCATCGGGGATCGGGGGCAGGAACGGGGTATATATTACTTTCGGGGATCGGGGACGAGGGGTGTAGTCCCCGGCCCCGCCCCGCCCCGTTGTCATTCCTAGTAATGATTCGTTCTCTATCGCTGGAACGAACAGCGAACTCTGTAACCTTGCTAGCGCTTTGTTACCTGGTTCATAGGCAAGGCGTGGCTCTGGCTTTCCAACCTCGATACTCCCATATGTCTTAGGTGCCAATCGTTGTAGTGTAGAGACTCTGCGGGGGGGTCGCTGCCCGAGTGTCTTCTCTCCTTTGAGCCCTTTCCTGAAGCACTGTCCGTAGGTCCGCCGACCTTGGCAACTCTATGTGCCTAGACGTTGTTTGGTGCAAGTGCGAGGGCCTGTAATGCTTCCTTCTGTGTAGGACCTTTCAGTTGTCGTTCTCTCAGACCTAGAGTAACGAGTCCTGGAAGTCCTTGATTGTGTATTGCCTGTCCTGAAGCTCCTACTTTCAGCTTGTGATGTGGTGTGACTTGTTTGTCACGATCTTCCGAGTGGTAAGAAAGCGCATTGCCTCTGTGCCCCTCTTTCGTTGCCACTCATTTGCCCTTATCTGGCGCTTCATAGTCTCCATGTTTGCTGCCATCCTCCTTATTAATTCATCTTGCTCCCTTACGCGATCCTCCAAAACCTAAGGATCCAACAAGGACTGGAGCCCCGTCTCTCCCGTGTGTCCCTCTGAGAGTTCCGTTGCTGGGGGTCTAACTCTGCCATAGTGGGATAAAAGGTAAGCCTTCGCGTCTCTCGTCCCTCTCCGGTGTTTGCCCATCAATAGCAGATTGCGGCAAATCTTCATTGTGCGCCATTGATTTCAACTAAAGAGGAAAACTCGATCAAAAGGTTTTGTTCTTTGTGTTTTCCCACAGACGACGCCAATTGTATGAGCACGAAATAATCTTCTCGTATAATCTTGTTAATCAAGTTTGAACTCCTCTCTAAAATCGTCGCTTTACTACCTAAAACACAAACATGAGCTAGCTGGCGGGTGGGTGTGCCGGAAACCTCTCTAACGCCTAAGTCAGCAAATAGACAATAGGCACAAAAGCTCTGCGTATTTGTGAGTAAGAATTGTGATACCTGTACATAGGTCCTGCTATGAGCTTTTATAGATTTGCCTCGCACAATCCTAGTAAGATTCAAACTCTGCTTATAAGAGTCCTGTTAGGAATCACACTCCCAGGGAAGAATGTCAATCTTGATAACACTATATTTACTACCAACCAAGTGAGATGGTTTCACCTTGACTAAGTTAGTGCGGTTTAACCAAGCTAGCTTATCTCTGTCGTACTCTCAACAAAACAATGATGTAGATGGCGTTCGACCGAGCTATACCTAGCTCGGCCTTCCTTCTTACCAATATCTCGGCCAGCTACCAGGCCTAGCTTTAGATATTCCAGTCAAAACCCCTCCCGAAGTCTTTGCCCAGTTTGGTACCCAGACGACCTGGGATCGAGCTATTCAAAGCCCATGCCCCGACCCTTAGCCCAGCCCAAAACAGAGATTAATGGATCGTAGCTCGGCCCAATTTCTTTTTATAAATTACCCTCTTAAGAGAGTTCTGAAGTGGATTGAACAAGTTCAAAGAAAATAGTCCTGTTTGATTGATAAGATGGGGTTCATTATTGGTTCTACTATTTTGTTGTGTTTTGTAATTTTTTTGGTATCACTTTGTGGGTCAATTGTTTCGATAGGTAAGGCACGTGTACGGTTTTGATTTTCCTTCTATACTATATTGTTGTATTACTTAGAGTGACAATTGGCACATTATTGATTTGTCGTCTTTGAAATTTTAATGAAAATAAAATAGCTATTAACTTTTATAATTATCAAAAATTGTGTTGTACGTGTTTAGAGTTGGTTGTTACTACATACTGAATCCTTTACCACATGTAGACTTGCAAAATTGCAAATAAATTTATTTTCTTTTTCGTATTTTTTATTTGATTTAATTTTATTTTAATAATCAATTGATAATTAATGGCCTCAAAGTGAAGTGCGCATGGTCCAATTATGATGTGATGATTGTGTTTAATATTATGATTGAATTATATGATGTCTTAATCATAATAAAATTATGATCCAATATAGATATTGTCAAAACTTAACATAGGACCATGTAATGTTACATTTGTTCCAATGTGGAATGAATAAAAGATAAAAGAATAAATTATGATTATCCATAGATTTAATTAATTTTAAAAATTTTATACTTTTTTTAATGTACTACTAACTTTTAAAATATTTATTTTATCTTAATGATTTTAAAAATATAATAAGTAAAAAAATTAGTGTGACTTATAGAGAAATATGACTAATAAATATGAGTTACAATAACTACACCTAATATAAAATCAAGGGGAACTGACCCAAAGGTCCAAGCCCAACATATCATACCCCATTAGGCCAAAACAAATTTAATACTCCATTAAGTCCTCAAATATCAATAAGACGAAAATACCCACATATATTATCCAATTTACAGCGCGCGCAACCATCACCCACGATCATCTAAGTCTGATCAGTACACTGTCACATCTCCGCCGCTCGAAATCGAATTCTCAGTCCCCATCTCTCCTCCGTTCAACTCCATTCCCTCTGAAACCCTACCCTAACCACAAAACGAAACCGTTCATCTTCATCACCCACGATCATCTCAGTTCTGATCAGTACACTGTTACATCTCTGCCGCTCGAAATTGCATTCTCACTCCTCCATCTCTCCTCCGTTCGACTCCATTCCTCTGAACCCTACCCTAACCTAACCACAAAACGAAACCGTTCATCTTNCAGTTGGACATCGACTGAGAGACTCGCTTACAATGAATCAACCGGCAACCAAGGAATTGCTCATGCAACACATTAATGAGCATATCCGAGTCGAAGACGATGCAGCTACAGCTACCGTGACGACAAGTCCGGTAGTAGAGAATAAGAGAGTAGTGCAAAAGGTTCACACCGTCGGACAAGATGATGGCCATACAAACCACCATGGAAGAGATATAGGGAGTTCGATTTTTGGAAGACGTCTATAAGAAGGCCGAGGAAAATGGGCATAAAACTCGTGGAATGTAAATGGCCGATCCATTTTCAGAACATCGAACTTTGCCAATCTAATGTTTTGTTCTTAGTTCTATTTTGGTAACCCTTTTTGTCATTGGCATAATGAAACAAGTAGACCATTTTCTTAAGAATTGTTGTATTTTTGCCTCGCCAAGTGGATTTAGTGCGGTCCAAGGAGCAACTAACAACCATTTTGACGGAAAGATCAAAATTATTTGCAGGGCGGATTTTGCTCAGCAAGAGATTTGTTAATAGTTTTGATCAACTTTGAAATTCCTTGTCGGACGGATTTTGCTCGGCAAGAGGTTTGTTGATGATTTTATCAACTCTGGAATTCCTTGTCGGATGAATTTTACTCAGCAAGAGATTTGTTGATGGTTTTAATCAACTTTAGAATTCCTTGCCGAGCTGATCTTGCTCGCCAAGAAGCAAGTCGCCGAGCTGACTTTGCTCGTTGACCATGGAGTTCCTTGCCGAGCTGATCTTGCTCACCAAGAAGCAAGTCGTCGAGCGGACCTTGCTCGCGACCTTGGAGTTCCTTGCCGAGCTGATCTTGCTCGCCAAGAAGCAAGTCGCCGAGCTGACCTTGCTCGCCAACCTTGGAGTTCCTTGCCAAGCTGATCTTGCTCACCAAGAAGAAAGCCACTGAGCTAACCTTGCTCGCCAACCTTAGAGTTCCTTGCCGAGCTGATCTTGCTCGCCAAGAAGCAAGTCGTCGAGCTAACCTTGTTTGTTGACTATGGAGTTCTTTGCAGAGCTGATCTTGCTCGCCAAGAAGTAAGTCGCCGAGCGGACCTTGCTTCTCGACCATGGCGTTCCTTACCGAGCTGATCTTGCTCGCCAAGAAGCAAGTCGCCGAGCGGACCTTGCTTGCGACCTCAGAGTTCCTTGCCAAGCTAATATTGCTCGCCAAGAAGAAAGTCGTCGAGCTGACCTTGCTCACCGACCTTGGAGTTCCTTGCCGAGCTGATCTTACTCGGCAAGAAGCAAGTCGCCGAGTGGACCTTGCTCGCGATCTCGAAGTCCCTTGCTGAGCTGACCTTGCTCACCGACCTTGGAGTTCCTTGCTGAGCTGATCTTGCTCGGCAAGAAGTAAGTCGCCGAGCGGACCTTGCTTGCGACCTCAGAGTTCCTTGCTGAGCTGATCTTGTTCGCCAAGAAGAAAGTCGCCGAGCTGACCTTGCTTACCGACCTTAGAGTTCCTTGCCGAGCTAATCTTGCTCAGCAAGAAGTAAGTCACCGAGCGGACCTTGCTCGTCGACCATGGAGTTCCTTGCTCGCCAAGAAGTAAGTCGCAGAGCGGACCTTGCTCGTCGACCATGGAGTTCCTTGCCTTGTCGAGCCGATCATGCTCGCCAAGAAGCAAATTGCGGAGCGGACCTTGCCCGCCGACCTTGGAGTTCCTTGTCGAGCTGATCTTGCTCACCAAGAAGAAAGTCACCAAGCTGACCTTGCTCGCCGACTTTGGAGTTATTTGTCGAGCTGATCTTGCTCGATAAGAAACAAGTCACCGAGCGGAGCTTGCTCGTTGACCATGGAGTTCATTACCGAGCTGATCTTGCTCGCCAAGAAGAAAGTCGTCGAGCTGACCTTGCTCGCTAACCTTGGAGTTCCTTGCCGAACTGATCTTGCTCGCCAAGAAGCAAGTCGCAGAGCGGACTGTGCTCGTCGACCATGGAGTTCCTTGTCGAGCTAATCTTGCTCGCCAAGAAGCAAGTTGCGGAGCGGACCTTGCCCGCCGACCTTGGAGTTCCTTGCCGAGCTGATCTTGCTCACTAAGAAGCAAGTCGCCGAGCGGACCTTGCTCGTTGACCATGGAGTTCCTTGCCGAGTTGATCTTGCTCGCCAATAAGCAAGTCGCAGAGCGGACCGTGCTCGTTAGCCATGGAGTTCCTTGCCAAGCTAATCTTGCTCGCCAAGAAGCAAGTCGCCGAGCGGACCTTGCTTGCGACCTCGGAGTCCCTTGTCGAGATGATATTGCTCACCAAGAAGAAAGTCGCCGAGCGGACCTTTTCCGCCGACCTTGGAGTTCCTTGCCGAGCTGATCTTGCTCGCCAAAAAGCAAGTCACCGAGCGGACCTTGCTCGTTGACCATGGAGTTCCTTGCCGAGCTAATCTTGCTCGCCAAGAAGCAAGTCAAGGAGCGGACCTTGCCCGCCGACCTTGGAGTTCCTTGCCGAGCTAATCTTGCTCGCCAAGAAACAAGTCGCCAAGCGGACCGTGCTCGTCAACCATGGAGTTCTTTGCTGAGCTAATCTTGCTCCCCAAGAAGTAAGGCGCGGAGCGGATCTTGCCCGCCGACCTTGAGTTCCTTGCCGAGTTGATCTTGCTCGCCTAGAAGCAAGTCGCGGAGCGGACCTTGCTTGCCGACCTTGGAGTTCCTTGCCGAGCTGATCTTTCTCGCCAAGAAGAAAGTTGCCGAGCTGACCTTGCTCGCCGACCTTGGAGTTCCTTGCCGAGCTGATCTTGCTCGCCAAGAGTCAAGTTGTTGAGCTGGCTTTCCTCGCTAACTTTGAAGGTCCTTTCAAAGTTGATTATGCTCCTAAAGAAGTTGCTGAGCTGATTTTACTCGCCAAGAAGCGAGTTGACGAGCTGACTTTGTTTGCCAACTTTGAGGTTTCTAGACCAAGCAAAGTGAACCACCAAGCAAAAAGTCTAGCCCAACCTTGTAATGTAATTTTGGTCACGCAAATGCGGACAGAATTAAGGGGCAATTGTGAGGGAGATTTCATAATCTGGCTTTGGGCCGTGGTAATGACCGGGCTAAAAAGAGGTCCGAGCGTGTTTGGGCCAAGCTAACGTTGGCTGATCCAGAGTGGTTTGCTCAGTTGAGGTCTAGGGCCCATTCGGCCGAGACGATCGTCTGTCAACCCAAGCTTATTGTTCTCGCATGTAGCTCGACGGAAAGGTCTCTCACGGACCGGCCTAACCTGTCTGGAGCTCGGTCGTACTGGAATGCTACCGAGCTCGGTTGTGATGGAGCTCGGCGAGTGGCACTGTTGGACTCGTTAAGTAGCTCGGTCGAAGGAGGCCGGGATGATTCCGCCGGGCTGCCCGTTCCCGCCAATGCCGAGTGGCGGTTTGATTAGGTGGTGTTTAGCTGAATTTGCGCTGACAGATAGGAGAGCAGCTCCACGTGTCAATAAGCGAATGGATGCAGAGGTGAGCGCAGAAAGTATATAAGCATGACTGCGCCCCCCATGCTGAGCACGGAACTTCATCTGGTGAGAGAAACTCTTCCTCTCTCTCCCTCTCTCTCTCTCTATCTCTGAGTGTGTGCTAACTTGACCGTCGGAGGGGTTTTCCGGCAACACATCACCGGGTAGCTCATCGCCGTTGTGCTCGCAGGTTAATCGGATCGTAGCGGAGCTTGGACACAAGGAATACGGGCGGTACCGAATATTTACCCCCCGTACAATCGGGTTAGACAAATTTTTTAAATTTATTTAATTTTTAAGTTGGGTTTAAAATAAAGAGTTTTAATCTAGTCTGTTCATTTAAAAAATATTTATTGTATTTGATTTTAATTTTTTAGAAATTGTGTTTTTTATTTTTTGTATTTTTTTATTTTTAATGAATATTTTCAAAATTTTAAGTAATTTTTTTTTACTTTTTAGATGTACCTTATTTAGATGTATTTAAAAAGTAAAATATTTTTAAAAAATACACAAGAATACGAAAATATACTAAATTCTCTTTTTTTTTAATATATATTTTTGATATTTAGTAAATTTTTTAATGATTTTTTCATAAATATTATACTTTTTAAGTGTATGTATGTTAGGTGTATCTAAAAATAAAAATAAAAATGGTTAAAATATGAAAAACATTTAGTGAAAACAAAAAAAACAAAAAATGAAAAACAAAAAATTTCAATTTTCTAAAAAGTAAATCCTTAATCCTTAACCAAATAAGCTGATTAATTTTAATTCTTATATTATTTAGTTACAAAATAAATTATAAAAATAAGAAAAAATACACACACACACATATATATATATACATACTTCTTTCTATAGCTTAAACTAAAATATTTCTGACAAGGTTAGATTTATTTTATAATTGAATTTTATTATTATTTTAAATTTTATTAATTTTGAATTTATTATTTCAAAGAATTTAATAATTTGGTAGTCCTTTAAGACCCAAAAAATAATAATAATAATAATTCATATCTATTGGGTTAAGTTGGCAAACTTGAAAACATTCTTTTATAGTCGGGTTTGGAATGACTAAATTAGTTTCAATGTTAAGTCAAGTTAGACTTGAAATGACACACATACTTCTACACAAGACGGACCAAAAAAATAAATTGACATGATTTTTTTTTTTTTTACAAGTCATTAAAAATAAAAAATTCAAAAAGAAAATGTGGTTTATTTCTAATTTCCCAATTAATAAAATTTATAAAACTATCTAGAGAGAAATTACTTGAAAGAGAAAGAAAAATGAGAGTTCTAGACAGAGAAGATTCTAGCACTACAAGAAAAAACACCTTTGGCGACTAAATTTTTAGTCGCCAAAGGTCCTATTTTAGTCGCCAAATGTCAAAATTTCACTTTTCCCGACTAAAAATTTTAGTCGCCCGTCTTGTCGCCAATACATGGTCGCGAATGCCTTTGGCGACTAAAACACTGTTAGTCGCCAATATATATGTCTTCAACGACTAAATATTTTGTCGCCAATAGTCAATTTCTTTTTTGGAAATTATACCTTTGCCGACTAAACTGTTAGTCGCCAATAGTTTATTTTTATTTTATTATTTATACCTTTTGGCGACCATTCACTTTAGTCGCTGAAAGTATTTTCAGAAAAAAATTTTTTTTTGCCTCCGCTGCTCCCAACAGGTTTCGAACTTGCGACTTCCAACTTCCATACGCCAAACCCTTTGCACAACACTCCCTCCACTATGCCAATACATCATCACATGAACATATATGCAATATATATTATTTATATAGTATATTAACCGCAATTAATACAAAATAATATTTATAAATATAATTTTTTAATTCAATATAATTTATGTCAAAAATAAATTATTTACAAAAAAAAAAAGTAGGCAACTTTTGGCGACTAAAACCATTATTTAGTCGCTAATTATATTATTTTGGGCTACTAATTATTTATTTGTCGCTAAAAAAACAAGTTCTCAATTAAAAATCAGCACTTTTGGTGACTAAACAGAAATTTCGTCGCCAAAACCCCTACTTTGGGCGACTAAAATGGATTTTCGTCGGCAAAACCCCCACTTTCAGCGACTAAATTGTTTTTAGTCGGCAAAACTGCTATAATCAGCGACTAAACCTGTTTTTAGTCGCCAAAACCATACCTTTTCGCTACTAAATTATTTTAGTCGCTAAAAAGCGTGACTTTTGGCTACTAAACAAACTTTAGTTGCTGAAAACCCTATATTAGGCGACAAAACTTCCTTTTAGTCGCTAAAAACCTGCTGTTCGGCAACTAAACTCTTTTAGTCGCTAAAAACCTACTTTTCGGCGACAAATTCCAAATTAGTCGCCATTTCATGCACTTTCAGCGACGAAATTTCATTTTTTGGTCGCCAATTCTGTTTTTTGTTGTAGTGTAGATAGAGAGAAATGAGAGTTAGTGATTATTCACAATTAGGGATGAAATTAGAAGAAGACTATAGGGGGCCATGACCTCCCTATTTCTGTGAAAAATTATGTTTACCATAACACTTTTAATATATATATATATATATATATATCATTCTTCTATCATCTTATTTTATCTTTTTATTTTGTACGAATTTTTTTATTTTTATTTTAATAGAGATTACTCCTATAGTATTTGAAATTTTTTTTTTTATGTTTATATATATAGTTATATATCATATTATATATACAAGTGCGTTTGTATATATAGTGAAAACAATTTATTTGTTTTTGACCCCTCTAGTAATGAAATCCTAATTTCGTCCCTGCTCACAACAGGATAGAGGTAAAGGTGATTGGGTTGCAATTGTGGTGACAATGATGATGGTAATGATGGCACGATACATTTATAAAATTTAAATTTATTTTTATTTTAAACATATTTTTTATCAAAATAAATTTATATTGCATTAACTTTGGTTTTACATTGCAAGGAAAGTTCAAAAATACAAAAAGAATGAAATATGTTTTTTTTTTTTTTGGCCGGACAAACATGCGAAAGTAGGGAAATTGTTTGCATTTGTATCTTGTTGTTTTTTAATAATGTTAGAGATTTTAAAAATTTTATCAAAAATTCTACAAAATATTTCATATGGGTGTAGGACCCCCACAATATGGGTCACATGTGAGGCCCACACCCATGTGAAACATTTGGTAGAATTTTTGAGATCTCTAATATTTTTGTGTTTTTTTCCCATATATAGACATTTGTCACGATTTTGCTAATGTTTGTCCGATGAATAGTCTAACTAGCATATCTGAATTGAAAATAATATATAATGTCAGTTTGTAAATTTATTTTTTAAACTTAATGATGTGTAATGAGATGATTGATGAATGATTAGAAAAAATATAACAGTAAGATTTATTTTAAATATTTTAATACATTGTAACATTATTGAGTTTGAAGATAAATCTACTTTTTGGTCTTAAATAGCACTACACTATGTGAATTATTACTGATGTTACTAATGCATACTAAGAAAAATGAATTTATTTTTACATTTTTTTTAGTGTTTGAATAACATATAAAATGTGAATTTTACACTCGTATAATGGTTTCACTCAAGATGATGTGTCTCACTTTTTTAAACTAGTAAAAAGTGTGTATCATATCTTTTATTTATAGAGTGGACTTATATAAAAAGAAGGTTAAATATACATCACAACTCTGCATTTCATGATCAGATATTGAATTAAATTTTATGGTGCTTTTGAAATTAAATTAGGACCTATAGTTATTTGTTATTGTCAATGGTTCTATTATTTTGGTTTTGACATAAGAATCTTCTAAATTTAAAATGTGAAGTTTTTAAATTGGGGAACAATTTAAAGCTCAAACATATAAATCTTTCTGTGTATTTGCGCCTATTGTAATAAACTGGTCCATTCATTCTCACATAACGAAAGTAAGAGTGCAAATAGAACCTGAAGTGTCTATTCAATCTGTTGATATATTTTTAATATCCATAACACGTACAACTTCCTAGACATTCACATACAGTTAAAAGATCCTTGTAATTATATTATTTTTCTAAATGAACAATATCAAGAGATTGAAGAGATAATTATAACGTATGATGAAGATATTGACAATTTGTAATATAGTAAATGAATTGATATAAATTATTAATTAAATATGAGATGAAGTTAAACTTTTTAAAAGTTTAGAGTCTAATGGGTATTTTTTTTAATAAATAAATAAATACAAAACTATTTTAGTTGCAAAAGGCTGTGATTTTGTTGGTTTTTTGGCTTTCGAAGATTAGTGTTGTAATTTTAAGCATGCCAGAAGGATCAATCAGTCTTTACAGAAGATTAATTGCCAACCAATTATCAGACGATTGTGTTTTAGTTCTTTCAGCCTCAATGAAGAGGACTTTTACTGGTGGCTTGTTTAGGAGAATTTAGTAAACAACAATTAAGTGAAGAATAATTACAGCATTTCATTAAGTAAAAATGAAAAACTTACAATGATCTGACCCAGCCTTGTAGAGGTTTACAGAACCAAACTATTTGAAACTACTCCTATGAATGAAGTGCAATACATGAATTTGAAGTACAGAAATGTAAAGAATTGTAAAAACTGGAAGGAAAATAAAGTAGATAAAACTGATTTTTTGATCTGAGTCTGGATCCTCCTTTCTGGGGCCTTCTCTGCTATTTATACTTCTCAATGATAATCGTCGAAGTGGGCTCCTAACCATCGAAATATCCTTCCATGATTGCTGATCATGCTCTCTCACAGTCAGCTCCACTACGCCATATTTGCAGTTAGGCTTCCCTCCTTATTTTGAATTTAAACCTTGTAAGTAACCGTTAGGCCACATCACCTTATATCTCTTGATCATTCCAGTGCTACGTAGACCCCTTATTACTAGTATGGGTTGACACGTGTCTGATTATGGTTGGCAATTTATATTACCTTCCCAAATTGCCCTTCTCATGCCACGTCTTAAATTGTGATTGGCTTATACAATTTATATAGCCAACATTACTCCCCGCACTAATATACCCAATACTTGGTGATATTAGTGGATCAAAACACTTCACCCACATCCTAGGACGTGCATGGGTTTCACATCTTCTTAAAACTGCAACCGACTGCATTAAATTCTTTTTTACACCTTGAACATTTCCCACTATCTGAGCATTCGAAAAGACTGATATAGCTCGCATGGCCAAACAAACTTTCTTTGACATAGATCGAACATACGAGGAGTTGTTAGATAATGATGTTCACCCTCGAAAGAATTTTCATGCATTTATTAGCCACACCTATCCATCTCCATATATTCAAGTCATGGAAGCTTTTACAAACTATCGACCTTTAGATTACAAACCTATTGTTCATAATTCTTTAGCCCAAAACTTTGCAAACATGGATATTGGAAGCTCTTCTTCTAACCCAAAACCTTCTGTGTGGGATGAGGATGCAGCTTCTTCTTCTTCTTCTAAGGCTTCTGGCTGGAGAAGTTGGCCAGAACCTGAGGAATCCAAGCTGAGAGAGCGAATTAATCATCAATTCGTCGAATTCGCTGATCCTCTATCTTTCCCTCATTTCGCTCAGAGTTCGGTGGTTTACCTATATGTATCCATCTATCGCTGACGCAGTTTGCAAAACAAACAAAATCAGAGCTTCGAATTCACCAATTTTGTCCTTCAAAACCTGATTTGAATATATCCAATAGAATACTGGAAACCTAATTTAAACTTCCCCAACATATGGAGTGTAATTGACAACATTTGCCTTAGTTCTTCTCTTTTCAATCACATGGTTAGCATAATCAACAGTTTCGAATCAACTATTTTTGCTTCGAATAAACAATCTACATTTTCTGAAGTATGGAAACTTCCCTTAAAGATTGCACTGTTTTATTCTAAAAGAGTGAGTCCCTTTGTATCTTTCACTGCTCAACTAAATATTGGTTTTATGTCACTTCGAAGTCTAGAACAAACAAATTCTAACTGCAGATTATTTCAAATTTTACTTCGAAGGATTTTACTTTCAACAAGAAACCTAAAAGCAAGTCTTTAACCCTCTTGAAGTAAACAAACACCTGAGCATTCTTGTTCTCTTAGGTGTGAAATGTGCTTCAAAGTCAGCTTCCTACTTTCGAAGCCCTAATTGGATGTTTATCACCTGACTTTGGAGTCAAAGCCTGGATTCGAAGCCAAATACTTGATTTTGAAGCCAATATAAGTGTTTGAGATATATTTCGCTCCTAAATTATCCATATTCAGGGAAAATTTTCACATCTGTACCTTCAATACTTCTTTATGAATTCTATCCATTTAAAACGATTGGGTATTTTTTCGGACAGAAAGGTTTGAAAAACCCTTTCATTTCGTGCTCTTAATTTACTTGCTCGCCCAACACACAAACCCTTCATCTCCATTGTCCTCTTTTCCCCTTTACCCTCTTTCTCAACTTCGTCTTCTGAAACTTCTACCAATGGTTTCTTCTTCCTTGAAGATACCAGTTGTAAAGTGTGTGAGTCCATCCATAGCCTTAGAAAGGATCATCGCTAAAGAGTGTGAGAAATACAAAGCTGGCGAGAAGAGTGCTATTGATGGGCGCATATTCATTCCCCGTTACCATGAACAACAGGAATATGTACTTGGGCCTATTTTTAAAGAGGTCCCCACTGTGCTTCCAGCTTTGTATCTGCGTCTAGAGGATCATTGCCTCCTTTATGAAGGCGGTCTTGATTGGAGAAGCTGGAGAATGAACCGACCACATCGCTACTGGCCCACAATAAGACCAGAGTTAGAGGAATGGTATGATCGGGTCATCCCTGCTAGGACATTGGATCTTTAGGAGCTTTGCCTCTTCGACGCCCTTCAACTGTCCAGGTTCACCATTTCGAAAGACCCATTTGTAATACATGTTGCTCTCTGATTTTGGAATTCTGCTTTCAATTTCTTCCAATTTAGATGTGGGATGATAGCTCCCATTGTCCTTGACATCTGCCATCTATTAAGATTATCCCTATTGGTACTTCTATTGGCCCAAACTACCCTGACCTTAAAATCCATTTTTCTCTCCCACTTCTGAACTCATCCTATAGTGATTTTGTCAAGATTGAGAACAAAAGAGAAGGCCCTGTGATTGATAGGGAATTCTTTTCTTTTTTATTGTATTGGCTTTACAAATTCCTCTTTTGTACTTCTTCTCAGAGGATCATGCCTGAGTTTGCCCCTCTTGCCAAAGCCTTTGTTTTGCGTAAAAAGGTGACCTTAGCTCCATATGTTTTGTGCCATGTCTATAGAGCTTATTCCCTCTTTTATGAAAAACCTATGGATGCCAATCAATGAGGCCCATTTTGGATACTCCAACTCTGACTTTTTGCATACTTCACCGATTTGTAGTCTAAATGTTTAAAGTTTTTGATGCCAAATCTTACCACTTATGGTATAAAGTTAGCCAATGTTTCACTTTATCCTTCCAACTTCGCCTTCTACTTTTCTTTCTTTCACCAACTTCCAGCTTTCCTTTTCTTCTCACACCTTTTTCTGCCTCTTCGAAGCCACCAATATTAGTCCAGCTTGGTTAAGGACCTTTTTGAGTGATAGACCCTGCTCGAGGCCTCAACACAAAAACATGTGGGCTTCTATTTTGATCCCAAGGGAACTATTCATTAGCACTATGAACCCCAGAGCTTATAAGTGTATCTCTGAGCCTTATTGCCCTTGTAATAACCCTCGCCGCTGATTATTGATAACCCGACTGATTACTACTAAACTGAGACTGAACATGATTAGTAATCGAATTGATTGAAATACTGAACTGACTGATTGAATATACTAGTTTAAATGCATATCTATCTGTTGACTGTTAAACTTATCTGTCCATGTTTTATGTTTTAAATTGCGAATTGAAGGCCTTATCGGCGGCCGAACCTGAAATCGATTAATGTTTTATGATCATTAGAATTTATGTGATTTTATGGCATATTTATCTGAAATGTGATTCAGTATGATTAAATTAGATTAGATAATGTAAAACACATAAGTTGGTTTTATCTACCAAAATGCCATTGTGAGTGGGCCACTACCTTAGACCATATTTGAGCCTTATTACACTCATTCATACACATTTCATCAGCTCATTTCTAAGCACAACCGACCATTGAGAGAGAGAGAACTAAGAGAGTTGGTTTTCATCTTGTTATACTTGGAAATTAAAGGAATTGAAGAGAGTATTGCAAAATTGAGGTCCTAGACCTTTAATTCAAGACATAAGGTAGAGCTTTTACCTTCTTGTGTTTAATTTGAGTTACTTCTAGCATGTGTTAGAGGATTGTTGAAGATTAGAGCCAAAATATGGCCTATAATGTTGAATTGAAGCTCATTCCATGCATGCATGTTGCCATTCCTGAGTTTTGAGGTGTTTGTTCATGGAATTACTCATGCATGTTCATATTTTTACAATGGACCATGAATTCATCTTGTTTTTGGAACAATTGGCTCATTAGAGCAACTATTTAAAGCTTGAAAGTTGTTTAAAGTCTTGCATGTTCAATTTAAGTCATGTTCATGAAAATTGGTTTGAATTTGGGTTTAATTGACCTACCTTTGGGCCTTGATTTTACAAATTGAGCTTTAAATCATGTCATACTATGTATTTTCAAGTGTTTTCCGGGAAATGGGCCCAAAGGAATCGAATTTGGTACATTGAAACTTGATTTTGAGCTTGAAGTTCAAATCTGGAAATTCCAGATTTTGAACTCACGCTCGAGCGGGGTTACTGGCACTCGAGCGTGAAAATCGTGCTCCCAGTATTTTGTTGTGTTTTGCAGTCCGCTCGAGCGGGGTATTGGACGCTCGAGCGAGAACTTGTGTCTCACGCTCGAGCGGCTATCGAGCGCCCATCGAGCGTGATTTTCATACATCCAGTACTTTTAGCATATTTTACAGTCTGCTCGAGTGGAGTAACTCGCGCTCGAGCGGATTATTTTGTTTACCTTTACGCTCGAGCGGGGTAATCTGCGCTCGAGCAGATTTCTTGTTTTCTGAAAATTCTGAAAAATGTTTTAAAGTGCATCTTTGCATCTTCATTCCATCCTAGGCATTCTTAGGCCTAGTTTAAGGCATCTTAACGAGGATATAGATGTAGAACCACACCGAGTCTAAGTAGGGACTAAGTCTTTGATTCCCGAATGTGAACTTAGTGTGTGTTCGTTCTGTCACTGTATAGGGTTGGCTTTCGGAGACGCGCTCTAGCTGTTTATAGCCTAGAACTCTGTGAGTAACAATTGTGTAAAGATATGTTCAAATGTGACTGTTTAAACTATACTGTTTCTGAACTGATACTGTTTACTGATTGAATGTTTGTCCTCTATTCTGAACTGTATTGTGGCATCCTTAGCAATTACTGTTACTATTACTGTTACAAAGATCTCTGTCAGTTCCTATCTTGGAACTTCTGTTTACTGTTATGATAGCCATCATTGACTGTTCGGTCTTTTAAGACCTACTGTTTACTGTACTGCTATGCTAATGGATGTACCACATATGACTGTTATGACTGAATGACTGATATACTGAATCAATTGACTGTTTTCAATACTGAAAGGACATTCATTCTTAATCTCTTTACGCATTATGTTATTCACTGGGCTTTAGCTCACTGTTTATATATATATGTAGGTGTTCAGGCACCAGACCGGAGCTAGGAGTGTGGGCTAGACTCCCCTTTTTGTTAAGCCAACCACTGTGCCTCACCGCGATGTTCCGAGCCTGCCAAGCTATGGCTTAGGGGTGTTTTATTTCCCCCGTCTGTCTCTGCATCTGTTTGTAATAACTGTTTAGACTGATACTGTACTGTTTAATAGGGATTAGGTCTCTGTTCTGAATGACTGTAAATGCTGTACATACTGTTTTGCACTGATTGTATATATGTATGAGAAGTCTTTTTGCATACAGACTGTCACAGCTCATTGTACATTGTTTAAATTACTGTTTTGGCTTCTGCTAGTCCCTGTACTATGTTTTACTATTCTACTGTTAAGCAGGCCTTCGGTAATCACAGATTACTGGCCGGTTACGGTGCTAAACCCATAGGGGCAGGTTTGGGTCGTGACAGCCCTGCCCAATTTGCTAGGCAATTTGGACTCTCTCAAGGGATTCCTATCCCTCATGCAGTCAGTCCAACTCAAACCTTACGAACAAAGAACTTAAAGTTCCAAGATCCAGATTAGAAGAGGCAACCTCCAAGTTCATCCAAGACTTGATTGATTTTGAATACCTACCCTTCATTTCTTAAAGCAACAGACTTAAGAGGTACCAGAATTGGTGGATGGCCAATATGGAAGTGTACTTGGCCATTTCTCCTCAAGATTTGCTAATGGTACTAGATGTACCTCAAGCCAAGTCCAAAGGGACTGGAGTTGTTACCTCCTTCACTGTTCAAGCTACCCCAACTCTTACCCCTGCGACTGCAAAACCTACTTCTGCTGCCTCACCTCTCCCTAGAGTTACTCGAGCTGCTTCGAAGAAAAGTATGCACTGATGCTTCTTTTCTTTTCTCCTTCTTTATGATGCTTTTGCTTTTTACTTATAATTCCTTCTTTGGTGTAGGTGGTGTAGATGTCTCACAAGGAGATTCTCCTCAAAGAGCTCAAGCTTTAAATCTCCTTAAAAGCAAGCAGCAACCAAAAAGGAAAAGAAAGCTCTTGCTTGATCCTGAAGAAGAGGTACCTGAGGCTAACATGGAAGAAGAGGAAGCAGAAAAAGAACAAGAGACATCATTAAAAAGAAAGAAGAAAATGACGGTCTCTCTCTCTCATTTCATTGGGGATCCCACTCATGAAGCATCTGCTAAAGTAGTGGAAGCGGAACACTCCAAAGAAATCATTGTATTTCAGAGGGCTAAGAAGATGTTTAGGGATGAAGTTGCTGCTGCTAACGCACTCCAAAGAGAAACTACAAGGAAACAACAAATTGCTGAACATTATACTTTTCGCAGCTCTCCAACTATTGCTACCACTTCTGAAAGTAGTAATTTCCTTTTGTGTCTCTAATTTCCTTTCTCAAGTTTTTGATACTGAAACTTAACATTGCTTCGTGTTGCTTCTTTTGCAGCAACAACTACTCTACCTTCTCCTTCAATAAGGAGTTCTTCAGTTTCATCTGAAGTTAAATACTCCCACTTCCTAGTTTTACACTTTTCATACACTTTTTAAGGCAAAGCATTCTTGTATCCTTATCTTTTGGCTTAACTAAATACCTTCCTCTTATATCCTTTAACTCAACCCAATTTATTCTTCCTTCAATCATTGTTGCTTCTTCCCTTCTTGAGGAAATCCCAGTTATTACTTCATCTCTAGTGATAGCTGATTCTCTCAGAGAAGACACTGGTAACTCACCAGTTCCTTGTCCACTATCCCTATCCAGCTCCAGTCCCTCTTCTCTTGACCTACTAGTAGCCAGGACTATGGAAACTGCTACGGATACTTCATCTTCCTCTCCTATTCCTATGCAGCCATCTCTTCCTTCTACTATAGCCCTTTCTGTACCAACCATGTCAATGGAAAAGGTGGACATTTTCGAAGCTAGACTAGCTAACCGTTTTGATATGCCTTCTACCATTCCAACAGCCAGTAATGAAATTGAGCCATTGGTTCTGGCTGATTCTCTCTTGGAAATTTTTTAGAGCTCTTCCACCATCAGTAGAGCTTCCTCACCTTCACTGGATTTGGGTAGCTGTTTGGAGTTGTTGTCATTGTTCTTGAGGATCTCCTTCGAAGCCTTACAAAGACCTAAAATGGTTTCCTCCAGTGCTGCAAGGTTATTTAGCAATCCAACAGGGCTATTTCAAGTCATTTATCTCAGGCAGCAGCTACCATTGACTTTTATATCAACATCTGCCATGCTGCCAAAGCGGCAGAGGAGAAATAGTTGAGAGACCAGAAATTTGTCTCCCAGATACATGCTGAGGTATCTAAATTGAAAAAACAACATTTCTCTGTCTCCCAACTTTGAGCCCAACTTTTGGAGAAGAAAGCTCAACTAGAAGAAGAGTTATCAGCAGTCAACTTGGCTTTTGATCGAACTGCCACCAAGCTACAAATCACCAACCAATGACTGACTGATCGAAAGTAAGAGATGACTACAGCCATTCAGTTGTTCCCATCTCTTAAGAGTAAAAAGTTAATCGTAAAAGAACAATTGAAATATTGTACTAACTTTTGGGCCAATCTATGGCTGCATGTATTTAACTCCTTATGTAATGAATTCTTTATTTGAGTGTTTTCATACTTCTTTTATTTAGCACTTACTATACTCATTGTGTTTCCCACACAGTTGGATAATAAGGCTTCAAATACCTGCTATTAATTTTCTTAGGGTGTACACACCCATTTAAATTTCTCAAATGATATGCTCCCCAAGGCAAGACTTTATGAACTTGATATGGTCCTTCCCAATTAGGTAACCATTTGTCAAACTTATGGCTTTTAATCCCTATTGAGAGTATTGTCTTCCATACCAAATCACCTTCATCAAAGCTAATGTGCTTGACTTTCTTATTATAGTTTTTGGCTTCTTTCTTCTTTTGGAAAAGAATGCTATTTAATGGCAAAATTCTAGCTTCATCCACATTCTCTAATTCCAAGCACATACTCTGATGGTACTACTCAGGAACTAACTGATCTTGGCATCTCACCCTTAAGGACTTGATGTTAATTTCTACAGGTAACACCACATCATGCCCATATACTAAGGCATAAGGAGTAACTCCTGTACTTGATCTTGGAGAAGTCCTATAAGCCTATAATACATACAACAGTAAGTTATGTCAGTCCTTGGGATTGTCTTCCACAACTCTCTGTATTCCTTTTTTCAAAGACTTATTGGATAATTCTGCCTGATCATTTGCTTGTGCATAATAAGGAGTAGAATTAACAAGGCCAATTCTAAACTCTGCCACAAAAGACTTTACCATCTTCCCATCAAATACAGTCCCATTATCAACAGTTATGGTCTGTGGGATGCCAAATCTGTGGATCAGATCTTTAATGAATCCAATAACTTTAGTTTGGTCTACAACCTTATATGGTTTAGCTTCGACCCACTTAGTGAAGTAGTCTGTGGCCACTAAGATGAAACAATGATGCTTCGAAGAGGGTGAATATATTTTTCCTATCATATCCATAGCCCATCCTCTAAACGGCCAAGGCTTCACAACTGCATGCAAATCAGTTATTGGTACATGTCTTATCGTGCCATGCTTTTGGCATGCTTGGCAACCCCTAGCATACTCTATACAATCTTTAAGGATGGTTGGCCAATAGTAGGAATGTCTTCGAAGTAACCATCTCATCTTCACACCAAGCTGATGAGCACCACAGATGCCTTCATGAACCTCAATCATGGCTGTCAATGCCTCCTTTGGCCCTAAACATTCCAATAATAACCCATCTATTACCCTTTATAAAGAGCATTACCATACACTATGTATTGCATATATTGTAATTTGATTTTCTGCTGGCTTTCGAAGATAGGCCAGTTAGGTACCGCATTATTGGATACTTCCAATCTTGGTTTTGTAAGTCATTATGATTGACTTATAACACCATATTCCTTTTAGTTAAGGGTGGTATTACTTTTTGATATGTTGCTTGACTTCTGTTCATTTGAGTGTTATCCCTTCTCCTGAAATTTGAAACTTTCTGAGCCACATCATTGGCTTTGTTATTCATAAATCTTATGACATAAGTCACATTTGCTATCTGAAATTGAGAAAGCAAATGTAATGCAACAACATAATATGACAACATGCTTGTACTTTGACATTTGAAAATTTCTTTCACTTGGTTAACCACCAATTGAAAATCCCAAATATATCAACTGCTTGAGCTTGCAATCCAACAAGTATTTCCAGTCCCATTATTAAAGCTTCATATTCAGCTTGAATATTGGAACAAGTAATTTCATCCACTCTGAAACCATGTGTGGTTTCTACCTCTTGTGGTGACTTAATCACCACACCAATTCCAGTTAGACCATTGGCTTTTGATCCATCAAACCACATTTGCCATGGTTCAATATTAACCATACCAAGATCCATTATCTTTTCGCTTTCTGTCCAACATAGATGATTTGCCAAGCAATTAGCTAAAACTTGTCCTTTTACTGCTTTTTGGGGGACATATTCTAGATGAAATTCTGATAAAGCTAGTATCAATTTGCCATTTCTTCCTCTCAACATAGGTCTAGACAACATATACTTAACCAAATCTGTGGTTACAATTACCAAGACAGTTATAGGCAAAAGATAGTATCTTAGTTTCATTGCAGCAAAATACAATGCAAGGCATAGCTTTTCTACAGCTGAATATTTACATTCACAAGAATTTAAGAACCTACTAAGATAATAAACTGCTTGCTCTTTGCCTTCTTTATTGTTCTGGGCTAAGAAAACTCCCAGTGAATCTTCTGATGTAGCAATGTACAACTTCAAGGGCTTATCACTCTTTGGTGGCATCAGTACTGGAGGCTTGGCCAAGTAGGATTTGATTCCTTCGAAAGCAGTTTGATGCTCTGCTGTTCACACAAACTCCTCGTCATCTTTCAACCTTAATAAGGAATAAAATACTTTAGTTTTCCCTACAGTGTTAGAAATAAATCTTCGAAGAAAATTAACCTATCCAAGGAATTTTTGTACTTCTTTCTTACTTGATGGAGGCTTGGCTTCAATGATGGCTTTGGCTTTATTTTGATCAATCTGTATTCCCTTCTTGTGTACTACATAGCCCAAGAAGTTTCCAGCTAATACACCAAAAGTACATTTGAGAGGATTAAACTTCAACTTGAACTTTCTCATTCTTTCGAAAGTTGCTTTAAGTGAAACAAATGTTCCTCCATGGATTGGGACTTCACTACAATGTCATCAATGTAACACTCTAAATATCCTCCAATGAGATCATGAAAGATAGTGTTCATAGCCCTTTGATATGTAGCCCCAGCATTCTTTAGGCCAAATGGCATTTTAACCCATTCGAATGTGCCAATGTTCCCAAGATATCTGAATGCTGTCTTATGGACATCCTCTTCTGCAATACAAATTTGGTTATAACCAGAGTGCCCATCCATCATTGATAAAATCTTGTGCCCTGCTGAACTATCCACCAATAAATCTACTATGGGCATGGGGTACTCATATTTCGGAGTTGCTAAATTCAAGTTTCTAAAATCGATGCATACCCTCATTTTACCATTCTTTTTAACTACATGCACAATATTGGATAGCCATTCAACATATTTGGCTGTTCTAATAAAGCCTACCTTAAGGAGCCTAAGAATTTCCTCCTTGACCTTCTGAATCACTTCAGGACTCATCCTTCTTGGTTTTTGCTTGTATGGTTTGAAATTAGGCTTCATAGGGAGCCTATGTTCCACTAATGACCTATTCAATCCTGACAGTTCATTATAAGACCATGCAAAACAATCTTTATATCTCTTTAAGATCATCAACAATTGGTCCCTGTCAAGAGCACTTAACCAAGCACTGGTGTAGGTGGGTTGCTGTGTAGAACCATCCCCTAAATTAACCTCTTCCAAGGGGTCTTGTATCTGAGAACTCACTAATGCTTCTTTTTTTATTTCTTCTGTCTTCGAAGCAATTTCTTTGTTGTGTTCTGCTCCCAGTTTCTCTGATTCAACATCTTTGCCCTCCTCCTCATAGACAAAGTCTGTCCATAAGGCTTCTTCCTCCTGTATTTCCTGGACTTTTGTTTCGATGTCCAATGCACAGTATTTATCAAAGGTCAAAGGTCTAACCTGTTGTTGTTTATGCTTGCAGCCAACTACCATGGCTTCCTTCTCTTGTTCCTGAACCTTTTGGACTATTGCTTTTAAGTCCAATGCTGTGAACTTAACTAAAGCCAAAGGTCTGGCTTCTTGGGTTTCATCTTCTTGCCTACAACCAGGCATCATTATCATCTTTGACGATGAATTCTTCATCAGCACTCTCCTATACCAAGTGCTTCAGGTGTGCTACTTCCGCATCAGCCGTCACTTCGGCTGAACCATCAGGTTTTCTCAATATACTGAGCGGTGTCACTCCTTCAGTATACAACTTAGCCTCTGCAAAGTCAGCACAAGCGACAAAGGGTTGAGGATCTACATTGATCTCCTTTATCTCTCCACTGCACAAGGCCATCATTATTTTCTGATGTAGAGAGGAAGGCACACATTTGTTGGTGTGAATCCAATCCCTGCCAAGTAAAACATTATACTTAGCATTGCTGTCAATAATAAAGAATGCCGTCATGCAATCTCTGGTTTCTACACTCAGGTTGATGGGCAAAATACCCTGAGCCATCTGTTTATCTCCAGCAAAACCAGCAATGGTTGTGCTGGTTGGAATTAATCTAGGGTTCGTTTTCCCTAGTTTCTTCAAAGAAGATTTCGGAAGCCAGTTCACCGCTGCCCCATTATCCATCAATACTCTATTCATCTGTATTTCATCGAAAAAGGCCTTGATATACAAAGGCTTGACATGCTGTGTCATGGATGTTGTAGGATACTCAAAAGGATATGAGAGATTAATACTCACTTCTTCTTCACTCTCCTTCTCAGTTTCCATCAGTGTAGCCACTTCGGATTCATCTTGAACCATACTAACCTGTGAATCTTCACTAGAAACTAGGATAGGGTCAATCTCTTGACCTTTTTGGTTTCCATCTTCAGCCTAGAACTCCTACGGTAGTATATGCACCATATTCACTGATATTGGAGGAAATGAGCCAAATTGAACTACTGGTTGCACTAGCTTCTTTTCCTAGCTAACTTGTTCGGTTACTTCAAAGGTATCTTTCATGCTGCATGCTGGCACTTCAGTATTATTGACTTCCTTCGACTGGTCTATTCCTGCTGGTTTTTTGACCAAAAATGTCTGTTCAGCCCTGAAGGCTTCAAACATCTCTTCCTCAACCATCTCTTTCCTTTGGCCTAGGTCAACTTCCCCTTCTGTCTCACTGTCGTTTTCCATCAAAGCCTTTTCAAGACCTGCTAAGCTGGATCTTTCCTTGGCTTTCAGTTCAGAGTAAACTTTAGCTAACTTCTCTTTGTTGAAACTCTTTCTGCTTTGAGGAGTCGATTTTAGACTATGGACCAATTTTGGACTTTCTCTTTCCTCTGTCTGGCCTTTTGGCTAGGCCAATGAAGAACTCTCTCCACTTTCGTTCAGATCCTTTTGGTACTGAGTGTACCTTCGTTGGATCTTCCTCCTTTGGGACCTAGAAATTACTTGAACCATATTTGGTTCCTTTGTTTTTGGATGCTTCAGTAACACCCAATTTTTTGGAGCCACTAAGGGAGGTTTAACTATCCTACCCTGGTCTCCAACAACACTTCTCTGGGTAGGCATTTCCTTAAGCTTGTTCTGCATGACAAACCAATCTGGAACCCCAGGTACCCATGAACTCACTAGCTCAGTTGTTGAACTATCTCTTTCTGCCTTTGAAGCCAGCTTCGAAGCTGCTTGTGAAGGCCACTGCTTGGCCCTGATCCCCTGTCTTGAGTCTAATTCAGGCCTTTCATCAGGGTGGCTACTTTCCATCTTGTGTGAGGCTGGTCTAGGAGGCCAATCTCTGGCTCTGATCCCATAACTTGAGCCCACTTCAGGCCTCCTCTCAGGATAATTGCCCTCCATCCTGTAATAGTTGGGTGGTCTGAACTCATGTAGAGGTCTCTTGCCCTTGGAATGCACTCTAGTGGCTATTGGTCCAGCCAAGAATGGCTGCTGTCTAGGACCAGTTGGGTACGGCCTTTTGTTGTAGGCACTGGTTGGTTTAGGGTGCCTCTGCACATCTTTGTAATACTGCTTCCTATCAATTGGGAGCTCTTTCAACCATTTGTAACTTAACCTGCACCTGGGACACATCCTTTGCATGACAGCTGCTTCTAAAGAGTCATCATCCAGTGCCTCCTCACTAGAGTCCTCCTTTGGTCTGCAAAGCCCTGTCCATTCGCTGGTGAATTTTTGGTATCTTTCTTAACAGTAGTCTGGCTGGCAACATGCATCTGCACATTAACCTCTTCCAATTCCTTCAAGAATAAGTTCTGGAAGTCTGGCACAATAACAATGGCTGTAACTTCTCCAATTTCTGGGAATGGATTAGTGTCAATCCCCATTGCTTTCTCCGTTTTAACTAGGAATTTTAAACTCTCCTTTTGAATCTGTTCTTGGATCCTGTCCCTAAAAACAATACAGTTTTTAGTTGAGTGAGACCAAGAATTGTGCCATTTACAATACATTTTTCCTTTAAGTTCTTCTGGAGAAAGAATTTTAACTCCTTTTGGTAACTTTAGGAAATTCGCTGCAAGCAAATGATCAAAAATGTCATCTGCCTTTGTTAAATCGAAAAGTATTTCTTATGACGGTCTTTCTTTTTAAATTGCTGATCTATTATAGTGTCTTTATGAATTAACGCCTTACAGATCACAGGCTCTTTCTCTACGATCTCTGCTGCATCAATCTCATAATTAGGATCTCTATAATAAGTCTTGTATGATGCATTACTTCGGTCTTGTTCTTCCTCAAGTAATGATTCATATCTAGACATCTTATAGGTTAATTCCACTAAGTCTCGAAACTCAGTTGAGTCAAACTTCTTTCGAAGCCTAAACTCTAAATCATTTTGAGCTAATCTCACAAATTTAGGCTCTAGTAGAATGACCCTACACTTGTTTCGTGCTCTTTTGAATCTGGCAATAAATTGAACAGCCCTCTCATCAAGCCTTTGACTCAACCTTGCCAAGTCCGCCATAGAAACTTCTAGCTCTGTTTGGAAGAATTGGGCATGAAATGCCTCCTCCATTTGTTGCCAAGTTTGGATAGAGCTAGGTGTAAGGTTAATATACCATACAAAAGCTGCCCCAGTTAGAGAATTTGGAAAAAGTCTTAACTTTATGTAATCATTATTGGTAAATTCATCACATTGGGCAGCGAACCTAGCAATATGTTCCATTGTTGATTGGTTTCCATTCCCATAAAAAAGAGCAAAGTCTGGTATTCTAAACCCTCTTGGGTATTTATGTACCCCATCTACCCATTTTAGGTATAGTTTCCTATACACAGGAGTTTGAACCCCCTGAGCCATAGGTCCACATATTTCTCTAACAATATTAGCAATTTGGTCCCTATGAACCATATTTTGTGCTTGTTGGACTACCACTAGAGGAACAAACAGGATTTGGTGGAAAACCTTGTGCCTGAGGTCTTCTTGGTTTGTAGAGAGGTATATTTGGGACTGGTTGTCCCTGTGGTACTTACTGCTATTAAGGGTATGGTTGACCTCTCTGAGCCTGTCCTGCGAAAGGTGTTGTAATAGGAGGAACAGGTGTTGTTTCTCTTCCAGCCATAGGAAACCCTTCCAACCCCCGAGTGCAAATTCGAACAAAGGATTAGTGAACCCCCTTGTGCCAAGTATGGCTTTGAACATGGGATTTGGAAACATTCTCATGCCATTTTCTTGTGTTGGCTCAGATCCACTAATTTGTATGGCTTTACTATTAAGTAATAAGGCATTTTGATTTACCATAGGCCTCGAAAGAGGTTCATACCAAGACTGAAGTAATGGTCTTTCATAATTTTGATTACTAGTTTGACCATTAGTATGTCCATTACTTTGCATAGGCTGTTTATTTCTAGCCAATCTTTGCTGAGGGACATTTGAAATTTCTTCCATAGGCCTTGTGTTAGTTGGTTGATGGGTATTCATCCGATCCATAAAGGATATTGCCCATCTTTCCATTGTGTTCATTAACTGCTACCCCATGGCATTTACTAGGCCTCCCCATGGATTCATTGGCTGAACAGATGGAACAGTAAATGGCCCAATTCCATGGTCCTGTCCACTATTCTGGACATGTGGTGCATGTTCTGCATTACTGGTCTATTCGACCATAGGTTCTGATGAGATAGGTTAGGATGTGTTATCACATTATCCTCTGGATCAAGTACCTCTACCTCTCCTTCCACACCTTCTTCTAGGTGTCTATTTTCTCCTTATCTCCTACGTCTAGCCATTTCAATTAGTCTCACTAGGCGTGCCAAAAATATATGTTGGCTTTTTGGCTTTCGAAGGTTAGTATTGTAATTTTGAGCGTGCCAGCAAGGATCAATCAGTCCTTACAGAAGATTAATTGCCAACCAATTATCAGACGATTGTGTTTTAGTTCTTTCAGTCTCAATGAAGAGGACTTTTACTGGTGGCTTGTTTAGGAGAATTTAGTAAACAACAATTAAGTAAAGAATAATTGCAGCATTTCATTAAGTAAAAATGAAAAACTTACAATGATCTGACCCAGCCTCGTAGAGGTTTACAGCAACAAGCTATTTGAAACTACTCATATGAATGAAGTGCAATACAGGAATTTAAAGTACAAAAATGTAAAGAACTGTAAAAACTAGAAGGAAAATAAAGTAGATAAAACTGATTTTTTGATCTGAGTCTGGATCCTCTTTTCTGGGGCCTTCTCTGCTATTTATACTTCTCAATGATAACCGTCAAAGTGGGCTCCTAACCGTTGAAATATCCCTCTATGATCGTTGATCATGCTCTCTTATAGTCAGCTCCACTATGCCATGTTTGCAGTTAGGTTTCCCTCTTGATTTTGAATTTGAACCTTGTGAGTAACCGTTAGGCCACATCACCTTATATCCCTCAATCATTCCAGTGCTACGTAAACCCATTATTACCAGTATGGGTTGACTCATGTCTGATTATGGTTGGCAATTTATATTACCTTTCCAAATTGCCCTTCTCATGCCACGTGTTGAATTGTGATTGGCTTATACAATTTATATAGCCAACAGATTTCAAAAAAGGTAATGTACTTATCAATGTCATAAAGATAGTTTTATAACAATTATAGCATTATTATGACATTTTTATCTATCACTTCGCCAAACAAAATAAATTTGATTTGTAAATTAAACAAATTTATTTATAGTCTCAAATGAATTTCTAAACAATGGTGTTTAAAGGTTTACAAAATATATTATTACTTGGCTTTATGAATAATCGTGTTGATTCATGCATATATCTCAAGGTCAGTGGGAGTAATTTATTTTATTGATCCTTTATATTGATGAAATTTTACTTGCTAGTAATAATTTTGAATTAATACTTGATGTGAAGATAATGTTGTTAATAAATTTTAATATAAAATATCTTGGTGAAATATTTTATGTGTATGACACTAAGATACTTGAGAATAAATTTAGAGGGTTAGTCAACTCATCTCAAAGAGCATACATATATCACATTCTTAAGAATTGAAAGTTTTACAATGCTCTTATTGGTGATTGGGACTAATTAAGTAATATTCACTATTCATAAAATGATGTTGAGAAAGAGTTTATGAGGAATGTCTCGTATGCTAGTGTTGTGGGAGTTTAATTAATTATGAAATTTGAATGAAACTTGGTGCATATGTGATTAGTTTGTTAGACAATTATTATTTTAATTTAAGCATTGACCATTGGGTCGGAATACATAAAGTCTATGATATTTATAGAGAATTAAAGATTATATGATTGTCTATAAAAGAATTAATAATCCTAATGTTATTGGTTGTACAATGTCAACTTTGGTAATTGCTCAAATGATATATAATATCTATTACTAGTTATATTTTTATGTTTGCATAAGGTGTTATTTCATGGAAGAGTTTGCATAAAATCTCTTATAATTTTTCACTATCCAAACATGTTTTAGAGTTTGACTTGAGTTATATATAATTAAAAAAATTTATTTCGGAGCTTAGAATTGTTAATTTCATCTTCAAACCTATAAAAATGTGTACATTGTTTTTATTTTATTTTATTTTTTCTATGAAGAATAGTAAAAGCTCTAAAGTGTTTAATATATAAATTTAAAGTACTTCAAAATTAGAGAGTTGTTAAAGATGATATTTTTTATGAGTACATGTTACAGAATACATACTAGTTGATCCTCAAAATAAAGCGTTTAGGCCAAATTTTAGTTTGCTAAATATATTGGGCATATGGATACTATATAGTTTTTTATGTGCTTGATTAAAAAATTTATTTCGGAGCTTAGAATTGTTAATTTCATCTTCAAACCTATAAAGATGTGTACATTGTTTTAATTTTATTTTATTTTTTCTATGAAGAATAGTAAAAGCTCTAGAGTGTTTAATATATAAATTTAAAGTACTTCAAAATTAGAGAGTTGTTAAAGATGATATTTTTTATGAGTACATGTTACAGAATACATACTAGTTGATCCTCTAAATAAAGCGTTTAGGCCAAATTTTAGTTTGCTAAATATATTGGGCATATGGATACTATATAGTTTTTTATGTGCTTGATTAAAGAAATTTATTATCTATGGTGTATTTCAATTAATAAAGTTTAGTGTGTTTATTCACATTTTGTTTATAATTATGTGTATACACATAAATGGTAACTGTTATGTATGTATTCCTCTTATATGAGCTCTTACATTTAAATTTTGAGATATAAAGATTAACACTCTGGTTTAGAATCATATAATACTTCAGTTTAGAAGTGTATATGGATCCATAAAGTTTGGTGATTTGTTTAAAGCATGAAAGATCTCGGTTTAGAGGTATTAATGCTTCTTTTAGAAGTGAAAAAAGGAATGAGATTCCTCGCAAGGTCTTTTTTAAGACCATACAGACTACTGAATGTGGAATTAGAATGTTATATAATTTTTGGTAAAATTGTGCTGAAATTCCACACTACACTTTACCACATATAGGAATCCATGTTTGTGAGATATTAGTATTTGTAATTGTGAAAAGTGTTATGTTGTTCAATAACATGATTACTGCTATAGTTCAATATTAATATTTCTCATTGAACGAGATTCTGTGCTGAGATGTTTCTCTTCTGAATCATATTTATGTGGCCACTAAAGTTATTCAACCCAAGAGTCATTTATTAAATAAAATATTTTCTTAAATTAGTAGTCAATGTTGCCTAAATTGGAGAATGTAAAAATTTATTCTTAATTAGGTTGTCATTGACTATATTTTGTTTGATTTGTTAAATACGGGTTGAAGTGATTCAAACAGATTGACTGGTATGATCCCAAAATTATTATTGTGATCCATAAAATTTTGGGACATGGTCTATCTTAGTGTGTTTATTATTTTATATGTGGATATATGGTATAGAGGTATAAAGCCTGTTTTAAATTATTTGGGTTTCTTAATGGGAGTGCTCAATGATTGTTTTATTTAGACCCAGTCCCCTCTCCTATCCTATTAAGATTTGCATATCTATACTATATGTTAAGCAAAATGGGGTTTTTAACCCCAAGGCCTATGGGAGCTCCAATCTCCTAATCCTAATTTTCTAATTTTTTGTTTTTTAAAAAAAAAACCTCAGCATTTATTGACTTCTCCCAACCCAACCTCAGCATTTATTGACTTTTTCCAACCCACAATCCCTTTTGACTTCTCTCATAATTATTGCAACATCCTTTTCAATTTCTCCCATAAATTATGGTTACACACAAAAATAAAAAATAAAAAAGATAAGAATTTAGCTATAGATCTCAAAAAGATATAACATCTAAATTTGAATTATGATTTAATAATATAATTATGTATTTTTTTTTATGTATATCTATCAAAATTTTAAATCACTTAATGGGACAAATTAATCAATTTTCCAAAATTATTGATTTTTAATTTACAATATTAAAATATTAAAACTTGCAAATTTTAATCACAAATTATTGATTTTTAATCACAAATTATTGATTTTTAATCACAAATTTTCAAAAAAAAATATTAAAACTTGCATTCTTTTTCTCTTCCCCAAAAAATCAGATAGGAACTCCAATCTCCTAATCCTAATTTTCTAATTTTTTGATTTAAAAAAAAAACCTCAGCATTTATTGACTTCTCCCAACCCAACCTCAGCATTTATTGACTTTTCTCAACCCACAATCCCTTTTGACTTCTCTCATAATTATTGCAACACCCTTTTCAATTTCTCCCATACACCATGGTTACACACAAAAATTTAAAAAAAAAAACAAAAAAGATAAGAATTTAGCTATAGATCTCAAAAAGATATAACATCTAAATTTGAATTGTGATTTAATAATATAACTATGTATTTTTTTTGTATATCTATCAAAATTTTAAATTACTTAATGGGACAAATTAATCAATTTTTCAAAATTATTGATTTTTAATTTACAAAATAGATTAAAAAAAACTATTGACTGATTTATTTATTTAATAACAAAAATATTTCATAATCTCTCCCTCCTAATCTCTCTCACAAATTTTCAAAAAAAAATATTAAAATTTGCATTCATTTTCTCTTCCCAAAAAAATCAGATAATATTTTCTATTAAAGTTGTAGATATCTACCTATATTTTATATATTATATTATAACATAACAAAAAAAACTAAAAAACTAAAAAAAATCTTTAAAGTTTATCTAAATAAACTTTAAATCAATAAAACTCACATGTCTATCACATATCTAACTTACATCATAACTTACCTAAATAATAATAATTAGAAACAAATGGAAACCACAGATAAATTAAATTTAAAAAAAAAAAAAAGATACCCACAACTCCATCTTAAATAAATTGAAAAAAAAAATACCTAAAGAGAAACCACACAAAAATAAAAATAAAAATAAAAAGATATATCTATCTATCTATCTATATCTATACTATATATTAAGCAAAATGAGGTTTTTAACCCCCCAAGGCCTGTGGAAGCTTCAATATCCCAATCTGAATTTTTTAAATTTTTTATTTAAAAAAAAAACTCAGCATTTATTGATTTGGTCAAAATCTCCTGATTAGCATTTATTAACTTTTTCCAATCCACATATCTTTCCATATGCCTGCAATTATTGATTTGGTCAAAATCCTCTGATCAGCATTTAAAATCCCCTTATACAAATAATTATAGATACAATTCGTGTATAGTTACTGCAGTACCCTTTTCAACTTCCCCATACACTATAGTTAGTGATAAGAAAAAAATCTTAAAAAACATAATTTATATATTGAAAAAAATCTAAAACAAATATAAATATTTATAATTATTCCGTGCATAGTACGGGTGATAGGCTAGTATTTATATATATCAAAGAATTGTTAGCCTTATTGAAAAGATAATATAAACATCAGGAGAATGAGGGAAAGAGATGGTGCTAGGATTTTTCAAATGTGAAAATCATTATTCAGTATCTTATGATGATGGCAAGATTAAACAGTGCTTATTTAAATATATCAAAATTTAGTTTAATTAGATTATTATGGTATTTAAAATCATGATATACAGATCCTGAAAATCTTACATGTATATAATATACATCTCTAATATACATATATCCATAACAAACATAGATCATCAAAAAGTTCCACCAAAACAAAAATGTCAGAATTTTCACAAAATGGATTCAGTGTGGAAGAGTGTATGTAATTGAATGGTCATTCTTAGCTTTTGTGAAATGATTATTATGAATGATAACTTTATTTGTCTTATATTTTTTAATATATTTTTTGTTTAGTAAATCAAATTTGATAATAAATATAGTTAGCCGTTATTCTTATTTTGCTTTGTTTCAAATACAATTTTTTTTTTTTTTTGGTCTTTATTATATAGAGAATGGAGTTTATTTGGAACAAAATAGAGTAACAATAGTTACTCTTTAAATATAACAATAAAGCGATCATTCTACTTGGTTCAATTCTAATGAACCAAACAAAGGAACATATTAATTTATTTATCATTAAAGCATTTCTAACCCACTAAGTATGTAATGTTTGTTAGTCAAAATATCTAGTATGACTCACTTTTTTTAACTCTAATACACTAGGCATATGATTAGGCATTTTAGCTCAACTCAATTCACTAATTACGTAAAATATATTTAATCATTAGGATCATTTCTATTCATCTTTGTTGTTGATGTGGCATTTTAGAAAATTAATAGTATTTAGATGAATGACTAAAATAAAAAATATGATTAAAGTAAAAACATAAAATAGTTGATAAGTAGAATAAAATATATATTTTATAATAATATTTAAATAAATAAAATACCTGTTACTATTGGAGAGGTTCTTAGTCATAATTTACTTCTAATTTTGAGTAGACATGGACTTGGCATGCTGTCTCAAAAGTCCAACAACGGCCTGAATTCTAATGCCAATGACATGAATGAACCTTGAATTATTGAAGTTGCTTTAAGCAGTACAAAAAGTCACGGTGCATTCACGACAGTACCTGAGTAGATACAATGAACCATCCTCTCCTTGGAATCTAAGCCTTGGAATAATTGGCCATTTCAAACAAGTTATAGTGTGATCTTAGAATAAATTTATGTGGTGTTTTAATTTGATAATTCTTAATTTATGTAATGAGTCGATTACTTTTATATTAATGTTTTGAAAGATAATATAAAATGTATTAATTAATGAATGATATGAAGAATTACTTTAAAAATATTTAGTAATTGAATATGGGTTTTATAAGGTGGAGACGTGAAACTTACATTACAGATAACCAATATCGTTTTGTCACCTCAACAAAAATTAAGAACACAACATTTAAGAGGAAGTTTAATTTAACCATAATTTAAATCATTCACGTCTTAAATTTTCTTTCTTATGTAACCCTATTTTTTCTCTACTAACCCCAAATACCTCCGTTAATCTCCCTTTAGTATTGCTATTCAAATTAAAAAATTAAACCTATTTTTTAAAATCAGTGATGTAATATTCTATTAAAATATCTAAATGAACCATCTCCCGCATTTATTCTCTAATTATTAATTAATCAACTTGTTGACACAACATTGGTTCTAGAAAGTATGTCTAAAAAGTGGCCTCATATTTCATTTTCCTACTTTAAATGGATTTACATAAGTGTATTGTGATATAGATTTGTTCAGGGTGAATTATACTTTATTCTCTTTATGTTTAATCACTTTTTCACTTTGGCCATTATTTTTTTTTTTTATTATTTTTTTTATTTTTTGTTTTGTAACTTTGACCCTTTATGTTTCAATTTTTTCTAATTTGCATTTAAAATTAATTTATGTTCAAAATTAGACAAAAAATATCATAACAACTATTATATAATATAAATAATATATTATATTGGAGATTAAGTTTATGGTAGAAATGTGAGTTATATATAATAAAATATTTTTATGTCACGTGATTGTTAATGTGTGATTTTATGTTTAATTTTTAACAGAAATTAACTTTAGTAGTAAATTAAGAAAAACTTAAAATATAAAGGGCCAAAATAGAAAAAAATAAATTTTAAAGGGTAAATTAAAAAAGTGATCAAACATAAAAAAGATAAAGTGTAATTTATCTATTTGTTATTATGCAAAATTATTTTTATTAATTGAAAAAAATATAATGTGTCCATGGCGTTGGTGCAAAGGTGGTGCAAATGGCCTGTGATAATGGTGGATGGCCGTTGGGCCTTGTAGGAAGAGAAAGTAGTGATTTGGGAAAACAGTGCGCAGAGAGAGAATGAGAGTTGACCACATAAATAGTTCAAATTGGAGTAAAGTTAAACAAACTTTTCAATTGGATGTCCCGCTTTATTTTCAAAGTTTAGTGATGTGGCAACACTCTATTTGTTGTCCGTAAATCATAAGTTTCACCAGAGAACGAGTTCGGATTCTCTGCAGTTGTTTCCTGCAATAGCCCTTACGGTGGTTCAAAACGACGTTATTTTAAATCTTTTTTTTTTTTTTTCCTCTCTTCTTATATTTTGCTTTTTAGCCTCTTTTTGTTTTGTCTGGTGTTTGAACCCTAGTCCCTCTCAGTGAGACGAATAGAGAGGCGACGAACGGAGAGGCCGACGCGGCTGGGCGATTTGACTCCTACAGCGAGGCGACGAAGGCGAGGAGAGGAAAATCTTGATTCATTTGACAATCTTGATTCATCATCAACCATGAAAATGCTAACAGTTTGTTTGAATGTATGGACTAAACAAAACATTGATTATTGTTTTATTTTACATCTTTGTTGTCATGTTATCTTGAGTTGTAATAGACTGATTGTGTCATAAAATACTTTTACTAGGATTAACATGTTAATGGGTTCAAACATTGATGTTAGATATTTGCAAAATAAAAGATGCAAATGTGAAAAAAAAGCAACAGTGTACATATCAGAATTAGAGAAAAATCCAGGAGGGTTGTATTTCAAGTGTGCATATAAGATGTGTGAGTACTTTGCGTGGGGAGTGGCTCCTATTGGGAATGCATCAAATATCCAAAGAAGAAGTAAAGTTATTCATATGAAGAATGAAGATGAGAGAGGGTATGATTATGATTTTGACAGAATCAATGAAATTATAAATAGATTGGAACGAGTTGAGGCAAACCAAGAAGCTATGAAACTGATTATGTTGACAATCATAGTGTTGGTTGGTTTTACCATACTAATAGCACTACTGAAGTGAATGTAACCTCTTTCTTTTTTTTTTTTTGTTGTATTTTGGTTTTGAATTTAGTAAACCTTAAACTATGAGTTTTGATATGTAAAGCTTAATGAAATTACTTATGCTATGTCAATAGTGATGTGCTTCTTTTTTGTTTCTGTCAATGAAAATTGTACAGCTTTAAACCTATGGGTTTTGAAGTTGCTTTCTGATTCAATCTTTTCTACTGCAAAAGGGTATTGAGATTTGTTATAAACAGGATATTAAGATTTTTTATGCCTGAGGTAGGTGTTATTTGGGATGCAAATCAATTCAAATTAGAGATGTGAACTCCGTGCCTTACGAAAATTGAGGAAACCCACTTGATGAATTTGTCTATGAAAAAGGAAAATTTTTTGAATAAAACTTGTCAATTGATACTTGAAACTTGTCAGTTTATACTTGATCAATAGTAGTCCACCAACAACTGCATATTGCTGGCAGTAAGCTAAACAAGACATTGAACATAACACATTGAACAAATTTGTCAAATGTATATTGCTAGCAGCAATCTGAAAATTTTGAACATATGACATTCAAATAACACCTGCTGGCAGCAACTTGAAAATTTTGAACATAAGACACTCAAATTAAGTCAAATGGAATTGCCACCCAACTATAAAGTTGCACAAGCATGTCTAAACATCCTAGATTTGAATCCAGAAGCAGAATTACAATATTCTACAGCCTCTAATTTCAAACATTATCAATATGATGTCCACATAAAAATCTTAATACTTAGGAAAATATTATCCTACAATAATTTAATTGCATATTAATTGGAATAAATCTCTCCAAAACAAATATTAGGACAAAAGGTCTCCAACATAGATAAAATCAACTTCTCAGGGATGTCCATCTACATGACCGTTAGCAGGACTATGTGAGGCTTGCGAGACTTGGATTGCAAAGTGTTGAACACTTGTACCTCGAAACAACTCCTGAAAAGATCTGTGAGTGGGATAGACAGAAGGCATTGACTAAAGCGTGTTATTTCCCTGCAATAGAGCTAAATTTATTAAATTTTGATTACAATGTATACTACCCTTTTAATGTAAACTATGTAACCAATGATAACTTACATCATATATACCATACATAAGAAGAGGACCACGTGTACCACGCATGAGAACTTGAGATCGAGGTTAAGATTGAGAAATATAGACACCATAACCATGATCCTAAATATAACCAATATAAAGTATGTAAACAAAAATTTTGAAAAAAAAAAAAAAAGAAACATTATTTAACATTTTCTTAAAAGGTTGCACACAAATAAATATTACCTGATTAGAAATACTACCTATGACGAAACGAGGTTGTGATTGAGAAATATAGACACCAACACCATGATCCTAAATACAACCAATATAAAGTATGTAAACAAAAATTTTGAAAAAAACAAGAAACATTATTTAACATTTTCTTAAAAGCTTGCACACAAATAAATATTACCTGATTAGAGTTACTATACATGATGAAACGAGATTGTGATTGACCTTGGGAAGTATAAACAGCAGCACTCGACTACATTGACAGGCAAACCAAAAGATAAGAAAAATTAAATGCTATCCGGATAGTTCATAATTTCATCCTAGTGAACGGACTCAATGAAACAACCATGTAATTTTAGAGCTTTGTTTGACATTGCCTCCAGAAAAATTTGAAACAACCATGTAAAAGATTCAGCAGTCTCATCATACATCAACGATGCACCAAATATAATTATTTCTCAATGATGATTAAATCCAACAAATGATCCAAAAGGTCTATACTCGTTATTTAATTTGTAAGTAGCGTCAAAGGTCACTACATCACCAAACTGAGCATAGTCTATAATCATTTGAGCATCGGCCCAAAATATATTACTTATCTGCTCCTAACAATCTAATTGGACTACATAAAAAAAGGATGGATTTTCCACAATTTTCTTACGAAAGTAATGCAACACACTACCCGCTTCTCCATATTCCAAATCTTTTTGTCTCTTCGATCTTAAGTAATTTTTTTGGTCCAATTTCGTGAAGCCAAGTGATGCTCTTCCACCAGATTCCCTACCAAATAGCTCATAAGTAGACCTAAGAGGAATTCTAGATTCTAAAGCCAATTCTACTTCAATTGCTTGGGTGGTAGATATTTTTCTTTGGGATGGCAATATATGAATGCAATCTTGGGGCACAAAGTCATGATTACGATGTTCAACAAAAGCACAAGCAATATATTTTCCTAAAATTCTATCTAACTTGATATTAAATCAGGCACCATAACCACATCTTACCTCTTGTCTGGGATTTTTGACAAGTGGATCTCGTTTGTCAATACCCCGACTTCCCTCTTTGTAACATACAAACGTTCATGATGTTATTTCCTTCGTATGTTTGTTCTTGTTTGCATAGGCATTTCTAATACTAAAGCCCACATTTCCCCCATAGGTGTTGTAAAAGTCATATGCGGCTTGTTCAGAGTCAAATGGCATTTCCACTTTCGACTTCCAATCACAATTGGCCAACTCATCAACAATATTATTTTCTTCCATTACCTACAATTCAGTATCATACAAATAACAAGTTTTACCTATCTCTGTTCTTGCTATTTTTTTCTACAAATAATTAGGTCATTAATAATCAATTTCTTTGTTCTTGCTATTTTTTACACATCTCTCTCATGTATATAACAAAAAGGTTTAACCACATTTATACTGAATTGCAGGTACTAGAGGTGAATTGCACAAATTTGAATCATATATATATATATATATAATGGAAGAAAATTATATATCAACACCCAAAAAATAATATTTACAAATAAATGTGATTCACTATCTAACAAATATAAATCCACTACAACAGATCAATGTGATTCACTATCTAACATATAAATGTTATTTACTATATATCTAACAAATAAATATGATTCACTATCTATCAAATAGAAAATAATATATAGAACAACAAATCTGAATTTAATTACAACAGATCAATCATCAAACCCAAGAATCAAATATATCAAACCCAAGAATCAAATATAATTCATATATGAATCCCCAAAAATCTGAATCATATATATATAGAACAACAAATTTAACTACAACAGATCAATCATCAAACCCAAGAATCAAATATAATTTATATATGAATACTCAAAAATCTGAATCATATATATATATAGAACATCAAATTTAACTACAATAGATCAATCATCAAACCCAAGAATCAAACACACTTCAAAACTATATGACCAGTTTCAGTTAGTGAACCCATATCAAAAATCAACAACAAATCTATTATTAAACTCATTTCAAAAATCAATAACAAGTCTAACCCAAGAATCATATACATATCTATATACATATATATATATATATATATATATATATATAACAGCAAGATAATGAAATAGACCTCCTCGTCGCCGCAATGTCGCCTTCTCGCCATTGCATTGCCACCGGACTCACCGTCACCCGCGATCCTTTGCATTGCTCCTTCGCCATCGCGCTGCTCCGCCATCTTCGCCATCTCTTTCGTCTCTCAGTTCCTCTCTCAATTCGCGTTCGTTTCTCCGTCTCTCTCTTAGTTCCTCACTCCGACTTTCAGTCGCCTCTTGCGATGTCTCTCTCTCTCTGTTAGGGTTCATTGGCTCAGATCGATGATGCAAAGCAAAGAAGATGATACAAAGAAGAGAAAAGAGGAGGAAATCAAAATTTTGAATTAAAAAAAAAAAAAACCACTAAATAAAACGACGTCGTTTTAGGCAAAACAACGTCGTTTTGGAGATCACCGCAAGAACCACTGCAGAAAACTATGGCAGATGATCTAGACTCCGGAGGAACCGTATGAAACTTCAACTCTTAGTAATTTCATTTTAAAACTACAAAGCAACATTGCAAAGCTGCACGAACTGAGGTATCATTAATTTATAGCATTAAAAAACATTATGTGACATGGGTGTTTTTGAAGGTACTACTCGTATGAGTAGAAATCTCAAATGAAACATTATTAACACATTATTATTTAACAAATGAGTTTCACTTCTTTTAAATTGTTATCTTAATTTAAGAGAATATTTAGACTTGATAATCTTATTTTGTGATCAATTTCAGTAATTCAAATCGTTCACATTTTAAAACTCGTTAAGTATAATATTTAAGTAAAAAATCAAGATAATTGAATATCAATAACTATAAGTTTGAATTATATTTGCTTTAAAAAAAATAGATGACAAATATAATTTTTAAAAATGACCATTTATTTTTTATAATACAAATTTAATTCAAATATATAGCTACCTATGTCCAATCGTCTTGATTTTTTACATTAATATTTTACTCAAAAAACTCTGAAAAGTGAACGATTTAAATCATCAAAATTAGTCCCAAAATACACCTACCAAACCCAAATATTCGCACGTTAAGATGAGCAACTAAAAAGAAGCCAAACCCCAACAAAATACACCATTCCCACATATGTATCAAGTAAACCATCTAGATTCCAATCTCACTTAGAAAAGCCTTAAGATTGAAGTCCGAAGATCCACCTTCCTTGACAGCTTCCCTTGCCATAACTCTACATTTCTTAGCATTCCTCCTCATTTTTTCACTTTCCATCACCATCTCTATGCACCTCTCAATCTCTTCACCTTCGACTACCCCTTCTTCATTCACACTCACCCTCACCCTCACCCCTGTTTTCCACACATCTTTAATAAGTTTCGCATTCGTTGCTTGATCAGACCACTGTGGAAACGCCACCACAGGAACCCCGCAAACCAAGCCCTCCAACGTAGAATTCCACCCACAAAATTTAGACCAAGAAAACAAATGGATATAGACATTTTTTAGAAGTGGGTCCTAACAAATAATTTTTATAAAATCTTAATTATTCATGTATTTTTTGAGTTAGATTTTATTTTTGGTTTACGAGTTCCCAACATTATTGCAAAGGTAATTCAAAAAATGCACATTAGATGTGAGGTCTTTCATTAAGACTCTGTCTGGATGAAAAATTTGAAAATGATTTATGTTTTGTTCACTTTTACCCTCATCTTCTCATTTTCTTTACATTTTTATTTTCACTTCACAAATGCTTCGTGTAATCTTTGGTCTAAACACAACCTAAAGAGATTACTCTACTTAAAATTGTGTTAAAATTTTGTGAACCCCCAAAGGTTGACCTAGTGGTGGAGGCTTGGGACTTAGGAGTTTGCTTCTCTTTAGGTCTCAAGTTCAAAACCTCTTAGGTGCTATCAACTCTTGTGTCGGGCCAGTTCATACAGAGCTTTGCTCGGGCTTTAAATGGGCCCCCGCTAGTGGACGGTAGGATTGGTCCCCCAGAGATTAGTCGAGGTGCGCGCAAGCTGGCCCGGACACCCTGAGTTATCAAAAAAAAAAATAATTAATTTTGTGATTGACTAATGTTAGACATCATGAAAAATATTTCATGAAGATAATTATAAAATATTTTTTTATTTTTAGATTACATATGCAATAAGTTACAAGATATAATACAAGAATGGAGATTATTTCATAACCATCTTCATAAAATATTTTTCATGAAACCTAACATATATTTTTCTATGATTAAACTAGTCAAGGATCCTTTGTCGGAAAACACCTCTAACGGTTAAATATTGAAAATTTCAAGATGTGATAATTTCATGACATAATTTAGGATTCGTTGGGAAAATTGATTGACTTTTTAGTTTTTTGACTATTTTAACTTGGGGCTAAAAACACTATAAAAAATTAAGGCTTTAAAAACTAAAATTTAGGGACAAAATTATTTTTTAGAGACCAAATATTTTTGTTACGAAAAGTACCATTATTATATTTTTAGCAACAAAAATTAGACATTAATGATGATTTATTATTCTTTTGGAATCAAATTTTTTGTCTAAAAAAATAAACCATTTTTGAAACCAAATTATTTTGTCCCTAAAAATCTATTTATTAGTAATATTTTCAAAATTTTATCGCTAAAAACCTTGTTTTGGATTTTTTGGGACGAGCTTTTAGCGATTATTCTCATAACGATAGAAATTGGTCCTTAAATATATTTTTTAACAAAATTTTCACTTTTAGAGACTAAACTATTTGGTCTCTAAAATTGTTATTTGTTGTAGTGAAAGCCTCATTTGGGAAGAATTTTTTGACTTTTTTGACTTTTTTGTGAGAAAAAAATAATGATTATGAATTGAATGTGATATTTTATCTTATTAAATTAAAAAACCTATTTTATTTTTTTAATTATTTTAGTCAAAAAAAATTTTAAACCCAGACTTCCTAAACCACCTCTGAATGAATGTGCATTTTTATAACATAGAGATTTGAGGAATAGAGAGTTTGCTAAACCTACGCAAGGTAAAATATACAAATGCTAAAATTTTAGCTCACTAAAATCATCGATGTGAAAAAAATGTTCACATCATAGCACTACTGACTGTACAAAGATGGTAGAATGTTTGTGGCATAGCACGCTGGGTAGCTTGATTTTTAAACATAAGTCTTTCTGACTTACTAAAATTAACTATATGATTCATTTTGAGCAGATAATTAAAAATTGATTTTTTAATTTTTTTAATTTTTTTTTGAAAAAATATTAAAAAAAATGAAAATAATATAACATAAAATGAATTAAAAAAATTTTAATTTTTTTTCTCTTTCCAAAAGAACCTTATGTTTCGGGGTATTTTAGAAACTTAGTTAAAAATTAATTTTTTTATTTTTTTAATTTTTTTAACTAAAAAATTGACTTTTTTATGATTTTTTTTTAAAAAAATTTTGACTAAAAAAAATTAAAAAATTGACTTTCAACTCTGTTGCATGCTGGTCTATTAGCCTTAATGATTTTCCCAATGAAATTTATGAATGTACAGAAGATCGTGATGTTAGATGTTGATGTTGCTGACGCATGCCATGACCTTATTCTACTTGGTATCATCATTTCGAAATCAATAAAGCTTGAGACCCAAACTTTGTGACCTCATGATGTCTAGTGATCACTCCATTATGTATTTATTTTTATTTTTTCCTCTCCTCTTTCTCACATATGCGTAGTCGTGGGAGTCTATAACATTTCTGTTTAGAAATTAGAGGTGGTTTATAATTTTTTTTTTTTATATTTCTTACGAAACAAATAAATAAATAAAATAAAATAAAGTAATTTAATAATTTATAATAATTTTTTAATTAAAAACTTTGCTTCTCAAAAGGGCCCTACTCCAAGGTAATGATAATTATATTCAGACATACACAATTAACAAAAAAATCAATTGACGTGAAATGTATCACGGGGTTGCACCAAAAATAGTTCAAATTTTGTAATTCAAAATTAAGATTTATTGACAGTGTGATCCGAATAACAACTTAAATTATATAGGGTTGTTTTGAAAAATTGGTTAAAAAATAAGATTTTTTTGATTTTTTTGGTTTTTTTAGAAGGAAAAAAATGTGTAAAAAATAAAAAGATGATATGATCCAAAATAAGTTAAAAATTAAAAAATGACTTTTAATCATCTTCCTAAAATAACCATAAACCACAGATTTGAGATTCGGAACACTTTGGGTGTGTTTGTTTGGATGGACTGGTTAAGGGAGATTGTAATCTATCGGACTGTTAGTCCCGGGATACATTGTCCCGGGACTATTTGGTTGGATTTGATTTGTATCCTATGTTTGTTTAGTCATGGGATTAGATATCTTGATTGGACTATTTTTAGTGAATCCAATGTTTGGTTAGACGGACTAGATAAGAATAAATGTTCAAAAGACTATTTTACCCTTGTAATCTATAATTTATAATTTAACAACACAAAAAAAAATTAATTTATAAGGCCATAATTTTTAATTTATTCTTTTCAATTAAATTAAATTTATAATTTATAATTTATATTTTTTATTTAATATATAATTTTAAATTAACAACAATAAAAAATAATTTTATTTAATATATAAATTAAATTTTCAACAACACTAAAAAAATTTAATTTATAAGGCCATAATTTATAATTTATTATTTTTAAATAAATTTAATTTATAATTTATTTTTTATTTAATATATAATTTTAAATTAACAACACTAAAAAAATTTAATTTATAAGGCCATAATTTATAATTTATTATTTTTAATTAAATTTAATTTATAATTTATAATTTATAATTTAAGTTTTTTATTTAATATATAATTTTAAATTAACAACACTAAAAAAATAATTTATAAATGTTCAAAAGACTATTTTACCTTTTCTAATTGTTTACTAAGTAATAGCATGGAGGGTAAAATGGATATTTCACAAAATAATTCCATGGGATACCAATCCCGTGGTTTCTATCACACACCCCCCCATGGGATAGGATAGTCCCATATTTGTGGGACTATTCGTCCGGGGGAACTATTAGTCCGAAACAAAATTTTTCAAACAAACAATAGACTATTAGTCTGGTGGGACTAATAGTCCAATCACATCCCCTTCTACTTTGTACCATGAGTATATGGGTTTTTTTGGGCTATTTTGAAATGTAGTTAAAAGTTAATTTTTTGTTTTTGTTTTTTTTTTATTGTTTTGAAAAAATGTTTGAAAAAATAACGAGGTGATATAATTTTAAAAAATTTTAAAAAATTAAAAATTTGACTTTTAACTATATGTTGTCAAGGCTTCGTTTGGGAAGCCAAGTTTGAAGTTTTTTTTGGCTATTTTCGTCATAAAAAACAAAATAAGTTTTTTAACCCAATAACACAAAATATGGTATCTAACCCACAATCATTATATTTTTTCTCTCACAAAAAAGTTAAAAAAATTAAAAAAATCAAAAATCCTTCTCAAATGAGACTTTTTAATCACAGATTAAAATAATCAAAAAAAAAAAAAAAAAGTAAAAAGCCTACTTCCCAGACTAATACAAAATAAGCCAAATTTCTAATTTTCTTTCTTGGGAAAGTGAATTCGTGTAGAATAAAGTGCACAATCCTCATCCAAATCTCGTGTCAATAATTGGTGGCTGCTGCTTATGGACTAACTCCATTCATTTTTCTTTGATGAATTGTTATTTTATAAATCATATATCTAGAGGATGGAAAATGTGTTTGGTTGTGTTTTCAAATAATGATTCTATATCTATATTTAAATATGATATTTGGTTGTGTTTCTCAAATCACATTTTTAAAACTTTGCAGAGAACTCTATCTCAGGTGCGATTTTCAAATTTTTTTTTTTTTTAAATTTGGCCTAACCGGTCGTCCCATCGGACGTCCGGCCGATTGACCGGAACAGTGCAAATTTATTTTTTTTTTTTTTGTAATTGACGTCTGTTAATTTTTATATATTCGACAAAAATATTTTCCAAATTTTTAAATTTTTTTTATGTGTTTTAATATAATTTTGAGTTGTATGTTTGGTTATGAGTTGTAAGTTTTTGTATCAAATATCATATATCACATTAAAAATTCCCCACTCAATTCAAAACTCTTTCACCAAATAAATTTTTCACATTCAAATCATAATTCCAAAACTCACAAACTCAAAATACAACTCATACTCTCAAATCATATTTACAAAACTCTACCAAACGCAACGTTTCTCTACCACTGTTTAATATTTTAATTCTTATTTTAATTGGTTAAGTAGAGGAGGAAAGCATGTGAGTGAATTTTCGACCACACTGCCAACTCAGTATTCAACTTGAGAGCACTGGCAAAATAGGATAAGCCCGAACGACTTGCAACAGAAAAAAGAGATTCCGGCGGTGGTTCGTCCACCCGGGGGCCCTCCGATGATTAAGTCAGTAATCAAATATCTCTCAAAGATAATTAATAGTGCTTGCTCACTGTTCTGAATATAAATTGCGTACCTTAAACTCATTGGAGATGCCTCTCTTTTATAGTCAACTCAATCATAGTCCCAATAGAAGTCTAGCTTCAATGGACTTTAGCTCAGTACTCATCTTGGACTCTCCAATAGATAAAGATAAACTCCCTAAGAGTTTTATCCTTATCCAAGCTGAAGTCCTTCTTCATTCTAGGACTCTTGTCCCTTATCCGCTTATCCTGGAATCCGATATCTTCGGAGATGATCTCGGCCTAGCTGAGATCACCTCGGCGTTACGACCAGGACACGTGGCACCTCGGCTGACACGTTGGCGTCACCTTGGCCACGTGTTGGTACTCAGAAAATATATCCCCACAACTGCCCCCTAGGTTTTATTACCTTGGCATCCTGAGGTGATGAAACCTATATCGTTAATGTCAGCGATCCTGTTGTATCATCCAATACATCGGCTTCACACAACCAGGCCCTGTAGTCTGCCTCATCAAGGCTTTTAGAACCAATAACCCAGTTCATTTGAGTTATTTAGCTGAGATCTTCCTATCAGCCGAGGTCATTGCTTCATTTAATCCAAGAACTCCAAGAGTTTTATCACGCGTATGAGCTGTCATGCAAAATAAATCAACCGTTTCTGCTACGCGTTTGTCCCACACTGGACCGTGTCTGAAACGCGCTTGTAAATCGTCTTGTGTCTGGGTGCGTCATCTGACAAGCACGTCGTCCTAGACGTATTGATGGTTTTCTGCCGCCATTCTCCACATTTCGATCAAAATCAATTCTCTCTCTCCGTCTCTTCACTTTTGCATCCCCGTTCCCAGGCTTCCAACTTTTTCTCTCTCTAATTTCTCTCTTCAAAATATGCCATTGTTCCAGATTTTCAAGCTCTGTAACTGTTTTCATTCATCTGCTCCGGTGAAGCTTTCGCTGTCCTTTTCTGATTGTAACCGCCTCTTGACTCCGGCATTTTCAATACCGGCTTCATTCTTCTGGTAAGCTTTTGTTTCCTCCTGGTTTCCAATTTTTTGAAAAAGCTTTACCTTTTTATTTGTTGCCATTGCTGTTTGAGTATGTTTGCTTCGTGATTCTGTTTTTGCCTAGTCCTTTCTTGAATATTCACATACTGCTCACAAATTTGTTCACTTTTGCCACTGTTCTTGGCCTTGTACCTTTGCACACATCTATCACAGTGTTCTTGATGATTCACCACTATTCTTGATTCTGAATCATTGCTCTTGTTTTGTGTTTTCTGTATTTTCTCCAGATTCTTGCCTTCAATCTCCGTTTGTTTAGACTTAGGTTTGAGATTTGCCCTAGAACATACGAATCTTAGGGAAAACTGAAATGAGTCCTCCTCTGATCCTCAAAAATTCTTACCCTAGCGTGAACTTTAGGTTTTGCCGAGGTCCCTCCAACCCTTCCAAAACACTCTCTTCTGAAATCTAACTCCTCCAATTAAGCCGACGTCATGGGTATGTGGAAGCATAGGGTAGACACCTCGACCAAATTAGAGTACTTTAGGCGGGAGTTTTCCATCCCTGCCGATGTCCACCTCAGGTTGGCAGGGGATGAGGATTCCATAATGCCCAATGTGAACCTTATGCCTTCCCAGTAGTGGCCTTTATCAAGTGTGGACTTAGGTTTCCACTTGACACCTTTTTCCGAGAAATCCTTCATTATTATAAATTGAACCCAATGCAACTTGCCATCAATTCTTATCGAGTTATAACCAGTACAATAGCCTTAGCCAAACAAGAGAATGCTAGGGTTACTCTTGCCGATTTTTAGTACTGTTACACTATGTGTCGCCTGAAATCGGAAAAAGGCCACATCTATTACCTTAAGCCGAAGTTCACTGAGTACAAGCTTATTGCCGACCTCCCAGACTCAAACAAGGGTGCTGGAGACGATTACTTCATCGTCTCAGGCAACTGGGAGTTTCAACCAAATGATGACCTCCACCTTTATCCCCTAAGCCGAACAATTTTCGGGGAAGGAGATGGTAAAGGCCAAGTGTCACTTTTTCTTGCTCTCTTATTTAAAGTTTTCAGTACTTTGTTCTAATGTATGTGCTCTTCTTTTTGCAGTTCTTCCTCAGCCACCAAAGGGCTTTCGCAAGTCTTTCTTCCCCAGCAAGGACTTGAAGAAGCTATTGGATTTGCCAGTTCATAAGCGGAGAGCTCCACTGCTACTCAACTTCATTCCCACTTACAAGTCGGTTCTTCCCGACGTTCCAAAGAAGAAAAAGAAGAGTCAATCTCCTCCGTCCGCCTCTACTCCTCCAACAGCCTCATCATCTCGACCAGATCAAGGATCGACCTCTGATCCAGCGGAGCAGCCGTCAACCTCAACTCCATATCTGATCCCACCATCTCAATGTCAACGCCATCGTAGGACTACAATTACCGCCGAGATGGGTCGCAAGAAAGTTGTTGCTGAAGACCTCCTAGCCAACATCCCTGACTCAGTTGACGTTCAACCAGCACAAACCCAGCCTTAACCAAAGCAAAAGCAAAAGCAAAAAAGGCTCAACAAGGCTCAGCCAAAGGCAACGGTGACTCAGATTGGTACTGAGGACACCTTGCCAATTTCAAAATTGGCTGAGAGTGAGAAAACCTCTTCTGCTGCCAAGAAGAGGCCCGCCGATGCCGAACCATCTCAATCAACTCGGTCTAAAAGGCCGATGTCAGAGTCCGCCACAGCTTCGAGCTCCATGAAGTCTGGTGCCCCCTAGGCTCCACCCATTACTTTGGAGGATAGGCCGATCAAAGTTGATGATAGTGCCAACGACATCAACGTCGGTGTTGCCCTTACTACAACCTTGCTCCTCCATGGGGATCTTGACCGCAACGCCGAGATGACTGAGTATGAAAACTTCGCCTTGATATTGTAGCACTCTGCTAAAGTAAGCCCCTTTTATTTGGTAATTTTCTTTCTTTTTTCTTTTGTACACTTAGAGAATTTTCTAATATCTTCTGCTTTGTCCATTTTTCTTCAGGCTATCCAGCACGCCCACTCCTTCTCAATGCAATCTTTTGAGACAAGGAAGGCGTTGGCCGATAAGACTAGGGAGGTTGCTAGTCTGCAGAAGGTCAACAAAAGGGTTGAGGCAAAAATGAAGACTTTGGCAAACCAGGCCGAGGCTGCTGTCAAAGCTAAGGATGATGCCGAAGAGAAGGCGGATGCCGCTGAGGCCATCAACAAAGTTCTTGAGGCTCAGAAGAAAGAGGTCGAAGAAAAGACGGCCGAGGCCTAGAAAGAATTGCAGGATGCCCTAGCCACAAAGGAGGCCGAGATCAAGGCCGCTAATGAGAGGGCATACGCAGAGGGGGCGGCCGACGTCAAGGAAGACTACGAGAGGCAAGTGAGGCAGGCATGCAACAAGGGTTTCGCCCTTGGTTGGATGGCTGCCCTCAAAAAGCTTGACGTCCCTGAGGACTCCCTCCTCAAAAAAGCCGACGTCTTACCCCTGTCATTCCCACCTACTCCAAGCTAATCCGAAGACGATTCTGAGTCTGAGGAGGAAGCTTTGGTAAGAAAGTCGAAGGAAGCTGCTAGGGCCAAATCCCCTACTCAAAATGAGCAAGTCCTGGACTTAACTCAGGATGAGAAAGGTGAGGAGTTCTCCAAGGATACTACTCCTGAGAAGGCAACATCGGACGTGCCTATCGCCGACAAGAGCCTCGACCAGACCCTTCAAGAAATAAATGCCGAGCTTACGGCTGAGAAGGCCGCCAAGATGTCTTTCCAGCAGTCTTCCGAACTCCAGACCCAACAGCCTAAAGATGCTGAAGAGTCTTAGTTTTGATTTTACTTTTTTCCTTTTTCTTGAAACAATGTATGCTCTCCATGTGGCCGATGTGCCTTTCTTTTGAATGTTAATACAACTTCATTTCCTTGAATGCTTTGCATGTTTGTCTTTCCTTTATTACTCTTGTATGGCTCTCATACTTAGAATATTTCGCATATCTTGACTGTGTAATCTTTTCGGGGTGAAATACCTCGGTCATATCCACCAATGGTTGATATCGGCAAGTACATAAGTACTTATCTTTAACTTGTAAATTTTTTCACAAATTTCAACAGGTGTTCAGTTCAACTTCAACTTGTAAATTTTTCTCAAATTTCAACAAGTGTTAAACATCATCTTGGTTTAACTTTAACTTGTGAATTTTTCTCAAATTTCAACAAGTGTTAAATATCATCTCGGTTTAACTTCAACTTGTGAATTTTTCTCAAATTTCAACAAGTGTTAAACATGATCTCGGTTTAACTTCAACTTGTAAATTTTTCTCAAATTTCAACAAGTGTTTAAACATCATCTCGGTTTAACTTCAACTTGTAAATTTTTCTCAAATTTCAACTAGTGTTAAACATGATCTCAGTTTAACTTCAACTTGTAAATTTTTCTCAAATTTCAACAAGTGTTAAACATCATCTCGGTTTCACTTTAACTTGTAAATTTTTTCACAAATTTCAACAAGTGTTAAACTAATTTTAGCTTGTATATTCTACCTTTTCAGGAACCATTTTCCAACTCTCTGCCCCCTAATGTAAACTTAAGTTTCACTGGGGTTCTCATTATGCATGTAAAAAAATCAAGCTAAAATTTTATTTATTACTTCGGCTAATAACAAAGAACAAGAGAATCTAATGATAAAAAAATTTCAGATTGCAAGTATTCCAGGGCCTTGGCAACTCTTTGCCTTCATTATCTTCAAGCCGATATACCCTATTGCCCAATACCGAGATGATTCTATAGGGTCCCTCCCAATTCGGGCCAAGCTTGCCCTCTCTGGGATCCTTCTTATTGCCGACGACCTTTCTCAAGACGAGGTCACCGATTTGAAACTCCCTTGGGTTGACCTTCTTATTATAGGCCCTGGCAAGCTGCTGCTGGTAAGCTGCTAGTTGAATTGCAGCTCTCTCCCTTCTTTCTTCTAGCAGATCCAGATCTCGGGCTAATAATACATCATTAGTCCCATTCTCTACTCCTTGAGTTCTGATCCCTGGGATGCTGACTTCTAGAGGAATGACTGCTTCTGTGCCATAAGCCATGGCAAATGGGGATTCCCTAGTTGATCTTCTCGGCGTAGTCCGATATGCCCAGAGTACACTTGGCATTTCATCCACCCACTTTCCCTTTGCTGCTTGCAGCCTCTTCTTTATTCCATCCAAGATAACTTTGTTGGATGCTTCTGCTTGTCCATTGCTTTGGGAAAAGCTTGGGGTTGAAAAGTAATTCTTGATTTTGGATTTTGCACAGAAGCTCTTGATTAGCTTACTGTCAAATTGTGTTCCATTGTCGGCAACTATTGCTCTTGGAATCCCAAATCTGGTGATGATGTTTTTCCATATGAAGTTCTTCACATCCACGTCTCGGATCTTGGCAAGGGGTTCAGCTTCTATCCATTTGGTGAAGTAATCTGTTGCTACCAGCAGGTACTTCCTTTGCCCAGTTGCTTGGGGCAGTTTTCCAACAAGATCCATGCCCCATTGGGTAAACGGCCAAGGACTGGATACTGGGTTCAGGTCTGCTGCTGGTTGGTGTATCAATGGTGCAAACCTTTGGCACTTTTCACACTTCTTGACATAGGCTTCTGCATCTTTTTGCATGTAGGGCCACCAATACCCTTGGGTAATGGCCCTATGAGCAAGTGATCTGCCCCCATCGTGGCTTCCACATACTCCATGTATTTCGTACAAAAAATCTTCCACTTGTGAAGGATGTACACACCTTAAAAGGGGTCCAGTGAAGGATCTTCTGTAGAGATGTCCCTCTGTTGTTAGATTGAATCTTGCCGACTTCAATCTGATCTTGTGTGCCTCTTTGTGATCATCTGACAGTTTTCCTTCTTTCAGGAAAGCTATTATTGCATCCATCCAGCTTAGTCCTATGTCCACACACATTGCTTCACGCTCTGTGGTCAGTGGTTCGATGCTTGGGCCCGATAAGTAGTCAACCATTATCGTCCTTGTCTTTCCAAGTTTTATGGCACTAGCCAGGTTGGCCAGGGCATCGGCGTGACTGTTATCATCTCAGCTAACCTGCTGTAGTCGGTAATTCTGAAACAAGGCCACTAACCTGCCTACTTCCTTTGCGTATGGCGACATACGTTCATCTCGTGTTGCAAATTTCCCTGTTGCTTGGTTGACTATAAGCTGAGAGTCACAAAAGACTATCACCTCATCTGCTTCTACTGCTACTGCCAGTTTCAGTCCTGCAATCAGTGCTTCATACTCTGCTTCATTGTTTGAGGCCTTAAACCCCAAACGAATGGATTGTTTTAGTATCTGTCCATCTGGAGATACCAGTACTACTCCTGCCCCCGCTCCTTGTCGGTTTGAACTCCCATCAACAAACAGTCGAAAGGAGTCGCCGATGTAAATGCTATAGGGTCTTAGTTTTTCTTCTTTCCTTTGTTCTGTTGCCCTCGGTTGGGTTCCTCTTTGCTTGCTTGGACATTGTTCACCTCGGCTCAACGGAGCCCGATGTACGAAGGCCCCTGGAGTGAATTCGGCCACAAAGTCGGCCAAGACTTGGCCTTTGATTGTTGTTCTGGGTCTGTATTCCAGGTCATACTGGCCCAAGGCCACTGTCTATCTGGCTATTCTTCCTGTCAGATCTCCTTGCTGCAATAGGGACTTCAAAGGATGTTCAGTTAGCACCACAATTTTGTGGGCTTGAAAGTAATGGTTTAGCTTCTTTGAGGCCATTACTAAGGCCAGTGTTAACTTCTCCAAGGGTAAATACCTGGTTTCTGCATCAGCTAGGGTTTTGCTTACATAGTAAACAGCCCTTTGTTCCCTTTTTCTTCTCGGATTACCACTGTGCTTACCGCATGTTCCGAAACTGCTAAGTACAGAAACAGCTCCTCTCCAGGTTGTGGATTTGAGAGAACTGGAGCCGTGGTCAAATACTTCTTCAAGTCGGCTAGGGCGACTTCGCATTCTTCTGTCCACAAGAAGTCTGTGGCCTTCTTCACTAAGCTGAAGAAGGGTTTGCATTTGTCAGAACTTCTGCTTATGAACCTATTCAGGGCTGCAGCCCTTCCAGTTAACATCTGTACTTACTTCGCCGATGTTGGGCTCTTCAGTTCTAGAATGGCCTTGATCTGATCTGGGCTGGCTTCAATGCCCCTTCTGGTCACCAGGTACCTCAAGAACTTACTAGATCCCACTCCAAATGCGCACTTTGATGCATTGAGTCGGAGCCGATATGTTTTAAGGATATCAAAAACTACTTTTAGGTCGGCCAGATGACCCTCAGGTTCTTTGGTCTTCACGACCATGTCATTGATGTAGACTTCCACTGTTCTGTCAATTAGCTGTTTGAACATCTTGGTTACCAATCTCTGGTAAGTTGCTCCGACATTTTTCAACCCAAAAGGCATCACTCTGTAGCAATACAGCCATTTTGAGGTAATAAACGCAGTTTTCTCCTCATCTGGCGGGTACATAGCTATCTGATAGTACCCCCTGTAGGCATCTAGGAAGCTCATCCTTCCATGCCCAGCACTGGCATCCACCAATTGGTCAATCTTGGGTAAAGGAAAACTGTCTTTGGGACAGGCCTTATTTAGGCTGGTAAAGTCCACGCAGACCCTCCATTTACCATTCTTTTTCTTCACCACCACTGTATTCGATAGCCATGTCGGGTAATTTACCTCTCGAATGGCTTGGGCCTCTAGAAGTCTGTCTACTTCCTCTTCCACTGCCTCAATATGCATCAACGTCGGTCTTCTTGCCCGTTGGATTACAGGTTTGGCCGACCTGTCTACGTTCAGTTTATAGCAAGTGACCTCGGGGTCAATGCCTGGCATTTCGTAAGGCGTCCAGGCAAACACTTCAATGTTTGCTCTCAAGAAAGCCTCCAGTTCTTTTTCCTCTTCTTTGGCTAAGCCCGAGCCGAGAAGGAAAAAGCATTCTTCGTCTCCCTGCTAGACGAGGATTTTCTTTAGGGCTTCTTCACTCTTCTCTGCTGGCTCCTTGCCGACGTCCTCTAGGACCTCCATGTCCTCGTCTTCGATCTCTACCCTTTTTGGTTCTCGTATGCTGCAGGTGGATTTCATTGCTGCCATGGAGCATTTTTTTGCATGCAGTTGATCTCCTCTGACCTCCTTTATCCCATGCTCTGTTGGGAACCGCAATAGTTGATGCAATGTTGAGGGAACAACCCCCATTACATGCAACCATGGCCTTCCCAGGATAACGTTGTAAGGGGAGAGTGTGTCAATTATGGTGAATTCTGTCTTTATCTTCTTGGTGCCAGCCTGTACATCCAAGCTTATTGCTCCCAGTGGCCATGTCGGCGTTCCATTGAACCCGACCATCGGTCCATTGGATTGTTCCATATCATTTGGGTGAAGGCCAAGCTTTTTGTAACACTTGACATGCATGATGTTACAAGAGCTGCCTTGGTCAATTAGAATGCGCTTCACTTGGCACTCCCTAACCTGGAGGGATACTACCAACGCATCGTTATGCGGATGCTGGACCATCTCCAGGTCGGCTTCAGTAAAGGACATCATTGGTCCCTGGCACTCCTCAGCCCGAGGTCTTTTCTGTCTGACCTGGTACACGTGCTGCAAGTGTTTTATCTTATGGGTCTTCCCCCGAATTTCGTTTTCGTTGACCTTCGAGTGAATCACATTAATTACCCGAGGTTTGCCTGCCTACGGCTGCTGTGCTGGGGGAGGTGGAGCTGCTGGTGCCTGAAGTCTTGCTTGCTCTTCCCTTGTCCTGGCCTCATCTACAAGGTCCCTCAAATGGCCTTTCCTTACTAGGTCTTCTAGGTGTGACTTCAAGGCTCTGCAACCCTGAATCAGATGCCCATCTTCGTTATGGTAAGCACAATGCTTCCCAAGGCTTCTTCCCATAAACTCTCTTGGAACCCTTGCCGGTGCTCTGAAATAGGGTTGGGTTCGGATTTTTATCCAGGATTTTGTGAATTGGGATTCGGAATACAATCGTGACTGCTTGTGCAGTTCTCAGTCCTATCTCTTATTTGTTGGATCCGTTGTTACCTCGGCCTCGCTTCGGCAAGCCGTTTGCTTTCTCCTGCTTTGTCGCCTTAATCCCTGGCGTATCTTCCTCGGCTCTGGCATATTTCTCAATTCTGGCCATGAGCTCCTCCATGCTTTTTGGCAATGTTTTTGCCAATGACTTTCGTAGTGTGCACTCATCTTTTAGGCCGTTCTTGAAAGACACGACCGCTACCTCTTGGTTGCATTCGGGTATTCGGTTGAACACCTCATAATACCTTTTTGCGTAGGCCCTAAGGCCTTCATCCTCACTAATTCTTAGAGTCATCAGGGCGTCCACCTTTAATGGCTGTAGTTTGTTTGTTACGAACCTGGCCATGAACATCTCGGCCAGGCCTTCCCAGGTCTTCACACTTCCCTTCAGCAATTTGTGAAACCAGTCCGATGCAATCTCCCCGAAGGATGAGGGGAACACCTTGCAGAGCAACGACTCATTCCCAGTGTACAGTGCCATCGAGTTCAGGTATAATCCGACGTGAAAGTTGGGGTCCGACTTCCCATCGTATATCTGGAACCTCGGCATACTGAATCTTTTTGGTGCTTCAAATTTGTCCAACTCCACCGAGAATGGTGTTCTTGGCTTAACATGGGAAGTTACCTCGGCATTTAGTTGCTTCCTCTTGAGGTAATCCCGCAAGTCCTCCTTGGTCCGCCTAGGAGCTCGGCTATCTCCTGATTTCAATCTTTTACGTGCACTGCTCTCAGCTTCGTTGTGAACCATTTTCAACCTTTCTCCATTGGTCGCATCGAAGCACAACTCCTGCCTTTGAACATGCCGATGTTCTCTAGGGTCTGCCTCCTTGGTGTGATGTGTCCTTCAAGATTCTTCTCTTCTCGACTCTCCTCGCTCGACCTCCCTTGACGGCCGGTGAGAGTGTTTTTCGCTTCTAGCGTGTTGGAGGGCTACAGGGATTGTTTTCTGCCCTCCTTTCTGGGCATTAGTCGCTGGAATCGGCGTGTCCTGTAGTGGGAACGGTGGCTGCATGACGTTATTTTGCATCATGAAATTGACCATTGTTTACAGGTCCGCCAATTTGTTCGCCAAGGTCTTTACCTCATCATCCCTCCGCGGGCATCTTTCTTTCCATACCTGGAGGTCGTCCTCATTGTAGTACCCGCTTTGGTCCGTTTTCTTTGGTACGTCGCCTTCCTAGCCGACGTCCTTTCCTCCGTGATTTTGGTCACAAGTTTCTTCGTTGCAATTGTCTTATTCGACGTCAAGGTCGACAGGTCTCCCACTCCCAGTAGGAGTGTTATCCCCAATCTTCTCTTTCTGTCCGTCGTTGGCCATCTATTCTCCTTTCTTTCCCACAGATGGCGCCAAATTGTGTGAGTGAATTTCCGACCACACTGCCAACTCAGTATTCAACTGGAGAGCACTGGCAGAATAGGATAAGCCCGAACGACCTGCAACAGAAAGAAGAGATTCTGGCGGTGGTTCGTCCACCCGGGGGCCCTCCGATAATTAAGTCAGTAATCAAATATCTCTCAAAGATAATTAATAGTGCTTGCTCACTGCTCTGAATATAAATTGCGTACCTTAGACCCATTGGAGGTGTCTCTCTTTTATAGTCAACTCAATTTTGGTCTCAATAGAAGCCTAGCTTCAATAGACTTCTGCTCAGTGCTCATCTTGGACTCTCCAATAGATAAAGATAAACTCCCTAAGAGCTTTATCCTTATCCAGGCTAAAGTCCTTCCTCATTCTAGGACTCTTGTCCCTTATTCGCTTATCTTGGAATCCGATATCTTCGGAGATGATCTCGGTCTAGCCGAGATCACCTCGGCGTTACGACCAGGACACGTGACACCCTGGCTGACACGTCGGCGTCACCTTGGTCACGTATTGGTACTTAGAAAATATATCCCCACAGTTTCTGTTCCATGGTTTAATGTTGTGAAATTTTTCTAAATGATACCTAACAATTAATAAAAATCCAACGATCACGACTTAGCTTGTGAATGTTCCAAGATTATTCTAATTTCAGTGCTATATATTCACCCAAAAAAAATTCCAGTGCTATACAAGTATATCTTTACTGCAATTTGTTTTTGTTACATCAACCCTTATACCATTGCAAGAAAGTTTAAAGACAAAAATTTATAAATAAAATCACTTTTTAAAATAAAATATTTTTGTCGTAAAAAGTGTTATTATTTTATTTTTAGTGAAAAAATTAGTTATTTAGTGATGAATTATTAACATTTTTGGACCAAGTTATGTTGTCCCTAAAAGTGTATTTATGAACGACATTTTCAAATTTTTGTTTCTAAAAGTTCATTTTTTGGCTTTTCGTGACGACATTTTAGTGAATGTTTTTGCGACAACTCAAATTCATGTCCAAATATTTTTTGTAACAAAATTTATATTTTTAGAAAAAAAAAATAAATCTCTAAAATTTTTATATGTTGTTGGGTACTAGTGACATTGCTAGTGTATGTCCACTAGTATAAGGTTGGGTTCCCGCCTCACAGAGTTGATCCTCTCCATTTCACATATCTAATGGAGGATTTTCATTACAAATTTAGTAGTTATAAAATAAGAATATAAATTTATAATTATTTAAATTTTAAAGCAAATCATTACACTCACCAATGGAGAGGATCACAATCCCCATTCGACACATGATTTTTATGTTGTCTTTAGATCATTAATTTGAATAGAGATTTGAAAAAAGAAAATGATATACAAGCCCATAATCTAGACCTATTTTTTAGCTTCGATGATGTGTAAGTAATATGATTAGTTGATAAATAGAAAAAATATGAGAGAAAGTGTTACCTTTAATATCTTAATTAATTACCACATCATTAGGCTTGGAAATTTGGTCTACTTTTTTTGTCTTGAATAGCAATACTAAAAAAAAATGAAAAAAAAAAATTTGATAAGTGAAATGTGAAAAAAATATAAGATAAAAAAATATATGACTTATTTTCAAAAATATATTTATCATCTATTTTTTTGGAAATAAATGCTATAGAAAAAATGATATACAAATTTAATTTTTAGACTCACTTTCTAGACCTAGTGATGGGTCAACTAATCATCTTCTTGACACGTCACTAAATTTAAAAAATTGATTTAATTTTTTGGCCTAAATAGCAATACTAGTTAAAAAATAATGATTATCGAATCAATTTAATTTTTTTTATAAACGATACAATAAATTTTACAAGATGAATAAATCAGATCATTAAAATAGGCCGTAATAGATCTCACGCGCCTCAACACATCGTTCTGAACTTGAGAAAAAGGTTAACCTAACCCAAAACCCATTAGATGGATTTAAACATGTATATGACCCACAAAAGGCTTTAGTATTTCGTTAACGTGGGAGCTCGACCGAGGGGAAACCAGCGGGCAATTAGGCCCAACACATTTGGGTCTGTTACAGATTATAAATTGGGCTCACACCTTGTGGACACAACCTGAACCTGACATTGGGCCTTGGAATTATACCCAGAAATCCTTGATTTTATATTAGGTGTAGTTATTGTAACTCGTATTTATTAGTCATATTTCTCTATAAGTCACACTAATTTTTTTACTTATTAATATTTTTAAAAATCATTAAGATAAAATAAATATTTTAAAACTTAGTAGTACATTAAAAAAGTATAAAATTTTTAAATAATTAAATCCTATGGAGTAATCATAATTTATTCTTTTATCTTTATTCATTCGACATTGGAACAAATGTAACATTACATGGTCTATGTTATGTTTTGACAATATCTATATTGGATCATAATTTTATTATGATTATGACATCATATAATTCAATCATAATATTAAACACATCATCACGTCATAATTGGACCATGCGCACTTCACTTTTGAGACCATTAATTATCAATTGAATTATTAAAATTAAATCAAATAAAAAAATACGAAAAAGAAAATAAATTTATTTGCAATTTTACAAGTCTACATGTGGTAAAGGATTCAGTATGTAGTAACAAACCAACTCTAAACACGTACAACACAATTTTTGATAATTATAAAAAGTTAATAACTATTTTATTTTCATTAAAATTTCAAAGACGACAAATCAATAGTGTGCCAATTGACACTTCTAAGTAATACAACAATATAGTATAGAAGGAAAATCAAACCGTACACGTACCTTACCTATCGAATAATTGACCCACAAAGTGATACCAAAAAAATTACAAAACACAACAAAATAGTATAGAACCAATAATGAACCCCATCTTATCAATCAAACAGGACTATTTTCTTTGAACTTGTTCAATCCACTTCAGAACTCTCTTGAGAGGGTAATTTATAAAGAGAAATTGGGCCGAGCTACGATCCATTAATCTCTGTTTTGGGCCGGGCTAAGGGCCGGGGTATGGGCTTTGAATAGCTCGATCCCAGGTCGTCTGGGTACCAAGCTGGGCAGAGACTTCGGAAGGGGTTTGACCAGGCTATCTAAAGCTAGGCCTGGTAGTTGGCCGAGGTATTGGTAAGAAGGAAGGCCGAGCTAGGTATAGCTCGGTCGAACGCCATCTACATCATTGTTTTGTTGAGAGCACGACAGAGATAAGCTAGCTTGGTTAAACCGCACTAACTTAGTCAAGGTGAAAACCATCTCACTTGGTTGGTAGTAAATAGAGTGTTATCAAGATAGACATTCTTCACTGGGAGTGTGATTCCTAAGAGGACTCTTATAAGGAGAGTTTGAATCTTACTAGGATTGTGCTAGGCAGAATCTATAAAAGCTCATAGCAGGACCTATATACAGGTATCACAATTCTTACTCACAAATACACAGAGCTTTTGTACCTATTGTCTATTTGCTGACTTAGGCATCGGAGAGGTTTCTGGCACACCTGCCGGCTAGCTCACGTTTGTGTTTTTAGGCAGTAAAGCGATGATGTTTGGAGGAGTGCAAACTTGATTAACAAGATTATACAAGAAGATTATTTCGTGCTCATACAATTTTCGTCGTCTGTGGGAAAACACAAAGAACAAAACCTTTTGTTCGAGTTTTCCTCTTTAGTTGAAATCAATGGCGCACAATGAAGATTTGCCGCAATCTGCTATTGATGGAAAAACACCGGGGGAGGGGGGATGAGAGACGCAAAGGCTTACTTTTTATCCTACCTATGGCAGAGTTAGACCCCCAACGACGGAAATCCCAGAGGGACACACGGGAGAGACGGGGCTCCAGTCCTCGTTGGATCCTCAGGTTCTGGAGGATCACATGAGGGAGCAAGATGAATTAATAAGGAGGATGGCGGCAGACATGGAGACTATGAAGTGCCAGATAAAGGGCAAAGGAGTGGCAATGAAAGAGAGGCACAGAGGCAATACGCTTTCTTACCACTCGGAAGATCGTGACAAACAAGTCACACCATCACAAGCTGAAAGTAGGAGCCTCAAGACAGGCAATACACAATCAAGGACTTCCAGGACTCGTTACTCTAGGTCTAAGAGAACAAGGACTAAAAGGTCCTACACAGAAGGAAGCAATTACAGGCCCTCGCACTCGCACCAAACGACGTCTAGGCATACGGAGTTGCCAAGTTCGGCGGACCTACGGACAGTGCTTCAGGAAAGGGCTCAAATGAGAGAAAACACTCGGGCGCGCGACCCCCGCAAAGTCTCTACACTACAACGATTGGCACCTAGGACGTATGGGAGTATCGAGATTGGAAAGCCAGAGCCACACCTTGCCTATGAACCAGCTAACAAAGCGCTAGCAAGGTTGCAGAGTTCACAATTCGTTCCGGCGATAGAGAACGCATCATTACCCTCAGGTTTCCACCAGCCCAAATTCACTATTTATGAGGGAAAGTCGGACCCCTACATGCACTTGAGCCACTTCTGCTAGGTTATGGCAATATATTGGCGAAACGAGGCTCTAATGTACATCTTGTTTCCTTCTAGCCTTGGTGACTTGGGTCTAACATGGTTTAAAAGGTTGCCAGAAGGCAACATAGCCTCATGGGCGCAGTTGGCAGAGGCATTTGTGACTAGATTCCAAACGAATACCAAGACTCCGGTGGAGATAGACCAGCTACTCTCCATTAACATGGGTGAGAAGGAAACATTGAAATCTTACAACAGTCGATATTGAGAGACTTTCAATTAGATTAGGGATTGCCCCTCAAATCTCACCATCGCATAGTACAAACGGGGTTTACCGATAAGCAACAAGTTGAGGGATTCAATGACGATGATGCCACCCCTCACAATGGAGGCCCTAATGGAGAGAGTACATCAGCACATCCGGGTAAAAGAAGACAGCGCCCGCGCTAAAGCAAAATCTGGCACAACAGCGGTGCCGGATAGAAAGACTGTAGCAAAAGTTAACACGATAAAAGAACCGAGCAAGAATGGGCGAGGCAGACGAGCCAACAGAGAGGACCCCAAACAAGGAAGTTGAGAGTCCACACTGCCATTACCATAGTATTTAACAAACCTATCTACCGGATTCTTAGCAAGATACGCAATGAACCCTTCGTTCGGCGGCCAGCCAAGTTGGGAGAAGCACAAAGAGGCTACGATGAGAGGTACCATTGCACATTCCATGATGAAAAGGGACACCGAACTAAAAATTGTACACCATTTGGCAATATTTGGAGGAGTTAGTGGCCGCTGGTCACCTGGACTAGTATATAAAAGGGGGAACACAACCAGCCCGCGAGGACCACAGCAGGCCGAGTGGGATGCCGGTCAATGGTCCACCCCAAGGCATAATCAACATGATATATGGGATCGTCGAACCTGAGCGAGTATGTGAGCTCAGAGGGATGATCAAAAAGGCTGAGTGCTAAGTGCACAAACCTACCGTCAAAAGGGAAAAAACGGAGGCGACGAACGTCATCTCCTTCTCTGACAGGGATCTAACAAGGCTACATTGGCCTCACAATGACGCGCTGGTAGTCGCTCTGTGAATCAAGAATTTCAACATCAAGCGGATTTTGATTGACCAAGAAAGCTCGTGCGAGATAATGTACTACGAGACCTTCAAGCAACTAAAATTAGAGGACAAAGACTTGGCGCCTGCAACATCTTCTCTTGTCAGTTTCAACTCAATACCAGAATGGCCAGTTGGCAAGATAATTCTGCCAGTCAAGGTAGGAACAATAACGAAACAGGTAGAATTTTGGATATTGAAGGTCCTTTCCACCTCCAACATAATCTTGGGAAGTTCATGGTTACACGCCATGCGTTTGGTGGCATCAACCTACCATTAGGCATTACGGTTCCCCAACGAAACTGGAGTGATTGAAGAAGTCTTAGGAGACCAAATCATGTTGAAACAGTGCTTCGTCACGGTAAACGGCAGCCAAGCTGCAAAAGGGTTTGTACAGATGGTGGAGCAGTTAGAAAGCAATGAACTGTTTGCAGATGTCGGCAAAGCAGCCGAACAGAAGGCAATAGAAGACTTGGTAGAGGTAAGGATAGATGAAAAAAGCCCAGAAATTCGTCTCTGTCCAGCACTGAGAGAATAGAGGTCATGGAATTTTTAACCTCTAACATCGAAGTGTTTGCCTGGACACCGTACGACATACCTGGCATAGACCCTAATTTCATCTGTCATCAACTTAATATCCATCCAACTGCCAGACCAATTAGACAACGAACTCGCCGATCGGCACTCCACCACGTAGAGATAGTGGCGGAGGAAGTGGGAAACTTGTTGAAGGCAGGGGCAATCAGAGAAATGAATTATCCCAAGTGGATCACCAACATTGCAGTAGTGAACGGAAAATGGCATGTTTGTGTGGACTACAAAACAGTTAACAAAGCATGCCCAAAGAACAGTTTTCCCCTACCACGGCTAGACCAACTGGTGGATCTGACAGCAGGGCATAACCAACTTAGCTTCCTTGATGCGGATCGTGGTTACCATCAGATCGCTATGTATGAATCGTATCAGGAGGTCACATCATTTACAACACCCAGGGGACTATATTGCTACAAGGTCATGCCCTTTTGCCTGAAAAGCGTAGGGGCTACATTTCAACGGATGATCACCAAGATGTTTGCACTATTATTAGGCAGAACAATGGAAGCTTACATAGATGATATGGTGGTCAAAAACAGGGATGAGAGGGACCATCTCAGGGACTTACATGAAATGTTCCAAATTTTAAAGTCCCACAAGTTGCGCCTGAACGCATCTAAATGCGCATTCGACGTAGGATCAGGCAAATTCCTAGGCTTTCTAGTGACCAACCGGGGTATAGAAGTTGATCCCTCTCAGATCAAAGCTATCCAAGATCTTGAGAGGCCTAACACAGTCAAAGAAGTATAGCATCTCACTGGCCTACCAGCCGCGCTCAACCAGTTCATAAGTTGGTCGTCAGACAGGTGTCGATCATTCTTCCAAGCATTGAAGGCCAAATTTGAATGGGATAATGAGTGTGACTGCGCCCTGGAAAGCTTAAAAGACTACATGACCTCTCATCCGTTGTTAGTAATCCCAGTACCAGGAGAAGAGCTCTTTTTGTACTTAGCAGTTTTACCGCATACAGTTAGTGCAGTGTTGGTCAGAGCAGAGGAAATATAACACATGCCTATCTTTTATGTTAGCAAGACATTGCTGGGCATTGAAACAAGGTACCTGCCATTGGAAAAGCTGGCCTTAGCTTTGATGATGGCTTTAAGAAAGTTGTCACACTATTTCCATGCCCTCACCGTGATTGTCTTAACGGCTTTCCCCTTAAAAGTCTTGTTTGAGAGGGCAGATTTTTCTAGACGAATCCTGAAATGGGCAGTGGAATTGGGGTAGTTCGATATTAAGTTTCAACCAAGAACCACAATAAAAGCCCAAGCTTTGGCAGACTTTGTGGCCGAGTTTACGCCAGGAAGTCATCGTGTTTGCCCGATCAACTTGACCGGGGCAACCGAAAGAAAGGGAAAAAGTGCCACAAGAGTTGCGCAGCCCCCAAAGCAGGACGCCCAATTGCATAGCAAGCCATTCAGGCTTGAGAAAAGGGAAGAAGGAACAAACCACAACACCGCCAGCAAGGACTCACCAGAAAGTAAAGACTTGAGATAGTTAGACAGTAAAGACCAAAGCCCAACGGTAAACATCAACCTGGAAAAAGACATCAGCAACACCCCTGATCCCAAGACATCATCTGATCCCTCCACTTGCTAGAAACTATTCGTTGGAGAGATATGGAAACTCTTCGTGGATGGAGAATCCAACAGGCACGGTGCAGGACTTGGCATAGTCCTCATCTCACCGGATGGCCTAACAATTGAACAGGTAGTCAACCTTGGCTTCCCAGCATCCAACAACGAGGCGGAGTATGAAGCATTACTAGCAGGTTTAAAATCAGCACTTCACATGAAGGCCACTGAGCTGATGGTGTACAGTGACTCCCAGCTGGTAGTCAACCAGATTTCAAGCGACTACGAGGCAAAGGATGATAGGATGGCTAAGTACTAAGAGTTGGTCAGAAAGGAGATCATGAAGTTCGAAGTAGTCCGGATAGAGCAAATCAGCCAAGAGAAAAATAGTAGAGCGGATACGCTGGTTGATTTTACATCAATGGTTGATACATCTATCCCACACCCGCTGTTGATTGACTTCCTACCCAGACCAAGTATTGAAAAACCCGAAGCAGCCGAAGAATGTTGTGCCGAGCTATGCCCTTCCTAGATGGACCCCATCATAGTATTTTTAAAAGATGGCATCTTGCCTGAAGTAAAGAAAGAAGCCAACAAAATTAAAGCAAAACCACAATGATTTTGGCTCTCTCCATCACTAGCATTGTACAAAAAATCCTTCACAGGACCTTACTTGAAGTGTGTCCATCCTAGTAAGGTTGAGGCTTTGTTCGAAATACATGGAGGCGTCGTCGGAAGCCACCAAGGAGGAAGATCATTGGCCTACAGAGCAATTTCACAAGGATATTGGTGGCCATACATGCAAGCAGATTCAGAGAAATTTGTCAAGAAGTGCAAGATATGTCAGAAGTTTGGACACCAAATACATCAACCAGCAGAGAGCTTTTACCATTGACTAGCCCATGGCCCTTTGCAATGTGGGGCCTGGACATAGTGGGACCACTTCCAACTGCGCCCGGCAACAGAAAGTTCTTTCTCGCAGCAACAGACTATTTCACAAAGTGTGTGGAGGCAGAAGCACTCGCATCTATAAAAGAGAAAGACGTTCAGAAATTCGTCTAGAAAAACATCATAACTCGGTTCGGCATACCCAGGGCTCTAATATCTGACCGGCCTATCAGTTTGATGGTAAAATCTTCAGGGGCTTTTACGAAGAATACAAAATAGAATTCTATAACTCTACATCGACGTACCCCCAAGCTAATGGCCAGGCTGAAGCCTCCAACAAAATAGTCTTCGATAGTTTGAAAAAGAGATTGGAAAGAGTAAAAAGCAAGTGGACTGAAGAACTTCCCCGTGTCTTATGGCCTACCGTACCACACCTCGACGATCAACTAGAGAAACACCTTTTTCCTTGGTCTATGGCATAGAGGAGGTAATCCCACTGGAAGTAGGCCTCCCCACTATTAGAAGCGAAAATTTTGATCCAAACTTGAATAGTGAGGCAATAACCTTGGAACTCGACCTTGCAGAAGAAAGAAGATAATGGACATTAGTACACATTGCACATACCAACAAGAGTTGTCCAGGAAATATAACAAAATATTACACCCAAGGCCATTTAAGATTGGAGATTGGATACTGCGCAAGTGACCATACAATAGTGATTGGTAGCAAAAAAAATGGGCATATCACTAGGAAGATACGGACCACAAAGCTATTCCCAGGCCATGGAACATGGTCAATCTCGAACTATTTATTTTTAGCTT
>JAPPVO010000036.1:49229932-49455748 GCA_030407325.1 Camellia japonica
AATATTTTGAGGAGTCTCTCTCTCTATAATTCTCTGTCTCTACATTTCTCTCTCTCTTGAACCTTTATGCATACAAGTGTAGATACACTTCTCCTTTGCCTATACATCCTTGACCAAAGTTGCTTATCTTTGGGCTGAGATTCCTTGGGACCTTCTTTGAGCTTTAGAAGGTGATTTTAGCTTGATTTGGTGCCTCATTTGTGCCTAAAGTGTGCTTGGCCTCAAAAGGTATAAGACTCACCCTTTAAGCTTGTTTTTGCACACTTGTTTTGTCACCTTTGCAAACTATTTTTGGCGTGGTTTTGGCATGTAAAAAGTTCTGTTTTTCAGTCCTAAAAATGATGGTTTGAGCCTTTGTGATTTAGGGGGTTGTCCCCCCTTTTGGCTCTTTGGCTTGTGAGGCATTTTGTGCCATCTTTCATCACCTTTCAAACCAACTCTTTTGGCCTTTTAACCATTGAAACTCAGAGGTTTTTCAGTGGCTAAAAGCATGTTTTGAAGTCCAAAAATGGAGGGGTTGACCTCCTCTCCTTGTGCCTCACTTGCATGCTTAGTTAGCATCCTATGGTAGCATATTTTTGTAGCTTATCTTAGCTTTATCTTAGTATGTTTTAGCTACTGATTTGGCATGATTTAGCTCTGTTTTGGGCTGTCTTGGTCATATGAGCCTTGTCTTGTGTAGTTGTAGTACAAATGGCTTCACTAGCTTGGCATTTTAGGCCTCTAAACATGTTTTGCTTGGAATGATTGCATGTTAAAATGTCATTTTACATGTAATTTCAGTGTTTATAGCTCTATCACATGCTCATTTGCTTCACTCTTTAATTGCTTTTTAGAGTTGCTTTGAGCGTTGTTTGAGCCTAACATGTGAGCATGTTTTTCTACTCTTTTGTGCCTTAATCTCAACAAGTTTTAGCTCTTATTTTGGCATGTTTTAGCTCTGTTTTGAGCTGGTTTGGTCAGTTGAGCTTTGTATTGTATGCCTCTAGTGTAGTGCACTTCACTAGTTTGTTGTTTTTGGTTTTTTAACATGTTGTACATGAGTTGTTTGCATGTTGTAGTATTATTTTTCATGCCATTTCAGCACTAAAAAGTCTGCAACCTCCTTCATTTCTTCACTTTTCCATTTGTTTTGAGGGTTGGTTAGTCTTAAGGTTGTGTTTAAGCTTGAGATTGAGACTTGTGCTCAATGGTTTTAGCTCTCTTTTGAGGGTTTCTACTAACCAAAGGCATGATCTCTCTCATGTCTTAAGCCATCTTTTGGTCGACCCCTCTCTCATTAGAGGACACTCATCTTGGACAAATTGACTAAAGAATGGCTTGGTAATGTTAAAATAGTAAAACATAACCAAGATAAGCATGTTGTGTTTGTATTGCATTGTGTTCAATCGGACGTTGTATTGAAGTGATGAAATGAGCCAATCTTCCTTTGTCTCCATTGCCTTTGATCATCTATGATAAGGAAGTGGTCAAGAGTCTTGTTTTGTGCATTTATTAAAAGTGTACAACTTGGATCTTTGGCCATCATGCATTGAAAATGCTTGATTGGTGGTTTTGGATCCAAGAATGCCACTCCTTTGATGTTTTGAGATGATAAGGAGAGGGTGCAGTACAAACATGTCCTAGAAAAACCCTCTATTTTCCTCTGTCTGTGCTCTATTGCAGTGTGGCAATTCAGCACACCAGTGGTTGGCAGTGGCACACTGATGGCCGGCATTGCTTCATCCTTGGCCGGCAACACACCTTTTTGGCCGGCAGATGGCCGGTAGCAAGTCCTCATGGTTGGCAGGCCACTGGTGCATTCCTCAGCATGGAATTCATAAACTAGAGCAGAAAGTTCTTGGAGTAACCTTGCAAACAGAGCCTCTCAAGAGCAAACCGATGGGCTTTTCGGGGCGAAAACCGAATGCATGCATATTCAACTTTCCAAAGTAGAGCTGAGGCAGTGTAGTTAGTGCTTTACATGTTTAGTTAGCATGGTTTTGTAATTTAATTAATTAGCTTCTAATTAGTTAAGTGTTGTAATAATTAGTAAGTAGTCTACTAGTTATTCGATTGGTTTGTAATAATTAGTTTAATTAGTTTAATTAGATTAGTTTGATTTTCTTAGCTGAGTGTAGCTTAGTTTATTTATTCGGACCCTCCTTCGAGAGGGCGCAATGTTGTAATAAGCGTGCGTGTGTGTGTGCATGTCTTCCAACCCCACTTCTTTCTCCCTTTTACTTAACCGCTTTCGATGGTTAGTTTTAGGGCACGTTTCAATTAGCATACCTTATGCTTGCATGTTTGCATCATTCATTTGTATTGCATGCATCGAGGCTCGGCACATCATTCAAACTGCATCGTATTTCAATACTTCTTTGAATACGTGTATCAAATTGTTGCATTCATATGCCATCTTAGATAGCCGAGCCTATTTAGTTGCGTTATTGCATGTGTTGCATTAAGCATCTAGCATAGTTAGAATCATGCATCGTTTCTAACTAGTTTTTTTGTTTGGCTCGGAGTACACTGTAAATTTTATGCTTTAGCATACTTGCATGAGTGTGAGTGATGCCATGATAGCATGCTTGCCATGAGGCTATTTGCTTAAGTGATTAACTGCATGAATGCCTGTGGGTGAAGGCTTGGTTATTTGAATTGGAACAATTCGATTTTAAGCCCACTTTACGAAGTGGCAAATCATGTTTTAAAGCCCACTTAAGGGTGGCAAATCCGCGCTTTAGCCCACTTGCGAGTGGCACTTTCAAATCATTTTCAAAAACAAACATGAGTCGATTTGTTCCAAGTCTTGTAACTTAGTCTATACTTATATATGTGTGTCACATAGTAAAGTTAGCTAATAACTGGAACAAGAACACATGTGTTTATAAAACAACATATCATGCTTAGTAGAGGCTGATCCTTTGATCAGGCGAGCGGGGGTGCTCATGTCATGACCTTTCCCTTTCGTACCTAAGTTCCCGAGCCGAGGCAACTTTGGTGATGACGGACAAGTGGCCTTTGGCACGAGTCAGGGTTTCCTAAATTTCTCAAAAATAAAATATTTAGGTGGCGACTCTATAATCTGGCAAAGCAGTCCAATTTTGGCATTATTTGATTTAAAATTTGATTTTCCAAAATGATTTGCCGGATTGGACTCTTTGGTGTTTATCAATTTCACATTGCACTTTGTGAAATTAGATTCAGAACTGTGATAGGAGTTTGAACTGTAGAAGACCAATTCGCGCCTCTCCGAAAGGGGGGCGTGCGAAGAAAGTCGAGTCTACAATGAGCGGTTTCCTACAGAGGTCCGTATTTTGGTAGATACAGTTGGCTTTGGGCCTTTCTGCTCCGGGCTCATACAGATGAGGGCCGAGTCTTGGCTTTATGGGGCCCTGGTAGAGAGATGGTGGGACACCACCAGCTCATTTCACTTCTCTTCTACCGGGGAGATGACACTCACCCCATATGACTTCTCGATGTTGACTGATTTACGAGTTAGGGTCAGCGGCCTAGTCCCTTTCAATCCAGATATGACTCAGTGGAGAGATGCACAGCTCCAGATTCTCAGGGCGATCCCAGATACTACCAGCCACGGGATGGTGCGCTACAGCTAGTTCTTGGAACACTTCTCCGGCACACAGTCAGCCACTGCAGACGAGGTTGCTCAGTACATCCGTGGCTTCCTCATATATCTTCTTGGTACTACCCTGTTTGCAAATAGGGAAAATACCATGGGATTATATATTCTAGGGGCACTGGTACATCTTCCTAGGGTGGCGAATTACGACTGGGGTGGCACAGGTATGGCCACCCTATATTGCTACATGAGCTTCGTCTCCCGCCGCAAGGCGGATTCACTCGGCGGCTACTGCAGGGTTTGGGAGGTACACCATACACTCACCTTTCTGATATGCTTTAAATTCTGTTCACTATTGCATTTCTTGCTCATATAATCCATTTTCTCATGTCATCTGTCTGCCTTTGGTTTGCAGCTTTGGGTCTACACATATTTCACTTCGTTAGCTCTAGTTCCAGTAAGACCGATTGAGTTGTCTGTACCTCGCTCTCGGTACTACTACTTGCGGTTCGAGCGACGTCGCCTTGTAAATCGCACCTTTCCATATTTCCGTCGCTTCTTTGACACTATCACGGCAGATCAGGCATTGCACTGTTTCCCACACTATATGGTCACTCTTATACTATTGTACTATTGTACTGTACCATATTGTCATTCTCATACTGCACTGACTTCTGACACTACACTAATTCTGACACCGTACTACTATTCTGACATCGCACTGATATTTGACACTGCACTGATTTTCTTATACTATACTGATATCTAACACTACACTAATTTTCTCAGGTTGATTAGCACCCTTGGGCAGGCATCCCCCAAGTGTCGAGGGCGACCTACACCGCTGCGTAGCATGCTTCTATGATGAGGATCTTGTTCAAAGGCCCTTTTAGTCGGGCATACTACTTGGGAGAGATATTCATCCGCCAGACGCGGGGTGTTGCTGACCCTAATATTCCACATCCTCCTCCTCACGGCATGAGGGTGGTAGATGATTTATAGGATGGTCTTAAGCTCGACCTCTTGATGATAAGTGAGGACGACGATCGTCATTATAAGCCCGGAGACTTTATGACTTTCTTACACACTTGAGTGATGGCGCCTCTTACTCTAGGCGTGGCTCGAGCTGTGCCAGAGATTGTTGCTACTCTTGCTGCTGGAGCTGGCGATGCGCCCGTTGGAGGTGCCCCTGCCGTTGCTCCTATTCCTGGATTGCCTGTGATTTCCACCAAGATCATATACATGCGTCCAAACGGAGTGATTGAACAGATCCCACTTGAGCTCATCGAGGAGAGGGACTGCAGACTTGTGTTTGCCCCAGGCGTTGAGCAGGTACGCTTTCTTTTTATGCTAGTCCATGCTGCACTTTAGCTTATTCTCAACCATTACTGTTCACTGCTCAATTAGTTCTATCTGTTTTTCTCAGTTTCTGTTCCTTTGCAGATTCCTCGGGTGTACGGTGACGAGCTCCTTTGGACGATCGACTAACTACTCATCATGGTACGAAGAATGCAGACGGCCTTAGTCACCCATGGGATTGAGGTACATTCTGTGTGTAGCCGACTGTCGTCGCCATATTATACACTTCTGATCACTCTATCTGATATCTATTCTTTTTCAGCTTGAGCCGCACTGGCAGTGCCTGCAAGACCTTCCGCAACCAGTAGTCGGAGATGGGGCCCAGTGAGAGGCCGATGAGGCACTGATTCGGGGAGGGGTCAAGTGACGCAGCGCTCGCCTTCCGAGGAGTCTTTTGACGGGTCCACGACCCTGGAGGATAAGGGAGAGCAAATTGACCTACAGTCGAGCAGCCCCAGAGATGACAGCGATGCACTTCCTCCACAGCCGAGGAGGAAGAGAGCGAGGATGGGCTACTAATGACGATGATGATTTTGCTTTCATTTTGCTTTTGCTTTTGCTTTCGTTTTGTTATGTAGTTATAAAACTAGCTTCGGATAGACCTTTTTGTTTTTCAAAAACTTTCTTTTATTTTGGTTATGTAAAATGATGATCGAGGTTGGGCCTGCCAGTTATGAAAGACAAGTTTTGTTGAATGATCTCTTTGCACAATATGATGAACTGCATTACCCTTGCATTTGTAACCTTCGGAACTATGAATGCCTTGCTCTTGAATTGATTCATGAATCGAAAAATGACTTACAACTAGTCAAAACATAAAATACAACTCGATAATGGAAAAATGAAAGGAAAATAACTCAAAAAAAAACTAACAAACACTTGGTACAAACAAAACAAAACTCAAAAGTATAGTTGAAGTCCATTCGAACAAAGGTCAGCTTTCGCTGCAACAGATCTGCACTGGGCCAGCATCAAGACCCGGCCGAGCTTCACTGATGCACGGCCAACCATCAGTGTGATGTTGGTCAGTGTTGTCCAGCTGTCATGCTTAGCTCCTTCTCAGACTCTATAAATAATGCTCCCATTCTGTTTTTCCGGCAAACTTACAAGTCCTTGATATTTTGTTCTAAAAAATGGAGATGTTACTTGTCAACAGACTTGGGGATTGGATAGCCGCTTTGGATGGCTGGGAAAAGATGAATTTCCGTGATTTCAGCATAAATGTCCTTTTTCCTTTTAGCCACAATTCTCTTTGCTTTCCGTTCCTTCATGCTGCGGCTAGCTGCTGGAACCCGATCACACATGTTTTTAGCTTCGGGAGAGAAGAAATATACCCGACAATTGAAGAATTTCAGGCATTAATGGAATCCCGACGCGATGAGGAAATCATACCTTAACCCCACTTTGGCCCCGTCCAAGCTTTGGGACAGATGTACGGGCTTACTCTACACGAGGTTCGATCTTTAGTCCACAATGGAGAACTGGGTATTCCCAGTCTGATTCATTGATTTTCTAACATTGGTGACCGAAGCAACATTCTTTGGCGGGGTTTTAGGCAACACGTCCTTTGCTTGTATATACTGGCACACTTCCTTTTTGCCCTTAGTTTTGGTGAATCAAGCATTCGATTGGTCGAAGTGGCCCAAGGTTTGAAAGAAGGCAAGAGTTACATTAGCTTGGTGCTGGCTGAGACTTTGATGGGCTTAGATGCCTTCCATTTGCGAAAGACTACCAAATTCGTAAGGAGTCCATTACTTCTTCAGGTAATGTTCCCCCCTTTCTCATATGTGTTCGTCACATCACTCGGCACTCATACTCTGTTTTTCTCTCAAAGCCCTTTTCTCACTTTTCTCTGAACATATATCTCTTTATTCTTTAATCTCTCTTTTCTTTCATCCCTCCCTAGGTGTGGCTTATGAATAAGCTGAAGGTGGTGGATTCTTACCCTGAGTACTCAGCTCGAGGATACTTCTTCCGCCAGCAGCTAGTGGATTTCCCGAATGAGGCATGGTGGTGCCATTGGATGTGCGACAAGTCTGCTGTTGACATTATTTAGCGTTGCCCCTGGCTTAATCTGATCGAAATGAGCTACAACATGACTCGGCAACCTGGCATTTAGTTGATCGGCCTAACACACTGTGTATTCTACTTTCCATTCTGGTTCAAGCGTCAGTTTGGACATGATCAAACTTGCCTAGAGGAGGGGGTAAAGTACCCGATTTCGTTCCCCGTCCGAGGTTCACATTTGGCTAGGTACCTCACTGCTTGGAGGACGAGAGAGCTTTTGGCTCCCACCCCTAGTTTCAGCTGCACCCTTTCTGGAGAGTGCCTGGCTTGGCTCGAGGATGGGGCACAAACCGAGCCCACTTTGGCATCAGAAGCTTCCACGAGCACAAACGGGGGACGCAGGAGCACTTGACTCACCTATGCCCCTAGTTTATTGCTTTGATCTTACTTTTCAAGTTTTTTGATGTAATAAAAGCAACTTTGATTTGTATCGAGAATTGGAGAACTTTGTATTGAAATCAATGAAATTGAAGTTGTGAGCACTGAAAGTTTTCCTTTTGGTCCAAAAATGGTCTGAGTTGTAAAAGGTAAAATTTGAACAAAATCAACTTTTATCAAAACTTTTCAAAACCATTTTCGATAAGGATCATCACTTGACACATACAGAATCAATCCTCGAGATGTATAACTCCGAATTCGAAGATCACAAATTGCCCCTTGATTGAATAACACTGCTCAGCACTGTAACCAGCTTTCAGAATAAAGATCACAACCGAACTCTCAGATAAAGAACAGACAAAGATGACCTGATCAGACACATAGACAAAACAGTTGAGTTGGAGGTGTTTATGGCCGAACTTCAAGATAAAGTTGCCTACGTATCCCGAAGATGGGAATCAGGCCTTACATAGTTCGATTTGGGTTTACTTGAGTATTAACACCCTCATTTTGCGCTCTAACTTTTGCCAAGGTTGCCCTTTAGGGTTTTCAACCTTACAAGCTTAGTTTTTCTTTATTTCTAATTTTTTCCTAAGTCGCCCTACTGGGTTTTCGGCCTAGAAAGCCTCTCAGGGATAGTATTTCTTCAACTTGTCCATGTTGATCGGTTGGGAAAATTCTAGGCCATCTAGGTCCATGAGAGTAACAGCTCCACCCGACCAGATAGTTTTGATGATGTAAGGACCAGTCCAATTGGGTCTGAACTTGCCCCTAAGGTCATGGATAGGAGCTCGATTGTCTTTCAATACCAAATCCCCTTCTTTGAGATTCCGGGACTTAACTTTCTTGTTAAAAGCCCTGACAATCCTATGTTGATAACCATGAACATGGTACAATGCTTTTAGCTTTCTTTCATCAAACAACATCAGTTCTTCAAACTTGCTCTGTTGCTAGTCCGCCTCTACTATTTGACACTCAGCCATGACTCGTAGCGACGGGACTTCTATTTCGATTGGCAGAACAACTTTCATCCTATAGACAAGAGAGTAATGAGTTGCCCCTGTAGACGTTCGGATTGAAGTTCTATAGCTGCAGAGTGTAAATGACAATTTATCCGGCCAGTCCCTGTAAGTCTCAACCATTTTTGTAAAATATGCTTGATGTTCTTATTGGCAGCCTCAACAGCTCCATTGGTTTGTGGCCGGTATGTAGATGACTTATGAAAAGCCACGTTGTATTTCTCCAACAAGTCTATCATCTCTTTCTTGAAATGAGAGCCATTATCTGAAATGATCTCATTTGGGACTTCATAGCGGCAAATAATGTTATTTCAGATGAACTTAGCCACATGCGTTGCTTTCAACACTGCATAAAACTGAGCTTCCACCCACTTTGTAAAGTAATCAATTGCCACTAGAATGTATTCATGCCCATTTGACCCTTTTGGTGTGACTGCCCCAATGACGTCAATTTCAAAGACTGAGAAAGGCCATGGTGAAATCATGTTGTACAGCTTCGACGGCGGGATATTTATGCGGTTAGCATGAATTTGGCATTTGTGGCATCGCCGAACGAAACCGATACAATCCTCCTCCATGGTAGACCAGTAGTAACCTTGCCTGAGAATCTTCTGGGCTAACATTACTCCGTTCATGTACGCTCTGCCCTCTCCCCCATAGATGGCCTCCATTAGGCGCTTTGATTCCTCTACTTCGACACACAACTTGTGCATTCCCAGATGATCTCTTTTGTACAGTTTACCTCCGCAAATGATAAATTGAATGGCCATCCACCGTATTGCCCTTTTGTCTTTGTCATTTGCCCCTCGTGGATAAACCTCATTTTCCAAGAAGTTCCAGATATCATAGTACTAAGGGTTTTGATCTTGCACTTCATCTATTACGGCGATAGTCTCGTAGGCCGATGGATACCTCTGCTCAATGATAATTGGATGCATCTGAACTCCAAGCAGAATGTCTATCATAGATAATAGAGTTGATAAGGCATCAGCGAACTTGTTGTTCTCTCTTAATAGATGTGTGAAAGTCAATTTTTCAAACCTAGGAATCAGAACGTCCAGGGTCTGGTGATAAATCTTCACCTTTTCTTCTTTGACCTTCCAGTCTCTATTGGCTTGAGACATAACTAGGTTTGAGTCCCTGATGACGTCCAACCTTTTTGCCTCTAGTTTCAGTGCAGCTTCCAAACCAACGATACACGCCTCGTATTCTACTTCTTTATTGGATACCTTGAACCGGAGTTTGAAGGCTAAAGGTATATGAGAATTGTTGGGTACAATCAGCAACACACCTATCCCACAACCATATTGATTAGACGCTCAATCAAAGTACGTTGTCTCTTCCTTAACTTACAGAATAGCTTCATCTGGGAACAGGTATTCTACTGCTCCATCCCCTTCTACTGGGTGATCTGTCAGGAGCTCCGCTACAGCTCTCCCCTTGACTGACTTACGAGTGACATACTTTAGATCAAATTCGGAGAGAAGAAGCAACCAACGAGCTAGCCTACCCGTAAGCGCTGGTTTCTCAAAGAGGTATTTGATGGGATCTAATCTTGAAACCAGAATTACGGAGTGAGCTAACAAGTAGTGCCTTAACTTCCTGGTAGCCCATACCAAGGCTAAGCAAGTGTAACAACCTTGACCTATGATCAACGTTAATTCATGCTTAATTATGCCTAATAAATAATTGAAGTGAAATGTTGCATGATATGTTGCCTTGTGTGTGTATATATCTGTTTAACATAGAAAGATCTGTTCATGTTTTTATTTCGGTTTGCGAATTGAAGGCTGTATCAGCATCTGATTTAGAAAATTAACTTGATTTATGTATTAATTAGAATTTTTAGAATTTTATGGTAAGTTCAATTGAAATCTGATTCGGAACAATTAAATTGGATTAGTTTAATGCCCATTTGGTTAGCTTTATTGAACCATCACTAGTTAGCATATATAAGGCCACTACCAAGCCAAGACTCCCTTTTACCCCTTTCATTTTTGAGCCCAACGTGTGAAAAGAGAGTGAGAGTGAGAGAGAGTTTGAAGCCAACATTAAAGGAGGAAGAGAATTAAGAAGAAATTGTTGAGAGTGAAGAGGATTTGAGAGTTTCAACTTCAATCCTTGTGAACTCAAGTCTCTAGGTAAGAATTTCATCCTTAAGCCTTGAAATTTAGACTATAATGCACGAACACAAGAGAATTATGTTGATTGATGCAAGAATTAAGTTAGAAATGAAGGGTATTGAGCAATACCATGCATGCATGCATATTTTCTCACATTTTGAGTTCAATTCCCAAGAATTCCCTCATGCATGTCTTGAATTCACCTTTATTTTGGGATATGATCAAGTTTCATGTTGTTTTGTAGCATTTGATCATGTTTTGAGAAGCTTAAGTTCAAAGAAATTCATGCATGTCATGATCATGGATCATACATAAATTTTAAGTTGAATTTTTGCACAATTGGCAAGCTATTTGGCCATGATTTCTTGAAAAGATCCTTAATTTATGATGTATTATGAGTTTCTAAGTGTTCCTCAAGTTTTGGCCTAGAAAAATCAAGTTTTGATGCTTAAAGATTGAGTTTTGAACTTAGAGATCAAATCTGGAAATTCCAGAATTTGCACCTACGCTCGAGCATAGGGGTTCACGCTCGAACGACCACTCTAAGTGCATGCACTTCCGTTCGAGCAACCTGAAGCCCGCTCAAGCGTAAAATGCTTGTTCTCAAAAGTTCATATGTTTTGCAGATCACTCCAGCGACAAAAGTCACACTCGAACGAAGGTCTGAGTCTCACGCTCGAGCGGGGATCGAGCGTGAAAATCAAGCAACCAGTACTTTTGTCAAAAGTTTGTAGACTGCTCGAGCGAAGAAAGTCACGCTCGAGCGGACCCTCACATTTTGCATGTCCGCTCTAGCGAGGGAAGCCACGCTCGAGAGTGGACTCTGTTTTCAACAAGTTTTGAAAAATTATTCCAAATACATTTTTGCATCCTCATTCCATCCTAGGCATTCTTAGGCCAAGATTAAGACACCATAATGAGGACAAAGGCTAGAAGCACACTAAGAACAATAAAATAAGTTATGTACACTTCGAGTGTGTGTTTCAATGTGTGTATTTGTTATGTTATGTAGGTCACGCGTTGCAAGACATCTAATTTGCTTATTCTGTCTGTTTACCTTGGAGCCTCTGTTATCTGTCAGTAATAATTTTGTAAAGCTATATTCAATTTATAAGTATTTTCTGAATTATATAAGGTGATCTGTTTTCTGAAATATTATTTTTTGTATGAATGAATGGTTGTCCAATGTTTCTAAAATGTATTCGTGGCATTCTTAGCTTCAAATGACATCTGTTATCTGTTCTGTTACGTTCCAATTATGAGTCAACTATACGTTTCATGAGCCAACTGTTATGGATCCTTATGTATACGTCTTATTTATGGGCTAACTGTATGTCTCATGAGTCAACTTTACCGTCTCTATGCACGTAAGTCAACTGTATGCCTTTATGGTCGTCTCTTTATGGGTCAACTGTATACCTTTATGGCCGTCCCTTTATGGGTCAACTGTATGCCTTAATGGCCATCCCTTTATGGATTAACTATTTTTGCTAGTGCTAATGAATGTGCCACGTATGATTAACTGCAAGTTCTAATTATGATTACGATTCTAAAACTGTATCTGTTTTGTACTATGATTTCTAAACATAATTACAAATTCATTTCTGACAACTATTGAATTCTGTTTTCTGTAACTGTTATGGACAATATTCATTAAACCTCTTTACTCTGTTATTATTCATTGGGCTCCAACTCATTATTTATATTATGTATGTAGGTGAGCAGGCACTTGACTAGGCCTAGAGTTGACGGCCTATGTTTCTGTTTTGTCAGCCAACTACCGTGCCTCCTAAGGAGGTTCCTTTTGAGAGGGTTATGTCAACGCTTTAGTTGAGCTTGTTTTGTATATCTGTACTTGGGCTAAGTACCCTTTGACCTTATTTGTGTAATTGAGTGACGTAAGACTAATATATTTTTGACGTCACATCTGTATATATATAAGTTTGTTTTGAAAATTTATGTCCCATGTATGTCTGCACAGCTCTATGGACTATGTTAATTTTGTATATTTGCTTCCGCAGCCCCTATCTTATGTTATCCTATTCAGAGGCCTTTGGTAATCCTATGATTACTGGCCAGTTACAACGCTAAACCCATAGAAACGGGTTTGGGTCGTGATAGCAAGCTTTCTCCAGCGGAGTGTAATGGGTCTCATAATCCAGCATTTTCTTGCTCAAGTAATAGATGGCTTTCTCCACCATATCCTTAGATTCCTGAGCAAGCATGCATCCCATCGTTGTATCCGTTACTAATAGATATAAAATCAAAGGCTTCCCCAGCTCCTGAGATGATAACACAGGCGGATTCTAAATGTACTGCTTGATCTGCTCAAAAGTGAATTGACATCAATCATCCCATCGGAATTTCTTTCATTTCTTCAGGAGACCAAATAGTGATTCACAAGTCAAGGTTAATTTAGAAATAAACCGTCTCATGAATTGCACTTTACCCAGAAAGCCTCGCACCCTTTTTTAGTCCTTGGTGTTGGCATTTCTAGGATGGCCTTGATTTTAGAAGGATCTACCTCAATGCCCCTCTGTGTGATCAAGAAACACAGCATTTTCCCTGCTGTTACGCCGAAAGCACATTTCTATGGATTCAACCTCAGTCTGTATTCTCTAATCTATTGAAAGAATTTCTTCAAGGTGGCGTAGTGGCCCTTTCTTTCTTTGGACTTGACAATCATATCATCCACATACACCTCGACCTCTTTATGGATCATATCATGCAGAATAGTGGTTGCAGCCCTTTGATAGGTAGCCCCGACATTCTTCAGCCGAAACGGCATCACCCGATAGCAATAAGTTCCCCACGGCATAGTGAGAGCAATTTTCTCTCTGTCATCGAGCGCCATCAGAATCTGGTTATACCCGGAAAATCCATTTCATGAAGGAGAGCAATGCATGACCCGTAGTGAAGTCCACTAATTCATTGATGTGCGGCAAAGGAAAGTCGTCCTTCGGACTGGCTTTGTTCAGATCTCTAAAGTCCACAAATACCCAAATTTTGCCATCTTTGTTCGGCACTGGGACAATATTGGCCAACCAAGTTGGATACTCAGATACTTCCAAAAAACCTGCGTCGATCTGCTTGGTGACCTCTTCCTTAATCTTCAAAGCCCAATCCGGGCGTATTCTCCATAACTTCTATTTGACGGGACGGGCCTTGGGGTCGAGAAGGATCCGATACTGTACAATCTCAGGATCGATTCCAGACATATCATCGTAGGACCATGCGAAAACATCTTTGAAACCTTTTAATAAAGCGACTAAGTGCTCGCGCTCCTCCGAGGACAACGTGGACCCGATCTGGACCAGATGCGGATTCTTCTCAGTACCCACATTAAAAGCAATGATTTCATCAGCAAGGGGTTTTGTAAACCTCTCCTCTTCCTGATTAATCAAAATTTTCAAAACTAGAGAAATTCCTTCCTCTTCATTTTCATTAAAATTTTGAAAGTCCTGATCAACGTAATAAACAAGCGGCATAGAGAAATACTTAGAATCTGCAGTGACATTCTCATTCAAAAGGTCCAGCTCATCTAGTTCTTCGGTTTCAACCAACTCAAAGAAAAAAGAAAAGGACGACCTGGACAAAACCTTGGCATCCGGGTTATCAACCCCAGGAATACCGGACCCAGACTCAGAAGAACTGGAATCTGATTCCGACACCACAGACTCTGTGGAATCAGATTCTGGTTCACTACCCGACTCAGAACTACTAGAAGGTAGCCCTCCTCCAGCTAACAAACGAGGAATGGTGCGTCAGATGCATCCAATATACTATTAGAAGGGTTCATACCCAGTTGGTCCTCGATCATGGAAATGGTCAGGTTATCCCCCAAACTCTCTGAGTCGATCGGAGGATCCGAAAAGAGACATGCCAGTGTTGCTCCTACTTTAAGCTCGCTCTTATCGGAATCATTTTCTGTGCTCTTCTTAGCTTCAGCAGTCGGTTCAGCCATTTCCTCTCTATCACTATCTTGTAACTGCAAGCCGAAGAAAATTTCAAAACCGGAAACACACTGCTTCTCAGAGTTGAACCAGGGTTCGGGGAAACCGCAAAATGGGAAGTCTTCTCCCTCCCGAACAAAATGACCATTCAGGGTTCCCCGGATTGGTCTGTGCACAAGCTTATAGCACTTCTCGGTCTTCTTAGCTTTGGCCCTACTTGCCATTTCTTTTCCTTTTCTAATCCAATCATCTTTGGTGGGCATATAGCCAAGACCAAAGACATGTGGATTATGTGGCACATCGGCCAATGCAGTAATGCTCTTCCGGTCACTTTTTCCCAAACCCATTCCTGGCACATGTTGAAGCTTGTTCATGAAGTAGATTGATTGGGCACTGACATACAAGCCCTCATCAACTGCCAAGATGGTTTGCACTGCCCAAGCCTCAGCTAGGGTAAATCTAGAGAGGAAAGCATTCTCCTTGCCATGAACAATTTCCAGCACAGGTGTAGTTACCTTTGGCGGAGGATGTATAGATGAATTCCCAAACACAATAGCCACCCCCTTCCCATTGGAGTATTTCAGCATTTAATGGAGGGTAGAGGAGACAGCTTTTACTTGGTGCAGCCATGGTTTTCCTAGTAGTAGATTGAAAGTGGCCGGTACATCCAGGACATGGAACTCAATATCTTGTTGAGCTAGGCCCACTTGAACTCTGATCTATACTGTGCCCATCATCTCTCTGCTGGTGTTGTCATACCCCCGAATCACTTAGGCTGTAGGCACGAAATCTGCTAGTTTCAAATCAATAGCATAGGCTGTACGAGTTGGGCAGACGTTGATTGCTAACCCAGTGTCGACTAATAACACTGGCACCCATTTTTCTCTGTACTCTACAGATATGTACAGATGCTTGTTGTGTGTTGAGCCTTCTGGCAGCAGTTCCTTGTCTGAGAAGGTTAAAGTTGGCGCAGCGCCTCCCGAGAAGACTAATCCAACGAGCTGTTCTTGAGTAGTTTCAACGGACAATTTAGCTTTATCCATTGCTGATAGCACAGCCTGTCGGTGCACGCGAGAAGCCATGAGCAGACCCTAGATTGAAATATCAGCCTGGATTTTCTTTAACTGTTTCAGCACCGCTTCTTCTTCTAACTGCTTTTCCCTCTGCTTCTCTACCTCTTTATCTTTCCCGGAGGCTTCAGCTTGGTCTAAGTGCGGGGGCTTGAAATACCGCCCACTTTTCGTCATATGGTCCACCTCTTCAAAGTACCAAGTATTGTCTGGCAGGTCTTCACCCCAATCCTCGTCAGTATGGGCCAGACGTAGATCATCGTCTTCCCACCAAACACCTCCGGCAACCGACAAACAATTGCCTTGTTCCGATCTGATTATTCTCTCATCAGAAACATCCTCCGCAGGGTGTTGAGCTGTTTCAGCCTTCTGTTTGTATTGATCCCTTTCTTGCACAAACCGCTCCAACGCGACTTCCTACTTTGTATCCGAAGTACTTATAACGCCTAATTCCTGAGCTAAATTATTGATACTGGTGCTCTCCGACAATTTCCTCTTATCCTTGGCCATTCCGGCCACTACAGTTACTCTTGCTCCATTTTTTTCAAGTTTTGGTTTGGTTTCTTTCTCTTTGTTAGGCTCGTCACTAAGCCACCCGGAGTTGTCTGTCGACCTATTCAGATCAAACCAGTCAATCTGCACGTCCCCCTGATCTTGTTCATCGTAGAACTGCAGATTGTCTAGGTCTTCTTCCAGCTCCGCTACATCATCAGACCTTGGCTTGGGCCATCTTCTCAAACCACATTAACCTCTGCCACTGTCGGCAATACCACTTCGGGTTTGGCTTGATCCACTAGCACAATGTAACAGCATGGGTCATACACCCCTTAGATAAATCTGCAAGGCTCTCAGGTAACAGACTGACACTCTCTTCCAAGGCTAACCTCCCTTTTTCTACCATTGTCACCACCACGGGTTTAGGTTGAGGTATGGATGTGTCCATCATGCACAAGTCCGTGATTTTCAGGAATGAACATAGCCAGTTTGGGTAGGTGGGAGGGGGTAATATATACGCTGGGGTTATATGGGATGGCCAGTGTATGTATTAGATTTAAGTGCCGGGGTGGAAGAACCTGGTTGTGGGCTGGAAGAGGGTTGGTGGTTACATTTGGGCTTTGGAGTGGTACTATCACCTTGTTGTCAATGAGATCTTGAATCTCATGACGCAGCCTGTAGTATTGGTCGGTGTCGTGACTGTGCTGCTGGTGAAAAATGTAGTATTTAGCCGGGTTGTGTTTAGGAAGAAGAGGATCGGGTAGTGGGCATTGTTCTAACAGCTTAAGGTGCCCCTTTTTAATCAGCATCCTCAAGGCTTGGGATAAAGGCATATATAATGGGGTAAAGACCCTTTGAGATCGGGCTTGGCTGTTTGAGGTTTGTGGATTTGTACTGGCAAATGGGTTGACAGTTTTGGGTGTTGTGATGACGACATTCACATCAGATGGCCGTGCAGTTGTGCTTCCACTCGTGGTTGCATTAGAACTGCATGTGAAAGGCTTCTTAGGCTGCTCCTTTTCATCAGTGATCAACCCTTGTTTCATTGCATCTTCAATCTGAACCCCTATCTCGTGGAGCTCAGTGAATGTGAACAATGGCAAGACAATTATCTTCTGCAATAATTTCTCTTGCAGATTGCGGACCACCATTCTGATTTGATCTTTTTCTGACGGCCTAGTAGTCATCATCGAAGCCTTGGCCCTCCATCTTGTTACAAAGTCCAAGAAGCCCTCTTTTGGCTCCTGACGGGTTGCTTCAAGATCTCGGGTTATAACCTTGATCTGGGTATTGTAGAAGTACTGTGCGATAAAGTCCTTCGCTATTTCCTCCCAACTCTGTTTCACAGAGTCCTCGAGTTTTGCATACCAAATAGCCGTTATTCCTGACAAGGTCTGGCCGAAAAATGACAGCTTTTGAAGTCTGGTAAGGCCCATTGGTCGCAGGATATCAGAGAACAACCGCAAGTGAACCATGAGATCCCCAGAGCCAGTGAACCGATCGATATGTGGCATTTTGAACTGGTCCGGCAAAGCTACTGCAGAGTCGGTATATCCATCCTCGATTTCAGGGATTGAGTTCACACCCTATGCCCGTTTGAGAAGTTTCTCTAGCTTGTTGACCTTTAGTGCCATTGGGTCAACTTTAAATTCGAACGGCGCCTCAGTTTGGTACACCAGTGCCTTGGAGGCTTGTGGTGAAATGGGGTCTACCAGGTTGCCCAAATTCTCTTGGACATTGACAATAACCCCGGGTACTGGAATACCCATTGAAGGTGCATGAGATGCAGAAGCTACTGCCGGTTGTGGTTGCTGTTATTGCTGCTGCAGCCTGTTTATCACTTCTGCTTGGTGGGTTGTAACTTCAACTTGGCAGACAGCATCTTGCTGCCTGATTTCCACTGTTTGTTGGAGATGACAGATCAAGTCCTCCATACTGGCTGCAGGGTATTGAGTCATTTGAATAGGCAAGTGATCTCTTATTGGCCTGGATGTAAAGGATTGTCCCTGATTTGATGTAGGTGATTGCTGAACAGGTGAATTATGCCTAACCCTTCTCCGTCTGGTAACCGGTCGGAGTGAAGCAAACACAGGCTATCCTCTGACAAGATCCCCGGATCTATAAAGTCTTCTAACGTGGGTCCAGAGTGCTTGGTGGGTAACAGAATTGTCCAAAGCAATTGTGATAAACTACCTTGTAAAAAGAAATAAAGCAAAAGGAAAGCGAAAATAAAAAATCGCACAAAACCTCAGCTCAGATATTAACAACACACAGTTGTAATAAAAAGTTGTAGCACTGTACTCAACACTGAATTCTGCCCCTAAATCTAATCCTCAAATATGATACCCAAACTTCGAACTGATACGTACATTTCTGTAGAGTTTCACTCTAAAAGTACATACCAGTTAAGTAAGAGCCAAAACACCCTTATGAGGGGGTAAGGTTACCCTGTCCTAGTTTTGTCAGGAACTAGGGTTCGCTATTCAAGCAATGTGGTTTTCACGTAATCCTGCATTCGGGTAAGCAACCTATCCTAGTTTGGAACAATCTCTATGACTTTTGATATGCAACTAGGCCGATTGATCAAAAAGGGTACCTCAGCAAGACTACCTAATACACCTCTCACACCTAATACCGAGAAGTGAAAGGAGGATCAAATAGTACAACGGTAGTTTAAATCCAAGGGTTGTGTTCCCTTCGTGGCAAAGCCTGCAACCGGTCAGCCTTTTGGCAAGCTTTTCCAAGCAAGCCTCTGGCAAACCATTCAGGAATAGCATATGGCAAACACAGTGACTTAGGCGCACCAATGCAAATGCAAATACAAAGAAACACATAAGTGTAGATAAAATGTCATATTATGAGTTCGAGTCAAGTTCTCTAATTCCCCAGCGGAGTTGCTAGAAACTATAGCTCAACTTTTTCACGCCCCCTTTCGGAAGGTTTAAAAGAAAGCCCTACAGTTCGAACTCCTACGGTTCTGAATCTAATCTCACAAGTGCAATGTGAAATTGATAATCACCAAAGAGTCCAAATCCGGCAAATCTTTTGAAAAATCGATTTTGAATCAAAATGCCAAAATTGGACTGCTTTGCCAAATACAGAGTCACTACCTAAATATTTTATTTTTTGAGAAATTTAGAAAACCCGTGACTCGTGCCAAAGGCCACGTGTCCATCATTACCAAAGTTGCCTCGCCTCGGGAACTTAGGTACGAGAGGAGAAGGTCATGAATTGAGCACCTCTGCTCGCTCGATCAAAGATCGACCTCTACTAATCATGATATGATTTTTATCAACATTATATGCTCTTGTTCCGGTTATTAGACTAGCATTACTATGTGATGCGCACAAGCAAGTATAGACTAGTTTGCTCAAGTTGTAACAATTCAATTTCATGTTTGTTTGTAAAAAGGATTTGAATTTGCCACCTCAAGTGGGCTCAAAGTTTGCGAATTTTTCACTAAACAAAGTGGGCTTAAATGTAATGGCTTAGGTTCTAATTGGTGTAAATTGGCGCCTGTCATTTTAAAAATTGTATGGTTGTCGGACTCTTGATATTGATGGGTTGGAAAGTGAACCTTAAATGTTATAATTAAGGACCCTTGAGTGATGTTTAGAACTTTGATTGAAGCCTTAAAAAGGTATTTAGATAAGAATAAATCAAAAGCCCCAAATTTGAGTTTTTATTTTTGACCAGCCTTCACTCTTTTGCCCTTTTCTCTTTCCATACTTTGAATTTGGATGTGAGGCTAGAACCATTGGAAAGCTTGTTTCTGGGGCTTCGATTTGGACACAAGAACCACCTAAAACGGAGTCTGAACGAGAGAGTTATGTCTGTTCCAATTTTGAGTTTCTGTGTTAGAAGCATGCTCGCTCGAGCGAGATTTTCTTCGCTTGAGCGAATAGTGCAATTTTTAGAAATTCTGAGAGCTTCTTTTCTCTGCTCAAGCCAAGCTTTCTTCACTCGAGCGAAGGGTACGAACTCAGCAAGTTTAAAAATCATTTTTGGTCCACTTTTTCATTATTCTCTCTTGCTCATTCTCTCTCTTCTTCCTCTTTTCCACAATTATTGTGGGTTTCAAGCTTGAGTTTCATCCCCTTCTTTTCACTCTTCACCCCATGTTCCTTATATCAAAATGAAGAGCACGCCTAGGGCTTTCAATCTATCTAAGCGGATCGTGTTTTCGTTGAAGTCAAAATTTTGAGTTTCTCTCTCTCCTTGTTTAAGGTAGGGATTTTCCTTGCTTCTCTTCAATAATATCTTGTGGATAGATGTGTGATAATTTCTATTGCATAAAACCCTCATTTGAGGAGATTTTTAAAAAAAGACATGTGAAGGAAGCTAGGGTTTTTAATTTTTGGAAGTTGAATTGATGATTTAAGTGAAATATGAAATGTTTGGGTCATGAGAATGTGGTTTGGTGTCAAATAGTTAAAAACCCTAATTTATGTTTAACCCTAGTTATGAAATCTATATTGGGAATGAAGAAAGCTTCAATTGACCTTTGATTTATGAAATTAAGTTTATGTTTTGTAGAGATGAGAATAAATAATGATGAATAATGGTTGGAAAATAACTATTGTATAGAAAGATTATGTGGGAGAAATTAAGATGAGTAATTAACTTAATTAATTAATTGGGGATAATTTATGATGATTATTGTGTTGTGAAATAGAATATGAAGACTTGATAATAATGTGGAAAAGTTAAGAGACCATTGGAATATAAGAATTGAGAATGCTTCTAGAAATGTGCCATATGCTCTTAGTAGATGTGTTATTGGATGAATTTTGTAATAAAAAAATAATAAATGTTGTTATTGGTTTTGTCGGGATGGTAACAACAAATGACTTGATGAATACTAGAGAATGTTGCGGAACAGAATGAGTATGTGTTATTGAGCTAATAAGTAATGGAAATGATGAATGAATGTGTTGGCTTTGCCCACAAATCATAATGAGGAATGACTTAAGAAATTGGTGGATTGTGAGGTTGCCTTGGGGTCTATTTCCCGCCGTAGTTGAGCCGGCAAAGCGTTGCGCTTAACAAAGGTTCCGTTTTCCTTCCGATATAGCGCCCGGTAAAGCGTGTGGGTTGATGAAATGTGCAAAGGTTCCGCGTTCCTTCCGGCTTGTGACCGGTAAAGCATGAGGTTCCGCGTTCCTTCTAGCTTGTGACCGGTAAAGCATGAGGTTCCGCATTCCTTTCGGCTAATGATCGGTAAAGCGTATGGTATGATGTTAAGGCTTGATAATGGAGCCGGTGTCCAATTTGGATTGTGTGGAATGATTATAATGAGATTTGTACATGTGTTTGAGATAATGGAAAGTGAATAATATTGATTGGGTAAATTTGAATATATGGAATTGTATGGGTTCTTTTTATGTGGATTATAATGGGTTATGATGTGTTGTGACATGTAGGAGAATAACTCGTTGTTATGTTTATACTTCTAGGTAAAGTTAGCAAGGGATTCTTGAAAAGACTCTTTTTTTGAAAAATATATTCGACTGATACAGAAACAAAAGAAAGAGCTTTTTCTTTGAAAAGTTTTCATGAATTTCTTAATGAGAATGGTATTACCTATATGTATTGTAATTTGAGTATGAAAAGAGCACAATGAATTTATATTTATATCACACTTTAGCATTTCATGACCACATGTATCTAGGGACCTTATTGTTTAGAATCAGGGAAGATTCATACTGGACTTCGTGTTCATCCCAATTATTTTAACCATTTTTCAGGAACGAAGTTTGGAACGTCAGACTGAGGATTGAAGAGTTTATTTTCTCTTATATTGTCATAGTGTAAATGAGAGATATTTGTTGTAATGAGAGATTCATGTGTAATTCAATGTGAACCTTGGCATGTATTATTGTTGTATTTATTCGAGAGTAAATAATATTATTGTTATTCCATATACTGAGTATTTGTAATTATAATTGTAGTTAATAAAGTGGACTTGTATGGAGGGTTTTGGTTATATTTTCGAGTAATAGAATTTGGGGCGTGACATTAAAGCTATGAATTTGCCACCAGACATAGTGGGCTTAAACATATATTCGTTGAATTGTTCTAATTCAAGCAACAAGTCTTCATCCACAGGCATTCAAATAGTTATAGCAAGTAAGCATTTAGCCTTATGGCAAGCATGCTAGATATGGTAATCACTCACACTCATGCAAGTATGCTAAAGTACTAAAAACTCACCTAGTACTCTAAGCTAAGAAGATATGAATTAGAAAAAATATGCATGATTCTTAACTATGCCAAATGTCTAATGCAACACACGCGAAGAATGCAATTAATAGGCTCGACTACTAATATGGCATTTGAATCGATTTGATAACATGCGTTCAAACACGTATTCCAAGAAGTATTTAAACGACAATGCAGTTAAAATGATGCACTGAGCCTCGGTGCGTGCAATACAAAATGAATGGATGCAAGCATAAGGTATGTTAATTGAAACATGTTCCTAATCTAACCATCAAAAGTGGGTAAATAAAAGGGAGAAAGACGTGGGGTTGGAAGACATACACATTATTACATTATGTTCTCACGAAGGAGAGTCCGAATGAATAATCTAGCTAACCAAACCAAGCTAAGCTAATTAAGCTAATAATTACAAAACTTGAATAAATAGCTAAACTAATTAACTAATTTATTACAACACTTGAAATGAATAATGAACTAACTATCTAAGCTAATTAATTAAGAAAACTAGGCTAAGCTGTGTGAGTGATTTTCTGATCACATTGCCCTCCTTAGTGATTTAGCTGTAGAACACAGGCAGAATAGATGGCTTCCTGCTGTCCTGCACAGAAAGAAAAGGCTCCGGCGGTGGTTCTTCCACCCGGGGGCACTCCGACGATCAAGTCAGTATATCTCTCAAAGATAATCAAGTATTCAACTCACAAGCTTGAGTATCCAAAAACGTACCTTTGACCCATGGGGGTGCCTCTCTTATATAGTCAATACAGTCCTAGTCCCAATAGGAACCTAACTCCAATGGACTCAGGATTATTGCTAATCTAGAACTCCCAATGGGCTTAGGACAAAACTCTCCAAGAGTTTTACCTTTATTCAAACTGAAGTCTTCTCCCAATCTAGGACTCCTGTCCTTTATCCGCTTATCCCGGATTCCGATATCTTCGGAGATAACCTCGGCAACTCCGAGATTACCTCGGCATAACTTAAAACGACACGTGGCACCTCGGCTGACACGTCGGTGTCACCTTGCCACGTGTTGGTACTTCAAAAATATATCCCCACGGCTAAGCTAATCAATATTTACAACACCAACTAATTAGCTAGAACTAATTAGGCTAATTAAATATTATAACACAATTTATTCGCAACTATGACAATAATACGAATCAAATAATTAATTGCATTTGATAAGAACATAATGGAAGATGGATGAAGGTTGCATGCGCATCACTTGGAAGCTACTCTGTCTGCCCAGGTCATCTCTGTTTCACCTTCAGCCACTGCCTCTGTTTCTGCAAAATTGCATTGCTGGCCACACACCAAGGGCCGGCCGTGCATCACTGATGGCCGGCCGGGTATACAAATGGCCGGACGTGCATCAATTTGGTGCAAAGCTCTGTTTCTGTGTTCTGAGGTGAAATCAGTGCAGATAGAGCATTCTCAATCTCTGTTTGTCCTTCATTCCTTCTCTGTCATGGGAAATCCTCGAGAGTGGGTTGGAATTGATTCTAAAACCATCAATGAGCAATGTCATTGCTTGATGATCTCGAATTCAATTTTGGACAAAAGTTGATAAAAATGTAAAGAACAGGACCACCCCTCCCTCTTGTCATAGTATGAACTCAAAAAGAAAGGTTGCCACGCTTCAAGAATCATCAAAATGCTATGATTTAACATGTGACGATTCTTGGCACAAGTAACTTAGCATAACGTCCGGCCAAGTCGAAGCAATTTTAAGCCATTTTCTTTATATGTGTTGATCCAAGTTTTAAACCAATTTTATTAGGCCTAGCCATTCTTTAGTCCATTTGTCCATGGTGATATTAAAGTCCTCTAAACAAGAAGTAATGTCAAATAAGAGGTTCTTCTAAAGCATTAGAGAAAGACCACACCATTGGCAATGAATCTTTGGAAAGATTAAGCCATTAAGTGGGAACCTTTCTTACAAGATTCGAACAACCCCAATTGGTTGAAATCATTCTCAAGTATGAAAGAGATGAATTGTCACGACCCAAACCCGCCCCTATAGGTTTAGCGACGTGACCGGCCAGTAATCCGTGGATTACCTACGGCCTCTGGAGATATTAACAAATATTAAGGGGCTGCGGAAGCAATAATGTAAAATAGACAAGGTCCAATGAGCTGTGATGACATACATGGGACAGAAAATTCAAAACTTATTTATATACATAATCATGCCAGTCAGATACACCGATATATACATAATATTTACATAAGGTACCCCCAAGATCCGATCTTTACAAAACACAACTACAGACTAGCATGAAGCAAAACAGCCCCGGTGTTAGGCTTTAACCGGAACCTCCTCGGGAGGCGCAACAGCTGGCTGACAAAAAGGAAACAAGGGGCCATCAACTCTGGCCAGGGTCTTGTGCCGGCTCACCTACATATATATAATAAACTGTGAGCGAAAGCCCAGTGAATAATAACAGGGTAAAGGAGTTTAATGAATGAGTCCGTACAAATTTAGAATCATGATGCAACACATAGCATGTTCATAACTGCTCAACTATATACCGAATACATAAGTCATGTCAGAACATACACAGTTCAACCGTTAGCGCTACAACTCAGTGTACAGCATTAAATGGTAAACTTGTCAGTTCCATAAGGAACCTCCGGCCGGGCACATATAACGTGTCAGTTTCATAAGGAAACCTCCGGACTGGGTATAGCATAACTTGTCAGTTCCGTAACGGAACCTCCAGCCGGGCACATATAACTTATCAGTTCCATAAAGGAACCTCCGGACTGGGTATAGCATAACTTGTCAGTTCCATAAGGAACCTCCAGTCGGGTACATATAACTTGTCAGTTTCTTAAAGAAACCTCCAGACTGGGAACTTGTAAACTTATCAGTTCCATAAGGAACCTCCAGCCGGGTACATATAACTTGTCAGTTCCATGAGGAACCTCCGGACCGGGAACTTGTAACATACTGAAATCATAGCATAATGTCATAAACGCTTGTTATTGTTGGACAATCATTCATAGTAAAAACGTAATATTCCATTTAACAGATCATATTTCATATACTGAAAATAATTTAACTTGAACATAACTTTACTAAGTTATTACTCATAGTGGGCGCTGATACAGGTAGGCGAAGTCAAGAGGGTCAAATGGATTGCGGCACGTGACCTACATAACACATTGCGGATACACACTTGAAATACGCAATTCTAAACGTACGAAACTCACACCAATGACTCTAAGTGTGTACCTAACCTCTTATCCTTATTAAGGAGCCTAAAACATGGCCTAGGAATGCCTAGGATGGAATGTGGATGCAAAAATGCCTTAGAAAATGTTTTTCAAAAGTTGCTGAAAATAGGAGCCTCGCTCGAGCGAGCCTCCCTTCGCTCGAGCGAGCTTGCAAAATCAAAGGTCTCGCTCGAGCGAGGAATCCTTCGCTCGAGCGGTCTGATGAAACAGTAAAAGTACTGGATGTTGATTTTTTACGCGCGATGGTCGCTCGATGCTCGCTCAAGCGAGCTCGCAAAATCAAAGGCTTCGCTCGAGCGAGAACTCCTTCGCTCGAGCGGTCTGATGAAACAGTAAAAATACTGGATGCTGATTTTTTACGCGCGATGGTCGCTCGATGCTCGCTCGAGCGGAGCCCTGGACAAAGGTGCTCGCTCGAGCGAGGAATCCTTCGCTCGAGCGAGGAAGCCAAATCTGGAATTTCCAGATTTGTCTTCCAAGTTCGAACCAAGCATTCTTCAACCAAAAACTCAACCTCTTCGGCCCAAATTCTGGAAAAACATTTCAAACTCATAGTATATCAAGTTTCAAAGCCAATTTGTAAATTCAAGGGCCAAGGGTGAGTCAATTTGAGCACCATTTCCATAAATTTTCAATAACAATGTTCAAACACACATGCATGAGTTTAATTTCATTCCAAAGCTCCAAACAATGATCAAATGGTCAATTTGGTGGAAGAACATGATGAATACATGGATAATTCTTAGGAAATGAACATGCATGCAAATCTTCATGAAGAACAACCTTAAAATCTAAGAACAAGTGCATGCATGCATGAGCTAAGTTCTAATTCAACATCTAGAACCAATTTCTAAACTCCCCCTCCTTAAATGGACCATCTCTTATGCAAGAACCATCTTAAATACAACAATGAGAGGTTAAATTTTCATACCTAAGTCTTGAATTCAAGTTGTAGGAGCTTAATTGCCAATACTCTTTTCAATTCTTCCAAATTCCCAAGCCAATGCAAGATGAAGTCAATTCCCTAGCTCTCTCTCACTAGGGTCGGTTGAACTCTCTCATTTGGGTTGAGGAAAATGTTTTGTTTAAGTGTAACAAGCTCAAAACATGTTGCCTACAAAACCCACTAACAATGGCAAAAGGGTAATTACGGCAACTTGGGTGTTTTGCTTATTTTAATCTAATTTAATCACACCTAATCACATTTTGAATAAAAATACCATTAAATCATATAAAATCCAACTAGTCTAAAACATTAATCAATTTCGGAATCGGGTGCCGATAAGGCTTCCAATTTGCAGATTAAAGTTTAAAACACAAACAGATGTTTTGACACCAAACAGATAGAAACACATAATTCATGCAATGTACATGCAAATTAACCCCAGATTTCCTCTTAATTATTATTAGGCTTAATTAAGTTCCAATTAGCGTTAATCAGGGTCGGGGTTATTACAGTCTTCCCCCCTTAAAAGAGTTTGGTCCCCAAACTCAAGTTACCTTCATTCGAAGCCAATGTCGGGTCTAGAGGAAACAAATCCGGATATCTCTTCTTCATGTCTTCCTCGGTTTCCCAAGTTGCATAGGTTCCCCCGTGGTTCTGCCAATCAACTTTCACCAACGATATTTCTTTGTTTCTCAGTCTTTTAATTCTTCGATTCACAATCTGAATAGGCCTCTCTTCATAGGTGTAGTCATCTTTCAAAAGTACATGCGTCGGTTCGATGACGTGGAGTGGATCTCTCAAATATTCCCGAAGCATCGATACATGAAAGACATTGTGCATATGTTCCATCACCGGAGGTAAGGCTATTCGGTAGGACACCAGATTGATCTTTTCAAGAACTTCGTAAGGTCCAACATACCTCGGAGCCAATTTTCCTTTAACACCAAATCGGGTTTGACCCTTCATCGGGGTCACTTTAATGAACACATGGTCCCCCACTTCATATTCCCTTTCTCTTCTTCGAACATTGGCATAACTCTTTTGCCTACTCTGTGCAGTTTTCAAACGCTGCTGTATCAATTTCACTTTCTCGGTTGTTTCTTGCACAAGTTCTGGTCCCAACAAAGGTCTGTCACCTACTTCAGCCCAACATATCGGAGATCGACACTTTCTTCCATACAATGCTTCGTAAGGAGCCATTCCAATGCTCGAGTGATAATTGTTGTTGTACACAAATTCAGCTAATGGCAAATAAGCTTCCCAATTTCCCTGGAAATCTAGCACACACATTCTGAGCATATCCTCCAGAGTTTGGTTAGTTCGTTCAGTTTGGCCATCAGTCTGGGGATGGTAAGCATTGCTCAATCTCAATTCTGTCCCCAAAGCCTGTTGCAAACTCTGCCAAAATCTTGACACAAACTTCGAGTCCCTGTCAAACACAATAGACACTGGCACTCCATGCAGTCTCACAATTTCAGTCATATAGATGTTAGCCAGTCTATCAGCGTTATAAATAGTTTTAACAGGCAGAAAATGTGCAGACTTAGTCAAACGGTCAATTATAACCCAAATAGAGTCCATACCTCGAGAAGAACGAGGCAATCCCACAATGAAGTCCATGGTGATGTGCTCCCATTTCCATTCTGGTATTGGGAGTGGTTGTAGCAAACCGGTAGGTCGTTGATGTTCGGCTTTAACCTGTTGGCAATGTAGACATCTAGCCACAAAGTCTGCAATACTCCTCTTCATTCCAGGCCACCAAAAATTCTGTTTCAAATTGTGGTACATCTTCGTGTTCCCCGGATGCATAGCAAATTTACTACTGTGAGCTTCAGTCATAACACGTTTCCTCAAGTCACCGCAATCAGGCACACAAAGACGGTTCTGAAATTTCAACACACCATTCTCCAACACAAATTCGGGCCTCGGCTTCGAATCAAACTCCTCTATAATCTTCTTCAAGTGTTCATCTTCACATTGTTTCTGTTTAATCTCATCAAGAATAGCAGGTTGAGCAGAGATAGTAGACATCAATCCATCTTGTTCATAGTCAGTTGACAAGTGTCTTCGGCTGGATAACAAACACGACACAGTTGCACCAGATTTTCGGCTCAAGGCATCCGCCACAGTATTAGCCTTTCCCGGGTGATACAGGATTTGCAAGTCATAATCCTTGATTAGTTCCATCCAACGTCTCTGTCTCATATTCAACTCCTTTTGGGTAAAGAAATATTTCAAGCTCTTATGGTCGGTGTACACTTCGCAAGTTACCCCATACAAGTAATGACGCCATATCTTCAAAGCAAACACCACGGCTGCCAATTCAAGGTCATGCGTCGGATAATTCTTTTCATGAGGTCGCAGTTGTCTAGAGGCATAGGCGATCACCTTTCCATTTTGCATTAGTACACACCCTAAACCTTTATATGAAGCATCACTGTACACTTGAAACCCATCAGTACCGTTTGGCAAGGTTAAGATTGGTGCAGTCACTAACCTGGTTTTCAACTCTTGGAAAGCTGCCTCTCTTTGATCATTCCAGTCGAATGGCATGTTTTTCTGAGTTAACTGAGTCAATGGCAAGGCAAGCTTTGAGAAGTCTTTCACAAATCTCCTGTAGTAGCCTGCAAGTCCCAGAAAACTTCGTACTTCTGTCACATTTGTAGGCCTCGGCCAATCCACAACAGCTCCAATTTTCTGAGGGTCCACAGAAACACCATTTTTGTCAATCACATGGCCCAGAAATGCCTCACTGTCCAGCCAGAATTCGCACTTAGACAATTTAGCATACAACTTCTTTTCCCTCAATATCTGTAAGGCGGTTCTCAAATGCTTTTCATGTTCTTCCCTGTCTTTAGAATATATCAGAATATCATCAATGAATACAACAATAAAATCATCCAGATATGATTTAAACACTCTATTCATAAGATCCATGAAAGCAGCAGGTGCATTTGTCATCCCAAACGGCATTACCAAGAATTCATAATGTCCATATCTAGTTCGGAATGCAGTTTTCTCAATGTCTTCAGCTCTAACCTTTAACTGATGATACCCAGACCTGAGGTCAATTTTTGAAAACACTTGGGCACCCTGAAGTTCGTCAAATAAGTCATCTATTCGGGGCAGAGGGTATTTGTTTTTGATAGTCACTTTGTTTAATTCCCGATAGTCTATACACAATCTCAAAGACCCATCATTCTTTTTGACAAATAACACTGGAGCACCCCAAGGTGAAGTACTCGGATGGATAAAGTTCTTGTCTAACAGCTCCTGAAGTTGGGTTTTCAACTCTTTCAATTCAGAGATAGACATTCTATAGGGAGTCTTGGATATAGGTTGTGTCTCCGGAATCACCTCAACAGTAAATTCAATTTCTCTGTCAACTAAATCCCCCGGTAAATCAGTTGGAAACACATCAGGAAAGTCACAAACAATAGGGATTGTTTCTACAGTAGGACTGTCAGATGGTGTAGTCAGTATGCAACACAAATAACCCCTACAACCCTTCCTAAGTAGTTTTACAGCTTTCATAGCCGAAATTAAGTATGGGGGAGGAACTACCCCATTCCCTCTAAAGGTAAATTCAGGCATACCCGGCGGTCTAAACACCACAGTTTTGTTTGCACAATCAATAGTAGCACAGTATTTAGTCAACCAATCCATCCCCAAAATACAATCAAAATGATGAATGTTCAAAGGCAATAAATCCACATACAACGTCATATCACCCACCACAACATCACATGCTGGATACACATGAGTACACATCATAGAATCCCCAGAAGGTGTAGATACAGATAATACACATGTCATGTGTTCTAATGGCCTAGTCAATTTTTGAGAAAAGGCATGCGACACAAAGGAGTGTGTAGAACCAGAATCTATCAACACATATGCATATTGAGAGCATACAGAAAGTGTACCTGACACCACGGTATAGGTGTTCGGTACGTCACCGGGCACTAAAGCAAACACTCGGCCTTGTCTTAACGGTTCCTTTCCTGCATTGGCTTTGATGTTGGTTTTGGCCACAGAAGCGGATCCCGCTGAACTCGCCGTAGGATGGATAGCATTCTCAAACCTGAGAGAGCAATCTTTCATTACATGACCAGGCTTCCCACATCTGAAACAGACGCCCAAAGTTCGATAACAAGTCCCCTTGTGTTTCTTACCACAATCCGGGCAGGTCGGTGTGGTACCACTATTCTGGCTTGAGTTGTTGTACGACCCTGTGTTCTGTTTCTTATTTCCATAAAATGAACGACCCTTTTTGAAGCTATTCCCGGATCTTTTCCCTGTCCACTCAGTCCGTGGAGCGGAGGTTTGTTTCTTTGCTGCTAGAATGGATTCTGCCATTAATGCCCTGTCCAAAACGCTCACATATGTGGGTAGATTCAGAACTCCCACCCTATCCAGTATGTCCAGATCCAATCCATCCTCAAACTTGCGGGCCTTCTTGTCTTCTGTGTCCACCATATGGGGAGCAAACCTGGCTAGCTCAGTGAACTTGGCCTTATACTGGGCTACAGACATCTTGCCCTGTTTAAGTTCCTGAAATTCTGAGACTTTCCGGTTTCGAAAGCACTGGGGAAAATACTTATCATAAAAGATTGTGTTGAACTGGGTCCATGTCATATTTTCGTGACCATTTCGAATCAGTAACCACCACCTGCGAGCTTCATCTTTCAGTGTGTAGGTAGCCAACAAAACTTTCTGAGTTTCAGAACAAGGGAACACCTCATACAACTTCTCCATCTCAAGCAACCATGTTTCAGCTTTCAGGGGCTCAATCCCACCGTAGAACATTGGCGGTTTCATTTTCAGGAATTTCTGTGTCAGACTAATGATTTCACTGTCATTAGCTTCAGCCTGTACTGGCGGAGGTGGAGGGGGCAAGGGTTGTTGTCTTTGTTGCTGCATTACCACTTCGGTCAAGGTTGCCAGCATTTGTTCCATTCTACTCATTCGGGCATCGGAGGACCCTGCTGTATCATCATTCCTTGTATTGTCCATGGCTATAGGTAAACAAGACTTTATATTCAAATGTACATTCAGTTTCAATATTCAGTTGCATTACCACACACTCACACATGCAAATGGAATGCCCCTAATTCTTACTAGAACATCCTAAGCTCATAAGGACCTGTGTGTGCGGTACAACTCGTGCTCTGATACCACTCTGTCACGACCCAAACCCGCCCCTATAGGTTTAGCGACGTAACCGGCCAGTAATCTGTGGATTACCTACGGCCTCTGGAGATATTAACAAATATTAAGGGGCTGAGGAAGCAATAATGTAAAATAGACAAGGTCCAATGAGCTGTGATGACATACATGGGACAGAAAATTCAAAACTTATTTATATACATAATCATGCCAGTCAGATACACCGATATATACATAATATTTACATAAGGTACCCCCAAGATCCGATCTTTACAAAACACGACTACAGACTAGCATGAAGCAAAACAGCCCCGGTGTTAGGCTTTAACCGGAACCTCCTCGGGAGGCGCAACAGCTGGCTGACAAAAAGGAAACAAGGGGCCATCAACTCTGGCCAGGGTCTTGTGCCGGCTCACCTACATATATATAATAAACTGTGAGCGAAAGCCCAGTGAATAATAACAGGGTAAAGGAGTTTAATGAATGAGTCCGTACAAATTTAGAATCATGATGCAACACATAGCATGTTCATAACTGCTCAATTATATACCGAATACATAAGTCATGTCAGAACATACACAGTTCAACCGTTAGCGCTACAACTCAGTGTACAGCATTAAATGGTAAACTTGTCAGTTCCATAAGGAACCTCCGGCCGGGCACATATAACGTGTCAGTTTCATAAGGAAACCTCCGAACTGGGTATAGCATAACTTGTCAGTTCCGTAACGAAACCTCCAGCCGGGCACATATAACTTATCAATTCCATAAAGGAACCTCCGGACTGGGTATAGCATAACTTGTCAGTTCCATAAGGAACCTCCAGCCGGGTACATATAACTTGTCAGTTTCTTAAAGAAACCTCCAGACTGGGAACTTGTAAACTTATCAGTTCCATAAGGAACCTCCAGCCGGGTACATATAACTTGTCAGTTCCATGAGGAACCTTCGGACCGGGAACTTGTAACATACTGAAATCATAGCATAATGTCATAAACGCTTGTTATTGTTGGACAATCATTCATAGTAAAAACGTAATATTCCATTTAACAGATCATATTTCATATACTGAAAATAATTTAACTTGAACATAACTTTACTAAGTTATTACTCACAATGGGCGCTGATACAGGTAGGCGAAGTCAAGAGGGTCAAATGGATTGCGGCACGTGACCTACATAACACATTGCGGATACACACTTGAAATACGCAATTCTAAACGTACGAAACTCACACCAATGACTCTAAGTGTGTACCTAACCTCTTATCCTTATTAAGGAGCCTAAAACATGGCCTAGGAATGCCTAGGATGGAATGTGGATGCAAAAATGCCTTAGAAAATGTTTTTCAAAAGTTGCTGAAAATAGGAGCCTCGCTCGAGCGAGCCTCCCTTCGCTCGAGCGAGCTTACAAAATCAAAGGTCTCGCTCGAGCGAGGAATCCTTCGCTCGAGCGGTCTGATGAAACAGTAAAAGTACTGGATGTTGATTTTTTACGCGCGATGGTCGCTCGATGCTCGCTCGAGCGAGCTCGCAAAATCAAAGGCTTCGCTCGAGCGAGAACTCCTTCGCTCGAGCGGTCTGATGAAACAGTAAAAATACTGGATGCTAATTTTTTACGCGCGATGGTCGCTCGATGCTCGCTCGAGCGGAGCCCTGGACAAAGGTGCTCGCTCGAGCGAGGAATCCTTCGCTCGAGCGAGGAAGCCAAATCTGGAATTTCCAGATTTGTCTTCCAAGTTCGAACCAAGCATTCTTCAACCAAAAACTCAACCTCTTCGGCCCAAATTCTGGAAAAACATTTCAAACTCATAGTATATCAAGTTTCAAAAGCCAATTTGTAAATTCAAGGGCCAAGGGTGAGTCAATTTGAGCACCATTTCCATAAATTTTCAAGAACAATGTTCAAACACACATGCATGAGTTTAATTTCATTCCAAAGCTCCAAACAATGATCAAATGGTCAATTTGGTGGAAGAACATGATGAATACATGGATAATTCTTAGGAAATGAACATGCATGCAAATCTTCATGAAGAACAACCTCAAAATCTAAGAACAAGTGCATGCATGCATGAGCTAAGTTCTAATTCAACATCTAGAACCAATTTCTAAACTCCCCCCCCCCCCTTAAATGGACCATCTCTTATGCAAGAACCATCTTAAATACAACAATGAGAGGTTAAATTTTCATACCTAAGTCTTGAATTCAAGTTGTAGGAGCTTAATTGCCAATACTCTTTTCAATTCTTCCAAATTCCCAAGCCAATGTAAGATGAAGTCAATTCCCTAGCTCTCTCTCACTAGGGTCGGTTGAACTCTCTCATTTGGGCTGAGGAAAATGTTTTGTTTAAGTGTAACAAGCTCAAAACATGTTGCCTACAAAACCCACTAACAATGGCAAAAGGGTAATTACGGCAACTTGGGTGTTTTGCTTATTTTAATCTAATTTAATCACACCTAATCACATTTTGAATAAAAATACCATTAAATCATATAAAATCCAACTAGTCTAAAACATTAATCAATTTCGGAATCGGGTGCCGATAAGGCTTCCAATTTGCAGATTAAAGTTTAAAACACAAACAGATGTTTTGACACCAAATAGATAGAAACACATAATTCATGCAATGTACATGCAAATTAACCCCAGATTTCCTCTTAATTATTATTAGGCTTAATTAAGTTCCAATTAGCGTTAATCAGGGTCGGGGTTATTACATGAATGATGGATTGATTATTAAACTTAGACTCTCAAACATGGAAATGAGTAAAAGAAAGCTATATAACAAGCAACAAGTTACACATGCTAACTTATGAGATCACAAATGTACTAAACAATGCATGAACCAATTGAAAAGGCTTGGACAACCTTAAAACAACCCTTAATACATGAAAAACAGAGGTAGAATATGCATAAAAAGAGCTTGAAAAGCTAAACAACAAAGAAGAGAATTAAGGCTAATAAGCAAGAATAAGGAGGGGTGGCTAACCCCTCCACTTTTGAAGCTTCAGAACATGATTTTTTGCTTTCTAAACCTCTAAATATCAGTGTAAATATTAATGGAAAAGAGTGGAAAAGAGAAAGTTTGAGTTGTAAGTAAAGGTATAAAAAGAGCAAGTTCTTTCTACCCTTTTGGTAACTCTTCATACCCAACCCCAAACACTTCAAATAAGCTCAAAATAGTTCAAAACAACAAGAACTATGAAGTAAGTGAAAGAAAAGAAGGCAAGAGAGAAGAAAACAAGCTTATATCCACTACTACAAAAATAGTTAAAGATCACACTTTGAGAAAAAAAAATATCTCACTTTTATTGGAAGTGTGATAAAAAAAATTAGATTGATATTTTTATCACACTTAATTTGATTGAGTGTGATAATATTTATTTTTTATGTCACTTTTCAATTAAGTGTGATTATATATATATATATATATATATTTTTAATCACACCTTCTAATTAAAGTGTGATTATATATACACTACTGTTTTTTAATCACACTTTTAAATAAGTGTGATTATAAATGTATTTTTTAATCACACATTCTAATTAAAGTGTGATTATTTATATATTTTTTAATCACACTTTCTAATTAAAGTGTGATTATATATACACTACTACTTTTTAATCACACTTTTTAAATAAGTGTGATTATAAATATATTTTTTAATCACACATTCTAATTAAAGCGTGATTATATATATATATTTTTAATCACACTTTCTAATTAAAGTGTGATTATATATACACTACTACTTTTAATCACACTTTTTAAATAAGTGTGATTATAAATATATTTTTTAATCACACATTCTAATTAAAGTGTGATTATATATACACTACTACTTTTTAATCACACTTTTTAAATAAGTGTGATTATATATATATATATATATATATTAATCACACATTGTAATTAAAGTGTGATTATTTATATATTTTTTAATCACACTTTCTAATTAAAGTGTGATTATATATACATTACTACTTTTTAATCACACTTTTTAAATGAGTGTGATTATATATATATTTTTTAATCACACATTCTAATTAAAGTGTAATTATTTATATATTTTTTAATCACACCTTCTAATTAAAGTGTGATTATATATACATTACTACTTTTTAATCACACTCCCTAAATAGGTGTGATTGTATAAAATATTCCAATTTGATTTTTATATAGAATATACAATTCCCAAATTTGCGCCTCTATTCTACATCCATGAATGACAGAGGACGACTCTTTCCATCCCCAACAAGGTTAAATTTCACAAACACACAAGTCTCTTCTCCTCACTACAACAAAACTGGATTTTCACGGATTCACATTAACAACATACAGTAAATGCAAACCGTGGTAAATAAAAATATCTCACTTTTAATGGAAGTGTGATTAAAAAAAAAAGGGCAAATTACATTAACAGTCCCTATAGTTTGGGACTCGTGTCACTTTGATCCTTGACTTTTCAATTTAGACACATTTGGCCCTGAATTTTGAATCTTGTTCCAAATAAGGACAATTGAAGATACCATTGTTTAATTTCAAGGGCAAAATCATCAATTTAATAAAATATAAACTAATTTGACAAAAATAAATGTCAAAAAAATATTTTTAATTTTTAAATTTTTTTTTATCCACCAATGATAAAATTATGTAAAATTGATAACAATTAATAAAAATTACATGATTAATTTTTAAAAATTAATTTTACATGATCATTATCCAAAAAAATAATAAAAATTAATTTGGTAAAAAAAATAAATAAATGTCTAAAAGATTTATCAATTTTACATAATTTTATTTTTAGTTGGTAGAAATAATTTTAAAAAATTCAAAAATATTTGTTTGACATTTATTTTTCTCAAATTAGTTTATATTTTATCAAATTGATGATTTTACCGTTGAAAAATCTAATAATATTTTCAATTGTCCTTATTTGGAACAAAATTCAAAATTCAGGGTCAAATGTATCACAATTGAAAAGTTAGAAACCAAAGTGACACAAGCTCCAAACTATAGGGAATATTAGTGTAATTCACCCTAAAAAAAATTAGATTGATATTTTAATCACACTTGATTTGATTGAGTGTGATAATATCTGTTTTTTATGTCACTTTTCAATTAAGTGTGATTATATATATATTTTTTTAATCACACCTTTTAATTAACATGTGATTATATTTATTTTTATATCACTTTTTAATTAAATGTCATTATATATAATATTTATTTTTAATCATACTTTTTAAATAAGTGTGATTATATATATATATATATATATATTTCAATCACATTTTTTAAATCAGTGTGATTATATATGTATTTTAATCACACTCCCTAAATAGGTGTGATCGTATCGATTTCATTTTATTTTAACCACACTTTTTAAATAAGTGTGATTATATATGTATTTTAATCATAGGTGTGATTGAATAAAATATTTTTATTTCATTTTTATATAAAATCTGATTCCAAGTTGGCGCCTATTCTATACCATCATTGAGAGCAAATGACTCTTGCCTTTCCCAACATCTTCTCCTTGCTGAAACGAAAATGTTCATTTTCTTCATCTCAGCTCCGAACCACCATTGCCTTTCCCAACAAGATTGAATCTCTTCTCTTTGCTGAAACGAAGCTGTTCATTTTCTTCATCATAGCTCCGAACCACCATTGAAGTTACTCACTCAAACCACCATTGAAGTTTGTCTTTTCAAATAAAAAATCTCTTGAAATTCCTGGTGAGTCCTCTAGTTTTTATGCCCCTTTTGTGTGTATTTCTGTTGCTATAGTAGAATCACAAATTTTGCAGAGTTTTCTTCGCTGTCTATGTATTTATCCTCTTGTGGTATTGTATATGGATATGTATTTGATAAGTTTAACAGAGGGTGGAGAAGTCTACATGACTATAGACTGTAGACTATTTAATAAGCCTCAGAGGAGAGGGAAGAAATGGAGAAGGGAAAAGGAAAAACTAAGCAATCAATAAATTTATAAAAGATCTTTAGAGAATGCAACACTGGCCAGGCTTGATCACAACATGAGTCAATCCACATCCACAGATCAATTTTGCAGTTTCAGACTCTACCTTTAATTTTGGACAAGAAATCACAAAAGTACCTTCACATATCTTGTTTAATCTATTTTGCAGTGAATTATGTGAACCACATTTTCTATTATTATCGGTATTATTTTGTTTTGGTAATATCCGATGAAATTCCTCACAAATTTTTTATCTCCCCAATTCCTCTACATTTTGCTAACTGATGTAGCCCCCAGTATAACACCTTAAAAGTGCATAGAGCTCTCAGTATTTTTCTGACAAGTGAGATTTTATTAACCCGTGTACCTCAATTTGTGCTTGTTAAACCCTTTCTTGATGTTTAAATTAGAGAGATCAGACATCAGATTAGGTTTCCTTAGGTATTAAACAGCATTTTTCTATAATGAATCTTAGGTTTGAAATAGCACATAGAGCAGGATGGTTATCTCAATCATTATTTAAAAAGCATCCAGAACATATTAGAGTTTAACATAAGAAACATACACAATGCAAGCCAGACGAGAAAAAGTAACCAAACCAAACTAAACTTTGTGTCTCTATCAAGTGGGATCGGCTACATGAATCATTTTTTAGCCATTTTTCTTTGTCAAGGGCTATATGCTCGGCTCTCTAATTGAGGTGCTTTAGCCGCTCGTTATCAAATCCCACAACAACACCTACTCTACAAAACATTGACATGAGATTTTCGGTAGGACATGACTATAAGCAGCAACCTGCTTGTTGCAACCTTGCAGGCAACAAAATTCCCCAAGAATAAGAAATGTAAGTAAAAGAACAAATTGGTTCTACTTCAACACATTGCCACAGGGTAGCTTGATGGCTTTGTGGATTTATGGATTTTAGAGTGCTTCATAAAAGTATTAGTCATCTTATGATTTTTCATTATCAGTAGTCTAGTTTGCTATTTTTACAACATAGAATACTTCACTCCAAAGTACTTGCCTATGAGGGACCTCCTTCAGCATCCTATATATAGAACTATTACATGTATATTAATAAATTGAATTTATATCTTTGGTCCTTAAGTAACCTCCTTAGTAAGTTGTTACTTTCAGTTAGGAGATTATTCAATTAGCTATGAAGTAACTCCTTCAGTATTCCACATACACTAGTATTACAGGTACGATATTAAATTTAGTTTACATATATAGTGCTTAAGTTATGTTCTAGTTCACTCTAAATTACTCAGAGCTATGAAGTAACTCCTTCAGTATCTAATTTAGATTATATATATAGTGCTTAAGTGACCTTCTAGTAGGATGCTTTTTGTACCTAGTCTACAACTTCCCTCCTAAATACATAGCTATAAAGTACCTCCTTCAGTATCTTTATATATCATGTATATAAGATTGTAATTACACACATTGATGAGACAGTCAAGATGTGTCTTGAAGCATATTACTTCTAAAGTGCTTAATCTTTTGCTTGGTGAAAATGCCGAAGAACCTAGAATTGATTGCCTTGGTTTTCTCCATTTTTTTTTTTTCCAGATCAAGGGGTGTGACTCTTCTTGATTCTGGATGTAATCCCACAATTTGTCCCTCTTTTTTCTATTATTCCTCTCCATCACCTTTCGCCTTCTATTAATCACTCTTCCAATGAAGATTGTCTTAGCTCATCTAACAGGATAGGAAGAATTTATCCATTTTTTCAACATTCAAATTGCCAAGGGAGATCACTACTACACGCATGAGAGAAGACAAAGAGGGAGAGAGTGGACAAAAGTAATGCTCTTCATAACAATAAACAAATTAAAAAACACAAAATTGCTTTGAAACAAAATATGCAATTCAACTGTCCACATTAGAATTGCTCATCAAGTATCAAAATGATCTGAATAATAGAATCAGTACTAGTAGTACAATGAGATTTATCTGGTGCTTGTTACTAGAAAGCAGAAACTGTTAAGTGAAACTAAATTGTAGAATTTTACCAGATCACACTCGCATAACCCTAACATGTTAGATTAAAAATATTACCTTTCCACACCCTTCATAATGGCAAACATATTGTCTCTCTCTATGGATGTGTGAATGCTTCCTCAAAGCTCCAGCATCGATCAATGTCTTCCCACAGCCTTCATAGCTACAAAGGAAAAGAACCTCAGTAGTTGGCTCTGGTTCTGGTTTTGCGGCTTCTGGCTCATTTGACTTCTCTTTCATGGCCTTCAATGTGGCCTCTAGAAAAACAGGACAAGGAAAAGTATTAGGACAAAGTCATATGACAAATCACAATAAATTGCCATAACACCCTCAGTTCATCTTACTACACCAGCCCAGGATGGCTCTCCAACCTATATGGTAATCCAGTAAGGTCACAAAAATACTATGTAAGAACAACACCAAGGCCATCCAGCTAGACACTGACCATCTGCATCTAGATTACCCCACAATGTGGTCAGAAACAGTAAGCACAAGCTCAAGCAATACTAGCATGAGCACTAATACTTCCATCCCCCACAGCACCAAATTTTCATACATCAAAAATACCAGTACTTGAATTGTAAGAAGTCCCGCCAGTTGCTGCTGCTGCTGCCCAGAACCAAGCACACTGCTGTTGCTGCTGCTGCTGCCCAGAACCAAGCACACTGATGCTGCTGCTCTCCAGAACCAAGCACACTGATGCTGTTGCTCTCCAGAACAATGCTGCAGCTGCTAACCCAGACACCTTCTAACCTCAACAGTTACACCTAGTAAACAAACCACACCAGCTGCAGCACCCTTCACCAATGTTTTTAAACCCTGACCGGACCGGCCGGTCAGACTGGTTGAACCGGGAACCGGGCCTTGTTTCGGTCCGGTCAACCCCCTAAACCCGGAGTGGGGCCAAAATCGAGAAAAACCGGTGACCCAGTGGTCAAATTGGCAAAACTGGTGACCCAGACCGGGTCGGGAGGGTCAGACCGGTCCTTTTTTGTTTTTATTTCTTTCTTTTCTTTCTTTTCTTTCTTATATATTTATATTTATATATATAATATATTTCAAAATTTTGACTAAAAATTCTTATTTCAAGAGTCTCCTCTCATAAGGAAGAGTCTCATTGAAAGCTTGAGAAGATTATGAAAGTCTATTCCTATTTATAAGAAAAGATTTTTCAAAGAGAACCTACAAAATTTTATGTGGAATTCAATCAAATTATTTGAAACATATTGATTGGAGGGAGAGTTGAAAATTTCATTTCCCTCTAAAATTAAATCTAGCATTCAATCAATTTATTTGGAGGGAATGTTTAAAAATTTAATTTCTTTAAAATAAGTGACTTTTTTTTTTTATTTATCAATTATGACTTTATTAAATATTATTAATAAATACTATGCAACAATTTTTTTATTTGATTATTTATATATATTTTTATTTATTTATAATTTATAATTATATTTTTTAATTATATAATATTAATTATGACGTCACGGTTCGACCGCTTTGACTCGACGGTTGAACCGGTGACTCGTCCATTCGGTCCCTTTTCCGGTTCGCTCACTAGTCCGGTTTTGAAAACATCGCCCTTCACCTCAGCAGCTGCAGCACCTGATTCAAATTGATCACAAAATCATGAACTGAACAGCATCACTAGTGGCACCATATTCCAAAATTGTCTCTCCTTCATCTTGAGCTTCACCCTATCCCATCATTGTTTAGACTTTATGGACTTATTTTGGAATTGTTTAGACTTTATGGAATTATTATTTTTTCTTTTTTTGACTTTGCAATTATTCATAGATCAGATAAATTATTTGTTATAAGATCTTGTATTTTATTTATTTATTTATTTGTTGCAAGTTTGCTTGAGGCATTTAATGTTCTATCAAATAAATTGTGCCTTCTCAATGACATTCCTTTGATGTTATCAACTGTGTAGCCTCTAGTTTATTATTTTATATTCTAATTTCTTTGTTGGTATAGGTATTCAAAAATACATTTAAAATGGACAAATCTTGGATGTTCAAGGATAGAAGATCAAAAGACTATGAGAATGGAGTTGAACAATTTCTTAATTTTGCTATGATCCGTGCAAGTCATCTTCAATCCGTACATTGTCCTTGCAGAGTCTGTGGAAACTTGAGAAGGCAACCTATTCGATAGATTAGAAATCATCTCTTTTCCAATGGTGTTGACCAAAGTTATAGCACATGGATATGGCATGGAGAAGTAGTCACTAGTGAGACATCACCATGTTTAAATGAACAAGATTTTTCCCAACAACAATTTGACCCGTCTCCCACAGACAATGTAGCTGAAACAATATAAATGGTTCAAGATGCATACGATCGTTGCACGGCTGATCCTGAAGTGTTTAAGAAATTACTTGAAGATGCCGAAAAACCATTGTATCCGGGTTGCACAAAGTTTACCAAGTTATCTGCATTGGTTAAACTGTATAACTTCAAAACTACGAATAGCCTATCTCACACTGGGTTTTCAGACCTACTGACGTTGTTAGGTGATATGTTGCCATTGAACAATGACATGACATCATCCATGTATGAGGCTGGGAAGACGTTTGTTGCATTGGGAATGAGATATGAGAAAATACATGCATGTCCATATGATTGCATACTCTATAGAAAGGAGTACAAAGATGCAACTTCAAGTCCTACATGTGGTACATCCAGATGGAAGTTGAAGAAGAATTCCACTGAAATAAGAAAGGATGTGCCTGCAAAAGTTTTATGGTATTTTCCACCTATCCCAAGGTTTCGAAGGATGTTCCAATAAGCAAAAATAGCGAAGGATTTGACATGGCATGCTCACGAAAGAGATTATGATGGCACAATGTGTCACCCAGCAGATTCTCCATCATGGAAGTTAGTAGACCACAAGTGGCCAGATTTCGCTACAGAGCCAAGAAACCTTCGATTAGCTATTTTTGCAGATGGAATAAATCCACACAGTTCCCTTAGCAGTAGGTATAGTTGTTTGCCAGTTATAATGATTACCTACAATCTTCCACCATGGTTATGTATGAAGAGGAAATTTATGATGTTATCATTGTTAATATCAGGTCCACAACAACTTGGTAATGACATTGATGTTTACTTGGCACCACTAGTTGATGATTTGAAAATGTTGTGGGAGGTAGGTATTGAAGCTTATGACGCTTATAAAGAAGAACACTTCAGGCTGAAGGCTATATTGTTGTGGACAATTAATGACTTTCCAACATTAGGTCATTTGAGTGGTTGTACTGTAAAGGGATATTATGCATGTCCAATTTGCTTTGAAGGAACATGTTGTCACAGATTAAAATATGGTAAGAAGAACACATATGTTGGCCACAGAAAATTTCTTCCACGCTATCATCCATATCGGAGCCAAAAAAAGGCTTTTAATGGTGAGCACGAGTTTGGATTAGCTCCAATACCATTAACTGGGGAGGAGATATTAAATAAGGTTGAAGGGCTTGTAACCATATGAGGAAAGAAAAATAAAAAAGCATTACATGTTGGTGGTACAAAATGTTGGAAGAAGAAATCATTGTTCTTTGATCTTGAATATTGGAAGTACTTACATGTTCGACATAATTTGGATGTTATGCATATTGAGAAGAATGTGTGTGAGAGCCTCATTGGTACGTTACTTAATATTCTAGGAAAAACAAAGGATGGAATTAATTCTCGCCTTGATCTTGTAGAAATGGGTTTGCGTGAAGAATTGGCACCACAAATTGGGGAGAAGCGAACATACTTGCCTCCAGCATGTACACATTGTCTAAGGAGGAGAAAAAAAGAGTATATACAACATTATTGGAATTGAAGGTTCCAGAAGGATACTCTTCAAATTTGGGAAGTCGTGTATCAATGCAAGATTTGAAACTTTATGGTCTAAAATCACATGATTGTCATGTATTGATGCAACAGTTACTACCTGTGGCAATACGATCTGTGTTACCTAAGCATGTGAGACATGCCATTATCAGGTTATGTTTCTTTTTCAATGCTATTTGTAGCAAAGTGGTGGATGTGGGAAAATTAGATGAGATTCAAAAAGATCTTGTGGTGACATTGTGTTTGCTTGAAAAGTACTTGCCACCTTCGTTCTTTGATATCATGGTGCATTTGATAGTGCATCTTGTTAGAGAAGTTCGACTTTGTGGACCAATTCACTTTAGATGGATGTACCAATTTGAGAGGTTCATGAAGATCTTAAAGGGTTATGTTCGTAATCGTAATTGTCCTGAAGATTGCATTGCTGAAAGTTACATTGTAGAAGAAGCTGTTGAGTTTTGTGCAGAGTACTTGTCTGGAGTGGATGCAATCGGGATTCCTTCTAATAGGAACATGACAGTTGATGATGATATAGAAATTGGAAGGCCTTTATCAAGTGGTTATGTTGTTATTGTTGATCGTAATGAATGGGAGCAAGCACATCGTTATGTGTTAGAAAATACAAGTGACATTCAACCATACATTGAGTAAGAATATTTCATGTACATTTTTGTTTAATTGTATTCTCACAAGTTAGAGATTCATCTCATAATATATTGCTTTATTGATGATTTGATAGGGAGCATATGGCTTGGTTGAAGCTAAAATATCATCGTCAATCACAAAGTCAAAAATGGCTACAAATTGAGCATAATAAAACATTTATGTATTGGCTTCGTGAAAAGGTATTGGGGTAATTCAACATTTATCTTTTTCTAATAGCAAATATTATTAAGAAAAAGTTACCTAACTATTCAACCATATACAGGTCTCAAAGGAATTAAGTGGCCAAAATAATATCTCAAATAACCTGAAGTGGATAGCACAAGGACCTCGATTGGATGTTATAAAATTCCCTGGCTATATCATCAATGGTTGCCGTTATCACACAAAAGATTGGGATAACTCACGAGTTAGCCAAAACAATGGAGTTAGTTTAGTGGCAACAACAATGCATGTGACAGGTTACAAGGATAAGAACCCAGTGTTATTATTGAGATATGGCAACTTGACTACAATATGTTCAAGATTCCGGTATTTAAGTGTGATTGGGTTGACAACACAAAGGGAATTAGAGTGGATGAGTTGGGTTTCACATTATTTGAGTTAGGGAGGATAGGCCATAAAGACAATCCCTTCATTTTGGCTTCCCAAGCTAAGCAAGTTTTTTATGTACAAGATCAACTTGATCCGAGATGGTCAGTTGTGCTAGAACCTCCTCAAAAACAATATTCTTGTGAAAAGGATGATGAGTTCAATGATTTTTGTATAGAGCATCATGGCTTTACAAAAGTTTTGCCAAAAGTTGAATCATTAGATGTGGTTGATGATTCTATGTCATCTTACATGCGAGGAGATTGTGAGGGAACTTGGCTCGATAATCCATGATGAAAAAAAAATGTCTTTGTAAGAATGTATGTCTAAGTATTGTATTTTCATGTTAAAATGTTTGACTTATATTCATTTTCTTCATGTCTTTATATTTAATTATCTAACTATTTGACATTTTTTTCTTAAATTTTTATTTTATTTTATTCACAGGATAGATATGTCTCATGTCCTGCCTACTGATGGAGATGATGCATGGTTACCAGCAACAAAACCAACATCTAATAAAAGAAAAGGCAGAGGTTCGACAACATTACCGGATGTCATAAAGGATAGGAGTTCTGGTGTATGAAAAGCCATTGACTATAACAAGAATGGTCAATTGATTGGAAACAATTCAATCAAATGTTTAAGCTATCATGGGGTGTTGGCTCACACAATGATTCCGATATGCTATAAAGACTAGTTTGAGGTGCCAGCTGAACTGAAAGAAAAATTTTGGAGTTGTGTGGAGGTAAGTAAGACACTTAAACATGTATTTAAGTGCAATCAAAATTAGAATTTTATAACGTTATATTTTTTTACTACTCAGTTAACATACAAAGTGGATGAAAGAAGTAAGAAAAATGTGTTATCTTCAATTTGTTCAAAATGGAGGACATTCAAGAAAGAACTTACCAAGTACATACGTGAAAACAAGTCCAATCCTGAGATCATATCAAACCCACTAGCAATTTATGGATTCATTGAACAAAGACATTGGGACTCATTTCTTGAAAGGCGACTATCAGAAGAGTTTGAGATAAAAATAATCAAAATTTAGTTATTTAAAATGTCAGTATTAAATGCTAGACCCATCAAACTTCGTATAGTTCTGTAATAACAATGGCATGCCCTTTGTAATCTTGTAAATTTTATGTTTTATTTTATGACTTATTCACCTAAAAAATATATTAAATGCTATACATTTGGATTAATTTTGTGTGTTACATTTTCAAAGATTTTGAGCCAGGTTCAGAAATGGAGACGAAGTCAAAATAAGTATAACCATAGAATTAGTCGAAAGGGCTATGCTCGCTTTCAAGAAGACTATGTAAGTGGTTATAAATTTTATTATTTAATAACAATTTTGATATCATTATTTTGAAAAATTGATGTATGTTTAATTGATAGAAACGTATGACCGGATCTACTGAAGATTTGGACAGAAGCGTTCTATGGAAAAAGGCTTGTCAAAATAAAAATGGAGAATATGATGACAAGACAATTATGGAACAAGCTGCGAGAATTGTAAGATATTTGTGTGTACTGATTGCATTTATTTTATATTATCTTAACTATTCATCTTTCTTATATAGTAATGTAATATTGTAGGTTGAGTTGACCAAACAAAAAAGTGATGGAAGCTTAAAGATTGAAGGATGCAATGACATTCTTACTATGGCATTGGGTACTCCTGAATCTTCTAGTCGAGTAAGGGGTGTAGGAAATTCTGTCACACCTAGCACCTACTTTCACTTGCCTAGACGTGGGAATCAGTCACATTGGGAGAAGAAGTGTAATGATCTTGAGGCAGTGGTGGTACAATTGCAAGCTAGGCTTAGTGCAGTGGAACAACAAATACCATATACACCAGAATCTGAACATGTTAGTTCAAACATCTTGAGAAGTGGTTATGAAGGAAATTTTAAGCCTGATTTTCTCTTAACAGAAAACAGAGTGAGAACTAAGGATGACATTCCACCCCAAGCTCTTACCCAAAAGATTATAAAGGTGTGTAGCATTTAGAACACCTAAAGTTGTTATGTTTTCTAATACTGTTAGTAATTTTATTAGTGCTTTTGTTGTTATCTGTGTGTTTGTTATAGAGCAAATGTTCAAACACATTGAAAAGTGGTGGTAGAGGCAATTTTTAGCATGATTCTTTGTTAGCAGAAAATATGGTGAGAACTAAGGACGACATTCCACCTCAAGATCCTAAACTATAGCGACCCTGGTTTTCCCTCCATTGATTAGTGTAATCCGGACTTGGTTCCGTGGATGTTGGTTGTTGTATATATCTCGTTTCCATTCTTCAATACTTTGTATTCGAGTTATAGGATGTTTTGGGCAGATTTGTTACAGGTTGGGTGTGCTTGGGAGCAAATGGTTGCTGTCCAGAATTTTGGTCCTTCGCTCAAGTGAGCCTTTTGTCGTTCAAGCGAGCTCTTTGTTTTAGATCCTTCACTCAAGCCAGGTTCCTTCGCTCGAGCGAGAGTTGGGTGATGTGTCTGGTGGCTCGAGTGAGAAGTCCTGTGCTCGAGCTTGCATCTGCGTCTTTTTTGACCTGATGGTTTTGATTCTTGACTCGAGCGAGCTTTCCTTCGCTCGAGCGAGCGAGGTCTATGTTTTGGGTTTCTTCGCTCGAGCGAACATTCTGTCGCTCGAGCGTGCTTCTGGGTTGCAGACCTGAAGGTTTGGATTGTTGGCTCGAGTGAGGCTTGTTTGTGTCTGGTCGCTCGAGCAACCACTTCTTCGCTCGAGCGAGCCTGTGTTATATCAGTAGACAGCAGCGGGCAAACACTTCACTTTTTCATCTTCTTTTTCATTCAAACCCTAGATCCGAGCTCTCTCTCTCTCTCTACACACCTTCTCTCTAGGGATTCATCTATTTTTAGTGTGTTTCTACCCTAAGTTCTTTGTAAGAAAGGTAGAGGGTCGCGAGGGCTTTGTTTTAATCTGAACAATAGTGGATTTGGAGCACTTTGGTTTTTCCTCATCTACTCCTTTGGGTTTCTAACTTCGAGGTAGGGATACCCTACTCCATCTTATGAGCTTTGTCTTTAATTTTGGTCATTTTGATTAGTTGGTGATGTTGGGCAATTTTTGGAAAAGTTGGGGTTATTGTGTAATTTACAAAAGAGAGGTTTTCAAATATTAAGAACCCATATGTACGTAAGACTTGGAAAATGGCATTATTAGTGTCAAATTGAGGAATTGGACCTTAGGGTTGATATTGAGGATTAGGGAAAAATGCCCTAATTATTGTGATAAATTAATTGGTATAATTAATTTGGGGAATATGAAATTGAATTGGAAATAGTGAAATTGGGAAGTTATGGGATTGAATGGTGTAGATGGGTTAATTTATCACTCACCTATGTAAAAGTTGATATTATACTTGCTTAATGCATTTATTTTCTGTTTAGAAATAACTGCTTTAGGCTATCGGTGGAGGATAGTCTTGATTGTTGTAGACACTGTATGTTGATTAGGGAAAACTGAAATTAATCACATTGAATATGTCATCGAATATGACAGTTGGAATAATACATCAAATATATGTATTGATTGATCCCTGTATATGATAATTGTTTATATACTTGGAATATGTGCATTGTGTGGGAGGAGATAGGGGATGTACTCCATGGTTTGAGTGAAGATAGGGGATGGACTCTCAAACCTATTTGGGAGGAGATAGGGGATGGGCTCCATTAATACAGCAAATATGTGTATTAAATTGAAGTGTTGATACAGCAAATATGTGAATCATTTGAAATATGGAAGTGTTTAAATATGAGTTGTAAATCTCATGTGAAATTATGAAATATGGAAACGTGTTAATATGAGCCATAGTCTCACTGAAGTGGTAGGCCAGATTCTGAGCCATGTTTATGTATCGGGTTCGTATAAGGAAAGAAAATTGAAATGAAACATGGACATGATTGTCATGGAACTGGATTGTGATATAAAATGGTTTATAAGTGTTAACCATCTATCAAATGCTATTGTTTTAGTCATTGCTTATATTTGGTTCAGTATATCTCTGATAGGCTGTGGCTCACCCTATATGGGATATCATTTTCAGGTACAGATGGTATGCCACCTCCAAGGACGTAGCTTGGGAGGCTAGAGGCTGAAAAACTTTTTGTGATATCTTTTATGTATTACATGTAAATTCAAGCCACGGGCTTAATGTGTTTTGAGTTAGTACTCTCTTTTGTGTAACCAAGTATTGGCTTGGAAAGTTGTAAGCCCGTTGGGCATTTACTTTTGTTGTCAACATGTAATACATTTGTAAGGAATACTCTGATGAATGGAATTAAGTTTTGTTCACTTATGTCTACGCATGTCAATAATGTGGGATTCTATGTATTATTTTGAGGGTGTGACATAAACAAAATAAGAGAAAGGTGTGTAGTTTTTATCTATTGATGTTATAATTTCTAATATCGTTAGTGATATTATTAGAAGTTACATTTTTAACTTTGTGTTATAGGGCAAACCATGTAAACTCGCGATAGGTTCCATTGAAAATATTGTTGCTCATGGTACGGTGTATGAGAGAATTGAACACAATGAAGCCATTCATACGGTGCCATTAGGAGAATCCAATGTACGTGTGTCTATTGAAGTTGTTATTCAAAAAGATGCCCCTCTTCCTATACCTATCCCAGCTGAGATGCTTATTGTTGGAGAAGCAGTGGGATTTTTTGTTGCTTGGCCCAAAAATCTTGTATTGGTTGGTGATGAGGTAAAATATTCAAACTTAGAAACTTTATTACAATTTCTTAAAGTTAAAGTTGACTTATATTTGTTTATTTTGAAAATTTTAAACTTAGGGAGCTTCAATTAATGTTGAATGTGGAAAATATCAAGAGTCCATTCAATCTTTTGTTTCATTAGTTGAGCATATCAAATATGATGAAGCCATAGACATTCCACTAGAGAAAGACATATTTGGGGAGGAGATCAATATCCAACTTCAAAGAGTAGACATGGAGTACATATGTCATGTAAAAGAATTATCTGTTACATGTATCATGTTGTACATAAGGTAAGGAAAATTTGCTACATCAATAGTTATTTCTGCAGATTTTATGAATTACGAATTTAATTAAAATTTGTTTATTTTATTAGTCATCTCCATCAAGTGTTGAAGGCTTCCAATTGGAGGAAACAATTTGTATTTGTTAACCCTTGTGTCGTTAGTGGAAAAACTATGGCTGGGGAGAAATCAAAATCAGTGTTGCTTGCAAGAAGATTAGAGGAGGCTATGCTAGAACAATTGATTTTAATTCCTTATAATATTGGGTAATTATCTAAAACTATTTATTTCATGTGTTCAAATGATAATAAACTTATTAAGCTTATACTTGTGACTTGTTCAATTGTAGGTACCATTGGATATTGTTAGTCATTGATCTAACATTGGTGATTGTGTACTTGCTTGATCCGATTAATTCTGAAATAAACACAAGCTTTGAAATTGTAATAAATACGTAAGTTTGGCTAGTTCGTACATTTTTAAGCAATTTGAGTTACTCTAAAAATATTTTGACATCTGGAATTTCTTTTGTAAAGTGCTTTGAAAATTTATGAAACTACCCAAAGGAGGAGGAGGACCAATCCAGTTTGGAAAGTAGTTCAAGTAATCAATATCATTTTCTCTAATTTTATCATACTTATATTTATGCTAATGATTGTTCAGCTTGATCATAACACTTTATATATAGTTTCTAATAATAATGAAAATGCTTTTATGTAGTCCTCGCAACAACCTACAAACGTGGAATGTGAGTTTTATGTAATGCGGTATATGAAAGACCTCATTAGAGATCAAAGCATCCTAAGAAAACAAAATGTGAGATAAATTCTAAACTTTTATTACTATTATATTCATGATACTTGTACATCTTTTTCATTATCTAATTGTTTGTAAATAACCTCTTGCAGTTCAATAGAAAAAAGACTTACATGGAAATCAAACTTGATGAAGTGCGAGTTGAATGGATTAATTTCGTACTAAAGAATATGAGTTGAAATCCAATGTAAATATGATATAACTTCCGTTCTTTAAATTACTAATCAACAATTTCTTTAGTTGGTAAAGAATATATAATCACTTCAAGATTTTATTTTAGATTTGTTGATTCTATGTATATTTGGTTTTATGACTTTAAAATATCTGCTCATACATTGAAGATTTTCATTTTGGATTTATTGATTCTATGTATATGTCATATTTATATATGGTAATCCAAACATTTTATATTAGTAACAATCAAAGTTGTTATTCCTTTTCTATTGATGCAGGAAATGAAGAGTCAGTGTGATGAGAAAATGTTCGATTTTTGTCTTTTGTAACTCTCTACAAAAATATTAATTTTATTCATATGCTTCTAGTGGTTTCTGAATTAATTTGTGTTTTTATTTTTCAGGTCAGAAATTTCTTGGAAAAATGCAAAATATGGTCAAAGAATTCAACAACTTAGCTTTTTCAAGTTTTTTTTATTTTTTAATATATGTAAGCACAGTTAAATTTTTTTTACTAATTCCTTTGTATATACTTTTTGAATATTTAACTTTCATTTATGAAATATATGACGTTATTACATTCAATATATGGTTGCGATTCAAAATATAGTATATAGTGTGTATTACATTCTTCAAATGCATATAACATGTGATCTTATATGATTATTAATCACGTATTTTATTAGATATTTCACACTTAAAATCTGTGATCTAAATGTTTATTATCACATGTTTTATTAGTTATTAATCACACTTAAAAGATGTGATCTAAATGTTATTAATCACACTTAAAAGATGTGATCTAAATATTTTTAATCACACTTAAAAGGTGTGATCTAAATGTTATTAATCACACTTAAAATGTGTAATCTAAATATTTTTAATCACGCTTAAAAAGTGTGATCTAAATATTATCAATCACACTTAAAAGGTGTGATTTAAATGTTATTAATCACACGTGATCTAAATATTTTTAATCACACTTAAAAGGTGTGATCTAAATGTTATTAATCACACTTAAAAGGTGTGATTAAAAATGATCCCTTTTAATCGTACCCCCAAAGATCACACTTTAATAAAACTTAAAAGGTGTGATTAAATAACAAACATCACACAAAAAAAAGTGTGATCTTTATCTGTTTTTGTAGTAGTGACCTTTCAAGGGGTAAGCTTGTCGTTGATGATTCAAACTTGGTTTCAACTCACTCTTAAGTTTGAATTATGCTTCTCCAATATTAACTAAGGCTCTAGGTGATAAGACAAGGTTGTATATGGAGTATAGAGATGATACAAAGAGGTTAGGTTAGCTCAAAGCTTACTTGTAATGGAAGAAGGAGGAGGCAAGAGCTCTCAAGGTGTATATATGGTTTCTAGATTTTTGTTCAACCCTTAAAACAATCCCAGAGCTTCGTTTTTATAAAATTCGAGCTCAAAAGGTGATAAATATCTTCAAAAATGGACAACTGGTGACCTCCAGCCCAGAACAGTGTTTATCGCCATCGAGGGCCGGCCGATCATTCATAGCCAAGGCCAGCCATCACTGATGTACAGTCGGGCCTTAATGGCCTCTCTTGTTTTTTGGTTCAAACTCAGCTCAAGGTGGGAAAAGGTCCAAAAATGAAACTCACAGGTTCCAACAAGGTAAATGTTGAAGATTTGATGTTATATTGGGAGCCTAATTGAATCTGAATCGCTGGTAATTCACAATTCAACTTTAATTATTCTGTGTATTGAACCAAAAATCTAAGCCTTGCGGGCCATAAAAAATGGGGTGTCTACAATGTGTAATATTTTATGTTGGGAATTTTAATGAGTTGGTATAACATTACTTGGTGATTGAAATTTGAATAATTTGTGATTAATATAAAAATTAATTGAAATGATTAATTGTATATATAAAGTTAATGATCGAGAGTTAATATCGGCAGTCTAAGGTGAGCCCTGGTTTTTTAATAATTTTTTTATAATTGTGTCGCGAAACCCTAAGGTGACACGGGACTTATTTGAACGCTTATCGGTATTTGGTTTTGGGATAAGGGTGGATGTGCGGGTGGCACGCAAGGAGGTTACATACCCCTGGCAGACCGTTCCCTTGGGGCAGACCACGGATGCCACGGCTTGGGTATATAACTCTGTGTGTGGGTGTCCTTGGTAGTTCTTGAATATTTGACCAAGGGGGTTTCCAAATTAACCATGGCCATGACTTAGTGGTTGGTAAAAAAATCTCTTTGGTGAGATTTTAAGTGTCACCTAAACTAATAAAATTGTCGAAATTATTTTAAATTGTTACTATATTATCGTGCTATTAATTCCATCATTTTCTCTTAGTTGTCATGATTATTATCTGATTAATTTTCTCTTAAAAAAAATGGTAGGTTGGTTATGTTTTCTTACTGTGTTGCAAAACTCATGGCATATATTTTGTTGCCCTGATGTTTTATGCCAGATTATGACGAGGAATGGACTGAAACCAAAATTGGGGCCGCTGCTAATATACAACCGTAGCTAACTTGAAATCAAAAATATAGCAAAATAAAATTTTATTATCTTTGATTTAGTAATTTAGAATGTTATAAAGTTGTTGTAATATTGTATGCGGACTTGTAATTTTGTTTTGTTGTTAAACTTTGACTATGTGAGAATTTAAATTTCCCTAATTAGTTATTAAAATTTTATTTAGCAAGTTATTTATTATTTAAATTTTATGATGTTAAAAAAAAAAAAAAAATTGGGGGCGTCCCACTATTCATTTTTAGGGTCATTAATTCTATGGTGGGATCTTGGATTTGTAGAAATACAAGAAAAGACAATATGAAAAAATAAAATGGATTAACTGTTTATAGGAGTAATTATGAATCCATCCAATCTGATTGAATTGATCTAACTTGATTAATTTTGATTAGATGTGTGTCTTTTGATAGATGATGCAGATGAAATATTTCAAAATTCACACATAATATTCAAATGGCAGAACAACTATTCCGCACCTGTATGAACCCAATTTGCTCGTAGATGAAATTCAAAAAAAAAAAAAAAAGAGCAAAAAGAAATTGTTGACAAATAACAACGTAGAGTAAAAATAATAAAATATATATTTTGTGAAAATGAAAAATAATACCTTAAAACTATGTATGCGTGGTGTCATAGCTTATAGACAAATAATACATATTTTTTTAGATTAGTAGTTAGGAGAAATTTACAATGTGCACCCTTTTAAATGGTGCACATTGTAAAAAAGTTATGATTTTTTATGATGAACATTATGATTGTTTGTGATGTGTGTTATGACAAAAATCACAAAATATCATAATATTATCATTCCTAACTTTAGGGTGCACATCATAAATTCACTATTTATAACTTTACTACAAAATGTCATAACACACATTATAAACAATCATAACGTTCATCATAAAAAATCATAACTTTTTTACAATGTACATCATTTAAAATGATGCACATTGCAAATTTCTCCTTTTTGTTATGACGTTTTGAGATTTTGTTATGATATTTTCCAGTGAAAAAAAGTTGTGACTTTTATAGTGAAAAAGTTATGACATGCATCCTAAAAAAGGTGTATATGGTATGCATTTCATAACTTTTTCACAAAATTTCATAACTTAAATGTTATAACTTTTTCACTATAAAAGTCATAACTTTTTTTCACTGAAAAATATCATAACAAAATCTCAAAGTGTCATAACAAAAATCACAAAATGCCATAACATTATCATTCCTAACTTTAGGATGCACATCAAAAATTCACTATTTATAATTTTACTATAAAATGTCATAACACACATCATAAACAATCATAACATTCATCATAAAAAATTATAACTTTTTTACAATGTACACCACTTAAAAAGATGCACATTGCAAATTTTTCCTTTTTGTTATGACACTTTGAGATTATGTTATGACATTTTTCGGTAAAAAAAAGTTATGACATTTTGGATTTAAGTTATGAAATTTTGTGAAAAAGTTATGAAAGGCATACCATATGCACTTTTTTAAGGGTGCACATTGTAACATCTAGACATTGTAAAAGTTATTAATTATAATTCCAAAAAAATACTTAAAATTTGTAAAGTCCAAATTACCAAATTGATTGCATCAATCCGCCAACCTGCACGGCCCGCTCAATCTACATCCGTCAAACTAGTGCACGGATGTGGATTGACATTTTCCAATAGGCCTAATTTTGAGCGGATGGCAGATGGAATGCCACTTGCGATTTGCACTCATTCCTAACCGTTTGTTATCATTTTCATTTTTCATTTTCTGTTTTCATTTTTTATAAACATAAAAAACTTGTTTGGTAAATTATTTTTTTAATATATCTTTTATTTTAATAGAAGACACTTTTTAAAGAAAATTTTAAATTATATATTTTAAGTCTTTTGATTTTTTCTTTTTGTACAAAAATGAAAACAGTGAGTGTTATTAGAGCACTTAATAAAATCTTTAATATATTTATTGATATGTTTGTTAATATCCCTAACATTAATATTTAAAAAAAAAATTATTGATAAACATAATATATTTTTACATAAAAACTTATTTACGGTTAGAAGTTTTGATAATATGCATTTTGATTTGAAATAAAAAAAAATTATAAAAGGTTGCACAATATATTTGAGTCATGCTAATAATAACTGCATACGAATTAAAAAAGTCAAAAAAAAATTAGGCCATGTTTGAAAGCTTGTAAAAAAGTTAAAAAGTTAAAAAGTTATTTAAAAAGTTAAAAAGTTAACACTATTCACCAAAAGTTAACAATTACGGCTGCACAACTCCTAATTCGAATTTTTTCCTACAAATCAATTTTTACAATTTTTTATTCTACATTTTTCCATAAAAAGTCAAAAAGTTAACCCAAACATCTATATTTTCAACCTCAATTTTTTAGTCTAAAAAAACAAAAAGTACACTTATTTAATACACTCCAAACAACCCTTAAAATCGCAATACAAAATATTTTCACTTTTACTTCATACTTTTTAGACATTTCAGTTAGTACATTTTTTTTCACATTTCTCTAAAATACATAGTATGTAAAAATTCTGTTGATATAAGCAATTGAAAAAGGACAGTAGCAGCAAAGACCTAGGCATGCCAGTCACCCTGGATATCTCCGGGAAATCCACAATGACATTGAAATCCAACTTCAACAAGAACAACAATAACAGCCTCTGCAAAACCCTACCCATAAAGACCCATACCACACTCACCAATCCTACTTCCTCTACCAATCCTCCTTCATCCCCACTTCACCTGAAAAGGAATTCCCATCATCATCATCACCAAACACCAAAGCATGTAAACCCCAGGAACAATTCCACAAAACAAACAACTCACTTTATGGACACCTTTCGTGAAAACAAGGACCTCAAAACCTTACTTGAAAAGCTCAAAAAGAGAGGTTCAGACCCTCTTCAGATACTCAAAGATGATGGGGATTGGACTAAAGATCACTTCTGGGCTGTCCTCAAGATCCAAGGAGGTTCCCCAGGTCACTACTCTCTCTCTCTCTCTCTCTCTCTCTCTCTCTGGTTGTGAAATTTTGGTTTTGGGTTTTTAATGATTTCGTTGGCTTGATTAATGTTTCTCTTGAATTTTGCAAAAATAGTTGTTGGGTTTTTCTGAGTAAATCAGGAAATACATGTTTGATTTTGATCAATGTGTGCGTTTATACTGTTCTTTATTTATTTATTCTTTTCTCTTTTATCTCCTGGCTTTGTTGGAAATCTTGGGAAATTGATTTGGGGTTTCTCTAAGTTTGGTGTTTCTTTGTCATTTGGAGGTTAATTCTCTGTTTGGTTGCCAGGAAACTGAGGTAAACGAAAATTTGAATCTCAGGATCAATTTGTTTGGTTTCTAAAAAAAAAAAGCATCTCAATTAACCCTAGTATGACTTTGTTTCCTCTTATTCTGTCATATTTCTAGGCAGACAAATGAAAAAGTTACAATCTTTTGTTGGGATTCTTAGCATGGAATTGAAGTCTCGAAGTATATGTGGGTAGGTTTTTGATTTGTGGAAGAACATTGAGAAATCACGGATTAATCTATTTAACTACGAAAAGATTATAGGATTACTAGTTGAGGAGGGACTAATGGAAGAAGCAATATCAGCACTTCAAGAATTGATGGGTCATGGGCTTAGACCTTCTTCGGAGATCTAAAATTCCATAATTCATGGTTTTGCTAGGAAAGGGAGGTTCGAAGATGCTTTGTATTATCTCAAGAAGATGGAGGAAATCAATTTGAAGCCAGATAAGGAGACCTATGATGGGCTTATCCGAGCATATGGGAAATATAGAATGTATGATGAGATGGATCAATGTTTGAAAAAGATGGAGGCTGATGGGTGTTCACTGGACCACATTACTTTTAATTTGCTAATCCAAGAGTTTTCACGAGCCGGATTGCTGACAAGAACGGAAAAACTGTATCAAATTCTCGTATAAAAAAGAATGGATTTACAATCCTCTACATTGGTTGCAATGCTTGAGGCATATGCCAACTTGGGGATCTTGGACAAGATGGAGAAGTTTTATAGAAGGGTTTTGAACTCCAAAACCTTGTTAAAGGATGATTTGATTCGGAAATTGGCTAGGGTTTATATTCTGAACCACATGTTTTCTAGATTGGATGACGGGACATGATCTTTCTTCGAAAACTGGAAAGACTGATCTTGTTTGGTGTTTGCACATCCTTTCACATTCTTTTCTTTTAAGTCGGAAAGGCATGTACTCTGTTCTTCAAGAGGTGGAATTAGAAAATTTACCTTGGAATGTAACGATTGCTAATGTAATCTTGCTAACTTATGTGAAGATGAAAGATTTTAAGAACTTGAAGCTCGTACTTTTTGAAGTAGCTGCCCGACATGTGAAGCCTGATATTGTCACCATCGGAGTTTTATTTGATGCGTGTAAGATTGGATTTGACGGAATGTGGGCTTTAAATATGTGGAGAAAGACAGGATTTCTTGATGAAAATGTTGAAATGAACACTGATGCTCTTGTTCTCACTGCATTTGGAAAAGGGCATTTCCTAAGAAGTTGTGAAGAGGCGTACTCATCTCTTGAAACTCAAGCTAGAGAAAGGAGAATATGGACTTATCAACATCTCATTGATTTGGTGTTTAAACAAAACAAAAGGCTTCCTCAATTAATGGGAGTTGAACAGATTTAAGCTGTGCTTGTTAAGCTTGCCATGTATAACATAGCCTCTGAAGAAGGACCGGTGCATTTGGTAATCATTCAAGATCCAAAAAGACGTTACGATTCAGCCTTACAAGGCAAGGCGAAAAGAAGATAAGGATTCACTGGTTGTTTTATGCTAGTTACTGCCAAGTACTCATGCCAGGGAAATTGGTAATTCAGCAAAAAGACTATTGACGGTACAATTCATTTTTTTGTTTTGTTTAGGGGAGTGGTGCTACATCTCTCTAATTTTGCACACCTAATTCCACCCCTAATGGAGTGGCTTACCCCCATGTAAAGTGGTCCCACATTTTGAAGAGAGTTGATTGGTTGTTATTGTTTGCCACCTCATTAGAGGTGCAATTGGGGGATTGGGCATTTCTCCTTTTTAGGGTGCCCTGGCAACAGTTACTAAAAGGTTACAATGTGAGGTATCTATAACCATATAAAAAGAAGCTAAGCATTTTCACTTTTCAAACTATGGTCTGAAGAAGCTTTATTGCAACTTAAACTGGTCCATTTGCATGTGTTTCCAACTGTTCTACTGATGTGTCTTGCCATCGTCCCTCCAGTTATTTCAGAAGAATCATACTGTGTTTTGTTCCCAAGACCTTCCTCCATTCGGTGCAGCACTCACAGTGTGGTTGCTTGGGCGGCGTTTATTACAACAATATCTTCTCCCTAAGATGCGCAATGCGAAAAACCTTATGCCACAAACCTTTTCTCCACCCTTAACTAAACTGTGCATCCAACCTATAAAGAGCATATTCCGCCTTCTAAACAACCAATTCCTTCACCTGCCATCTTCAGCCATTTCTCCATCCTACTCATTCCTAAGCAGAGAAGTCATCAACTGCATCATGTAAAGAATGCAGAGTGTGATGTTTGCCATATAGGTTGGTTGCTTTTGGTGATGTAAATTGGATGTGCACTAATTGCCCGAGCAGCTTGACATTATGCCTGTGAAAAGTCTGAACTATACATTCAAGGGACAAATAGAGTGAGACCACTAAGAAGCATGAACACTTTCAAGAAGTAGTAATAGAAGATTCTTGTGACAAATTAGTCTTGAAAGGGAGGTTGGTCCTGGCATATGGGGATGATTCTTTTGCATTTAGTTCTTCATCCATGCTATATTATGTACCATATGAATGTTCACACTTCTACTATTGTAATATAGATGTCTGGTTCTATGTTACCTGGGACATGGATTGTTCCGGTACGAGGAATGAAAATGGGTACGGGGAACAAAAATGGGAACGTGGAAAGCTGTATGCTCTAAAATGTGATACGATAGGAATAGACTTGTATTATATTATACTTTTGAATTTAAGGGATTTTTTTGTTTTTTTAAACTATTAGGCATCTAATAAAAATTAGTTTTTCTTCTTCATGTAGCAAACCATTTCTATGAGTGCTATGACCCAATTTTTGTGTTTTGTCTTGTCAAAACTTATCTTAGATTTTAATTCATTACATTTGATTTTTTTCCTCTTAAGGAAACATTTAAGGAGATTTATTGGAAAAAAAAACTTTTGGGATTGTTTCAGATTGTTAAATTTACCGTTTTGAAATGTAAATGTGCTATATTTTGAATGTGCATACTAATATGTAATTCGCTAGGATATTAGCATTTTTTGGTAGCAGGTTACTAAAATTGGTTTGCCTCCTTTCCTTATTTGTTTTTTACAGATATAGAAATGATAGTAATTATTTATTGAACCAAATGTGGGTTCTTGGAGTGTTTGGGTCATGGGCAATGGCAATTTACATAATTTAATCATTTTTTGTTACTGGTGTTGTATGACGGCAGTGATTAAGGAGTGATGATGAAACGAAAGGTTGGGCAGTGAACTGGGGGAGGAGTAGCAATGGATGGGAAATGGAATTGAGGGATGATAGTGGATTGGGGAATAGGACGGTGGTGATGGACAACGGCAAAGGTGGGAGGTTGTTGTCAACAATAATAAAGAAAAAAAAAGTCATTAAATTACCTAAATTATCTGTTAGTTATATAAATTGATATGATTTTAAAAATTTAGGGTTTAAATTGAAATAATTATAAAATAATGGTTTAATTTGTTATTGAGATCTAACTTTGGGTTTTTTTGTTTTTTTGCAATTTTTTTATAAATTCAAGTTGCAATGATATCTATATATATTTGTAACACCAAAAAAAAAAAAATTTATCTTGTTTGATTTTAATTTTTAAACTCAATATTTTTTAAATTGAGTTTTTTCTTTAGTATTTTTTTTAATATTTTAAGTAATTTTTTTTACTTTTTACATGAATCTTACCTAGATGTACTTAAAAAGCAAAATATTTATAAAAAAATATTTTTAAAAATCAATAAATACACAAAATATAAAATATATACTAAACTTTTATATATATTTTTTGTATTTTTAGTATTTAGTGAATTTTTTATTTTTTTATTTTTGTAAATATTGTACTTTTTAATTATATTTATATGAGGTGTATCTAAAAATTAAAGAACTTGTTTAAAATATTAAAAAAAAATTAGTGAAAATAAAAAAATACGAAAAATAAAAAATTCAATTTAAAAAAAAAAATGATTTAATCAAACAAGGGTGGCCCATATACTCTAAGGTTGTATTCGGTTTATAAATTTGAGAAATGATTTAGAAAGAGAAAAAGAAAATGTGTGTGAAATTAGATGTTATGTAAGCATATTTTATTGGCATTTCAATTATCTTTTTTTTTTTTTCCTTTCAAATCTCTATCCAAATCTTTAAATCAAACACATCTTAATTGATCTGGGCCTCAAAATTATCTCTCTCTGGGTCATGAGTAAGGATGGCCATTTTAGCCAAACCTGTGGGGGACCGCCTATACTCACTCTGAACGGGACGGGTTTTACCCGATCTGACACTTATGCGGGACGGGGGTGGATTAAATTTTAGTCACCCACAATGGAGACAGGACAAGGGTGGGTATCGCTTCCCCATCTAAATCTGACCCGATATAACTAATAATATATATATATATATATATATATATAATATAATATAATTAGATATAAGAAATGAATCTGAAAATCTGTGACTCTATTTAAATATAAATAAATAAGAAATCAAATTGTCATCTTATTATTTTGTTATAGGAAATTATTTAGTAGGTTAAAAATTTAAATAGTTCTTAATTTTTTTAGGGATTTTTGGTGAAACCCCTCTTTTGGGCCTTTTTATTAGGGTAAAGGATAACCCAATCAATTTTCTTTCAAAAAGCCCCTAGGTAGGAAATGCCTACCTTAATAAGGACAGTTTATAATTTCTATTTTTTTTTATCACAATATTGCCCTTATATATATAGGTATCATACGTTTGAAAATTTTGAAATCTGAGCTGAAGATCTCGCAGGAACGAAATCAGGAACAAAATCGATGAAGACGATCTCCAAATCTGAAAATCTCATAGCCGAACATCTCTCACTTGTTCAACAATAGACAATCTCGCAGCCGAACATCTCTCACTTGGTAGCCGATGATCAACACTCTCAATTAAATGAGAGTTTCATTGAGATTTATGACTGTTGATCGAGTTGTAGAGTTTTTTCTTCTCAATTAGGTATGTTGATTTGTTGATTAATTTTTTTTGTTTTTGTTTGTTTTGTTTTTTTTTTTTTTTGATTTATTTTTGTTGTGTTTGATCTGATTTCGTTTGACAGAATCAGAGTAAAATTTTACTCTGATTCTATTGCTTTGTTTATAATGAGAGTAAAATTTTACTCTGGTGTTAGAATGACAGTAAAATTTTGATTATTGAGAAGATAGGGGAGATATGTTCTTTTAGTTTATGCATTTTAGTTATCAATTTTTAACTAGCAAAAAAGTTGCACCAAACAAGTTCATTGTCTGCAAAATTTATACTTTTGTGCAGAGTAACATTTTACTTTTATATTCAGAGTCTAACATTTTACTCGTTTTTCAGAGTAAAATTTTACTTTTATACAGAGTAAAATTTTACTTTTAGATTAAGAGTGTAACTTTTTACTCGTTTTTCAGAGTAAAATTTTACTTTTAAATTCAGGGTGTAACATTTTACTCTTAGACTCAGAATGTAACATTTTATTCTTATTTCAGAGTAAAATTTTACTCTTATTATCCAGAGTAAAATTTTACTTTTATGCAGAATAAAATTTTACTTTTAGATTCCTTTTGTAACATTTTACTCTTATATCAGAGTAAAATTTTACTTTTATACAGAGTAAAATTTTACTTTTATATTCATATTTCAAGTTGTGTTGGTGACACACTGTATAAGTTGTCAATCTTTGGCAAACTAAATAATAAAAATTAACTCTAAAATATAGTACAATGTTACACTAAACCATAGTAAAATTTTATCAATTCAAACTAAACACAAATTGTAGTGACAGTAAAATTTTACTTTGATAGTAATAGTAAAGTTTTACTTTGATAGTGACAGTAAAATTTTACTTTAATTGACAGTAAATTTTTACTGTTTTTCATTCACATGAAAGTAAAACTTTACTGCCTTTCAAAGTAAAAATTTACTTTCTTGTTGAATGGTTCTCTGTGGGTGTGATGAGCCTGTGGTTTCACAGTAAAATTTTACTTTATTTCAGAGTAAAATGTTACTTTTAGATTAAAATTTTATCTTATTTCAGAGTAAAAATTTTTTTTATAGCGGGTAAAATTTTACTTTTATGCAGAGTAACATTTTACTTTTAGATTCAGAGTCTAACATTTTACTCGTTTTTTAGTGTAAAATTTTACTTTTATACAGAGTAAAATTTTACTTTTAGATTCAGAGTGTAACATTTTTCTCTTTTTCAGAGTAAAATTTTACTTTTATATAGAGTAAAATTTTACTTTTAGATTCAGAGTGTAACATTTTGTAACAATCCAGATTTTTAATTATTTTGTAAAATTTATACTAATTTTATTTAATTACAGTTGGAAAATATATGATCTATTTTGTATTATTATGTATAATTTTATAAAATAATATAATTATTAAAAATTGAGGGGTCAAAGTATAAATAATAATAATAATAATGGATGTGGTAGTAAAATAAATAATTAATTTACTGTTGATATATGATAGAGTGTAATTTAATTAGGGATTAATTTATTTATATAGTTATATTAAAATATTGAGCCAAAGTTTAATTATCTTAAATATCTATTAAAGATAAACATAAATCTATATAATTAATGAATTGAATATGGAGAGAGATTTGGTGGCCACGCGTTGGCCTACTAATGATCGTCCCTCCCTATAAATAGGAGGAGATAATTAACTGAGTGAAAAGAAAAGGAAGGAAAAAGAATAAGAGAAAGGAAGGAAATAAAGGAAAAAATAATGGAAGTTAAGAGAGTTTTGGTAGTGAAAAGAAAGAGTGAGGTATTAAAGTTAAGGTGGGTTATATTATATATTGAGTCACCAAAATGTATTTTACGTATGTTTTGACTTACCATATTTATTTTATACAAGTTATGTTTTATAAATTATTATAAATTATATTAACATTTCAGTTACATGGTTTAATTTCTGAATCCTATTTGCTAAGATGAAATCTATGGATATGTTTGTTTTACTTTTAAAGAATATTTAACTATGACCTTATATACAATTATGTTTTGTAAGTACCACCACGGGAGTCCCATGCCTTGGGGACTTAAATAACCATTGGTTTCTGTTTGACCACTTTGTGGCCCTCTGTCTGTCATGGATCCATTGACCTCTGTTCTGTGCAGAGTAAAGTGTTGTACGGAGCTAAGTGCTACACTATTGTGGGAGTGTAACATGCCCGCGAGGGACCTCAACGGGTTACAGTTTGGACTCGATTTGTCACGGTTCTTAATCTTGAACCAAAGAGTCCAAATCCGGCAAATCGTTTTGAGAAAAACAGATTTTGAAAGAAGTGCCAAACATGGACTGCTTTGCCAGATACAGAGTCGCCACCTAAATATTTTTTTAATGGGGGAATTTAGGAAACCCTGACTCAGTGCCAAAGGCCACGTGTCCGTCATCACCAAAGTTGCCTCGGCTCGGGAACTTGGGTACGATTGGGGCAGTCAGCTATGAACACCCCTGTAGACACCCCATTTTTGACCGACCTTAAGACTCAGACGTCACCGATTGAGCGCTCGGTGATGTTGCATACCGTGCTCGTTCAGAAGTCTCAGAGTCGCGGCCGTGCGCCCTGCCTCCGGACTCCCGAACTCTCTTTTGTGCCTCGCCTCGGTTTGCGAACCGGACTCGGTTTTCTTTGTTTTCTTTCCTGAGGGGAGGGAGAGGTCTAGTAGACCATCTCTCAGTGGCCGTGGGCTACATTTCGTGGCCGTAGGCCATTTTGCCCATTTCGGAGCCCGGTTCCCGGTTTTCGGAGCCGTCAGGCCGTGTGCCTCGGCTCGGGACCACCCAACCATCTCCGATTCCTCTGGTTTTTGGCAGGTACCTCTGTTTTATCATAATGAGGGACACTGGGGTCTTAGATACCCACTTCGTGGCCAAACACCACTTTCGGTGCTGAACGGCCGGTTTTCGGGACCCCGAACTGCGTGTTTTGGTCCCCGAGCATTCGTTTTGCATCGGTTTTTGTTCATTTTTGGCAGGTACCTCTGTTTTATCATAAGGAAGGTCACTGGAGGGTGGGAGGCTAGTAATTGTCTCAACGAGCAGTTATGCTCTTCCGGCGCCCCCCGGCGCCCGTTTTTCTCACTTCCGGGCTAATGTTAACCACCCTAGGGCCATTTTCTTCAAACCAAAACCACATATTTGTGTTGTACACACATGGGAGGACCCTAAAAACCTATGGCCGGCCAGTAATTCTCATTGAACCTTTTGAACCCCTCTTTGACTTGGCCTATTCTCTCTCCTGTTTCAGAGTTGTCAAAATTGAACCATAGGGTCTTGTTCAACACACATGGGAGGCCACCAATGTGTGGTGGCCGGCCATTAATTCAAGAGTTTATTTTTACCCCTTGGCCGGCCGGCCATGGGGGGTGGCCGGCCGGCCACCTGCAGAAAAAGGGCCTGGCCGGCCATGCTCCTTGGGATGTGTTCCTTACAGCTGCACAGCTGTTTCCCCCAGAAAAGATCTGTATCCGGGGGATATTTTAGAGGGAAAAACTTGGGTGCATTTCCCCCCACCTTTACACCCCTCCTTTGGTCCATATAAGCCAGCCAAGAATTGGTCCCAAGGGTTAGAAAATTGACTCTCAAACATACATACACACTTCTCTCTCCATCTCTCTAAAATCCTCAAGTTTTGCTTCCATTTCTTGATCATCATCTAGCCCCACCATCACCACTCCATTTCCAGCAACAAGGAGAGGTTCTTGAGGGCTTAGAAGCAACATTTCTCAAGCCAAGAAGCAAAGAAAGAAGGGTCTTCAAGGGTAAGTCTCAAACTCCCTCTTTTACACCACTTTCTTACCTCATTTCTTAACCCTACTTGCTCACTGTTTTGGGCTCCGACCTTAACTGAAACTAGGTCTATTTTGAGCTATTCTTGATGTTTGTTCGAGGGCTCAAATCTTACACTTGTTTCAATATCCTCTTATATGTCATTATTTTGCATTGAATATTTGGCCTATGTGTGATCTGAATTGGAGCATCTCATGAACTGATATTGTGCTTATTTTGAAGCCCTCTTCAACATTGAAGAAGGGCTCAACCTTGTTTTCATGCTCCATGTGTCACTTGCTTTGAATCCATGTTTTACCCTTGTTTTTGCATGCTTTTTCTAGCCTATGAGTGATCTGTTTTCGAGCATAATGTAAACTGTGAGTGGGCCTATTTTGAGCCCCTCTTCAACATTGAAGAAGGGCTCAACCCTGTTTGGCCTCTCTATCATACACTTGCTTCATAATTTCTCATATTTACCGTAAATTTGCATGATTTGTTTGACTCATATGTAGTCTGTTTTGGAGCATGTCATGAACTGTGAGTAAGCTTATTTTGTGTCCCTCTACAACATTTTAGAAGGGATCAACCTTGTTGGGGGTCTCCATGCTGTGCTTGTCTTTATATCCTCTTTGGCCCCCATTCTTGCATGCTTTTTTAAGCTTATCTAGCTTCTGATTTCGGCCATCATCAGAAATGGAAAGAGTCATATTTTGATCTTCTTGACATATTTCATTAAGGGTCTTTTCTGGTTTGATGAATGTTTGGGGTACCTCATGTTATAGCCCTATGTATCCTCAATCTTGCATGACATTTTTAGCAAGTTTGCATACTGAGTTGGGGGATGTCATCTACTGTAAATGTTCATATTTTTAGTCCCTCATCAGTGTTGTAGAAGGGTACTTTTCCATTTGAGCGTCGCATGTATCACTTGCTTCAATACCCCTCTCTTGGCTCGTATTTTTGCATGCTATTGTTGCCCTATCTATACTTGCTATTTAGCCCTTTTTGTGACTGAAAAATGCTTGTTTTGGGGCTGCCTTGCTACTGTTTTGCATGTCATGTACCAATTACGCATGTTTAGTATGGCTGTAGGCCATTTCGGGTGCTTAATATCGCATTTCGGGACCATCCCGTGCATTTGGTGTCATTTCCCCACCTTTCGGGACTGTTTTGCATCATTTGTGAGTGCTGAAATTCCATTTGCATGTTTGCATATCATTTCCATGTCATTTCATGCCTTACAGTCATCGCCTCAGTTTGCGCGCCCGTGTGCACGCATTTCGAGGCATTTCATTCTCATCTCTCGGCTTCTTATGTGAGCGTGGCTGAGGCCCTCTCATGTTAGTATAAGTCCAATTTGCATTCGGGGTGCCATTTCATGCTTTATATCGTTGCCTCGGTTTGCGCGCCAGTGTGCACGCATTTCGAGGCATCTCATTTTCATCTGACGGCCTCCCGTGTGAGTAGGGCTGAGGCTCTCTCATGTTGGTGTAAGTCCATTTTGCATTCTGTATGTCATTTTAGTCTCATCGCATTGCGTATGCTATTGGCTCGGTTTGCGCGCCCGTGTGCACGCATTTCGAGGCATCTCATTTTCACCCATCGGCCTCCCGTGTGAGTGTGGCTGAGGCTCACTCATGTTGGTATAAGTCCATATTGCATCACATATCTCATTTTTGGTCCTGTTGCATTCCGTATGCCATTTTCTCGGTTTGCGTGTCCGTGGACACGCATTTCGAGACATCTCATTTTAGTCTCATTGTATGTCATATTTCATGCCATTTCATGCCTTAGGATCATCGCCTCGGTTTGTGTGCCCGTGTGCACGCATTTCGAGGCATCTCATTTTCATAGCATTGTGCACGCTAGGATTGTATCTTAGTTGCACTCATGCATATCATGCATATTGCATCGTGTTCGGGATAGGAGTTAGCCCGGGCACGGGAAACGAGGCACGTTTCGTACTCCGAGTGACGGAACGGGTCTCAATTCCCAAGTCACCGACACTCCGGATTACCCATGATGGAGTTAGGTTTTGTTATAGCATTCACTTGCATTCACCCTATATTGAGTTTTGCAAATCGGCTCCTCGGCCATCATGCATCGATATGCGTGATTGGTGGCACGAGAATCGAGGCATGCATATATTTGTGAAATACATTGCTGTGCCCCTTTCCTGCTCTCTGTTGCAGCAAAATAGAGAATCAGCAACTTTTCGGAGTCTGGCACGTATTTCGAGGAACATTGCAAACAGAGGCTAATCGGGGCATCCCAGTGGATTTCCGCGCAAAGGCAGTCCAGCATACATCATTCATTAGAATCGAGGCAGCCCCTGGCTTGCATGCCAGTTTACAGCTTTCTTAGTTTAATCTGTATATTATTTCGGACTGTATTATTCTTTTATTCGGACTGTATTATTTATTCGGACCCTCTGCGCGAGGGCACAACTGTAATAAGTGTGCGTGTGTGTGATGTATGTCTTCCAACCCCACGTCTTTCTTCCCTTTTATTTACCCGCTTATGATGGTTAGATATAGGGCATATTTCAATTAGCATACAGTATGACAGCATGTTTGCATCATTCATCTGTTTTGCACACACCGGGCTCGGCGCATCATACAAACTGCATTTGTATTTCAATTCCAAATTGAATACGTGTTAGCTGTAGCATTCCATATGCCATCTTTAGAATAGCCGAGCCTGCTATAGTTGCATTATTGCATGCGTTGCATTAGGCATCTCTGTATACTTAGGATCATGCATGATTTCTAATCAGCTTTCGTTTTTGGCTCGGAGTACTCGGTAAGTTTTATGCTTTAGCATCCTTGCATGCGTGTGAGTGTTGCCATGATAGCATGCTTACCATGAGGCTAATTGCTTATGTGATATAACTGCCTTGAATGCCTGTAGGTGAAGGTTGTGTTACTTGAATTGGGACAATGCGTTGAATGTTTGTTTTAAGCCCACTAGATAGTGGCAAAATCATGTTTTCTAAGCCCACCTGAGGGTGGCAAATCCACGTCTTAGCCTACCTGCGGGTAGCACCATCAAACCATTTTCAAACAAACGAACACGAAATGTTTTGTTCCAATTCAGGCGGCCCAGTCTATACTTATTTGCTGCGAGCATCACATAGTAACCTAGGCTAATAACCGGAATAAGAACATACAATGTTTTCAAAATTAGATATCATGGTTAGTAGAGGCCGGTCTTTGACCGGGCGAGCGGGGGTGCTCACGAAGTGACCTTCCCCAATCGTACCCAAGTTCCCGAGCCGAGGCAACTTTGGTGATGACGGACACGTGGCCTTTGGCACCGAGTCAGGGTTTCCTAAATTTCCCATTAAAAAATATTTAGGTGGCGACTCTGTATCTGGCAAAGCAGTCTATGTTTGGCACTTCTTTCAAAAATCTGTTTTCTCAAAACGATTTGCCGGATTTGGACTCTTTGGTTCAAGATTAAGAACCGTGACAACAAAATCGAGTCCGAGCTGTAGCGAGGTCCCCCGCGGGCTTGTTTACAACCCTCTCTCGCCCGATCAAAGATCAGCCTCTACTAACCGTGATATCTTGTTTTGAAAACATTATATGCTTTTATTCCGGTTATTTGCCTAGAATTACTATGTTATGCGCGCAGCAAACAAGTATAGACCAAATCGCCTAAATTGGAACAAAACATTTCATGTTTGTTTTGAAAATGGTTTGCTACTCGCAAGTAGGCTAAAATGTAGGTTTTGCCACCCTCGAGTGGGCTTTAGAAAAAATGGTTTCGCCACTATCTAGTGGACTTAAAACTCACAGTTTTAATGCATTATTCCAATTCAGGTAATTCGACCTCTACCCACAAGCATTCAAGCAGTTATATCACATAAGCAGCTAGCCTCATGGTAGTCATGCTATTATGGCAACACTCACACGCATACGGTATGCTAAAGCATAAAAAGCTCACCTAGTACTCCAAGCCAAAACAGAAACTAGTTAGCAATAATATGCATGATGCTAGTTCATGTTAAAATGGCTAATGCAACACATGCAAGATGCAACTACAACAGGCTCGGCTATCCTAAAGATGGCATGTGAAATGCTGTAATTAACAAGTACTCAACTTGTAATTGAAATACAAATGCAGTTAGCATGATGTACCGAGCCCGGTGCATATAAGACAAATGTATGGATGCACGCATGCATAGCATAAGGTATGCTAATTTAAATATGCCCTAAACTAACCATCGAAAGCTAGTAAATAAAAGGGAAGAAAGACGTGGGGTTGGAAGACATGCACACACTCACACACACTTATTACACAATTTCCCTCGCTCGGAGGGTCCGAATAAATATTACAAACCGAATAAATAATTAACTACCCTAGCCTACTAAATATTACAAAACTCCTAATTAATCAATAAATTAAATGCAAAATTAAAATGGCCACAGCCCTGCCTTCAAAATGTTTAGACGATGCATGCTTGACTCGTATTGCCCGGGAACTCGCTGCCATAGCATTGCTGCCTCTATTTTCACTGCCTAGCTCCTCTGAAAACTACACAAGCCTCAGAACAGGTTCTATGGACACTGTGGAACACCACTGGCTGGGAGAAATGGCCACCGGCCATGGGAAATTGCCACCAGCCACTGATAAAGCTATCGGCCATTCATTGATGGCCGGTCGGCACTAGAGATGGCCGGCCGGCCAAAACTTCCTGCAGAAACTAGTTTTTGACAGCAACAGAGGACAAGCAGTGTATGGCATGGAATTTCAAGCAAATGTAAGCATGGCCACACTTCCTATCATACAATGGACTCAAAGGAGCATGACCCTCTACTCTCGGCCATCAATCATGCATGATGGCCTAAGAGGCCAAGTTTGCCATTCAATATAAATGCATGCAACAATCAAATGAAAGCTAACGCCTTATCATATTGAGATCAAAGGCATTGGCGACCGAGGATCGAGACGTGTTTTGTCACTTGGAGTACAAACACTCCTCACTCCTCATGCTTGGTTTGACACTCCAAACCAAGCAATGCAATGCAATGCAAGTATGTACATATGGCTCAAAAAATGCAAACTAAACATGCTAATGTATAATGTACTAAAGCATGCAACATGCAATGTAGTAAACATGAACGAAAACTCAATGGGACTAACATGTGGTAACACACAATGAGCCAAATACGTAATAAACATATAACAAACATGTAATGGTGGACTTAAACCATAAAGGGCAGACCTCAGCCTTGCCATAAATAGTGGCCAAAATGCCCAAAATGATGGGCCAATGCTTATGCAAGCATGCACACCAATAGGTCCAAAACAATGGGCATTCTACCACAACTACCCCAAACACTCATGGCATGAACTTTCCAACACAAAATAGAGTTTCAATATGCAAAATGATCCCTCCAAAACCCACTGATATGGCAGCCCCAAAGCTTGAACACTTAAGCATGTACAATGGCCCCTTTTCAAGGCACAACAAAGCAATTCTTCAAGGCATGAAGGGGATGACAAGTGCAGGCATACAAGCATGAATTAGGGACTGAAATGGCGTGTGAGATGACCCCAAATCACTTAAACAACCTAAACCAAGCATGCTCATGATTCACATAACCAATGCCAACATGCTAGAATGCTAAGGAGCCATATAAAGCATATCAAATATGACCAAACCAGCACCTAACAGACCCCAAGCATGGAAAAATATGACCAAGAACTTCACAAAGTAAAGTCAAAACATGAGAGCATGGTGGTCAAATGTCATGATACATTTCTAGGCAAAATGAAGGAACACAAAGCAAGTACAAAATGCATGCTAAGGGTCAACAAACCAACATGTAACAGAGATATAATATGACCCAAAACACCCAAAAAGCCTCTGAAATTGAGTCATAAACAACTAAGCATGCATGCTACCATATTGAGCCAAAAACATGGATAAATGAGTCACAAAGGGGAGAGGGGTGTCCCTCCCCTATACAAGACCTCAAACCTCCTTCTTCACCACTGAAAATCCACTGGATTTCAATGGTGAGAAGGCCAATACACAAGAATAACCAAAGCTTGCCAAAAAGAGCACAAAAAGAGACCAAAAGAGGCCTAAGAGGGGGAGGTCGACCCCCAACACCAAAACAACCTTAATGAAGAATCTTAAGCATGAAAATACAAGACTTTTTTTAGTTATACACAAAGCCTAAATCAGCATGCAAGATAGGTAAAAAACTAGTGCAAAATTGGGGAATCTAAAGTGAAAAGATTACCCTTGAAGAACTCTTGATGAACAGCAAGGCCAGCCACCTTCTTCTGGTCAAAATCAGTCCAAAAACTCAAAAACAAACCCTCAAAGCCTCTCAAGGTCAAAGTATGGTGTAATGGTGTGTGTATTAGTGCAAAACCAAGGTCAAAACACACTTTTTGGGCTTCCAAACACACACAAAGGATGAGAGAGAGAGAGAGATATATAGAGAGAGAGAGAGTATATGACAGATGTATATATGTATAAGCTCTGGTTTTTTGTTCTAACCCTAACAATGGAGAAGGAGGAGGTCTTATATAGGCAAGACCCAAGCTTAAAGCTTCTCAAAGAAGCTAAATAAAAAGATGGCAAAGGGGGCAAGAAGGTCAAGGCTTCTAGAGGAAGCTAGGACAGCTGGCCAAGCTTCTTGAGGAAGCTAAGACAAAGGGTCAAGCTTCCTCAAGAAGCTTTGACCAAAAGGGTGCAAAAGGTGCATAACAACCACAATATGCACGGGAAAGACTGTTGGTGCATTCCAGCTGGCACAGCTGGCATGCACCATGCCTGAAGGGTGCAAAAGGTGCATACCGGCCAGCAAAAGAGGTCACCGGCCAAACAAAGTGCCGGCCGGCCACATAAAGTGCCGACTGGCCATTGGTATCAAGAAACCATGGCCGGTGGAAACACTGAATGGCCGGTGAGGCAAAGGGGAGGCCGGTGGGGTGTGGGGATGGCCAACAAGCCATTCCCTACCCCTCAAAGCAAAATCACAAGCATTTGGTGCAAAACCAAACACACAACAAACGAGTTGAGAGATCCTGAGGCAAGGCGCACAGCCGAGGCCTCCGGGAACTCAAAACGAATACGAACATGGATGATCACCGGGTGTTCCAATGGTGACGTCCAAGTCTTGAGGACGGTCAAAAATGGGGTGTCTACAGGGAGCCATCTCTAGAATCCGTACGAGCCATCTTTTAAATCCGTACCTCTGTTCTGACTGTCACTTCAGTAACCTCTGTTCTGTTTTGTTCTGTACCGTGGTTATGGTTATTTACTTACATAATTTCTGTATTTCAGTTTCTGCCACTTAAATAATTTGTTTACTAAATTACCGTGGTTATGGTTATTTGTTTACATAATCTCAGTTTTGCTACTTAAAGGATTATTTGTTCCGAGTAAGTTATCTTAAATGTTTTGGCTACATAACTATCCATGGTTATTTCGTGTCCCTTATACTCTTGGTATAATATTTCTCACTCTGCCATATGTTTATAGTTGTTTACCAATTTTCAGGAAACAATACAATTCAGAAATAGTTTTTGGAAAGTCTAAGACGCGGGGCTGCGGAATAGACACACACAACACTTTTATGATATTTTTTATATATAAATATCGGCCTCTTTGGTCAGTAAATTTTGTAATAAAAATAGAAGTTCCGATGATTATTTTGGTACCCTCATTTAAATTTTACTTCCGTTCGCGTTTATTGATTTGTTTAAGAATTGGCCGGAGGTAACCTCAGTTACTGGCCATCACAATACTTAACCCTTGGGTACGGGGAGCGGGTCGTGACACATTTTACTCTTTTTTCAAAGTAAAATTTTACTTTTAGATTCAGAGTGTAACATTTCTCTTTTTCAGAGTAAAATTTTACTTTTATACAGAGTAAAATTTTACTTTTAGATTCAGAGTGTAACATTTTACTCTTTTTTCAGAGTAAAATTTTATTTTTATACAGAGTAAAATTTTACTTTTATGCAGAGTAAAATTTTACTTTTAGATTCAGAGTGTAACAATTTACTCATATTTCATATTTCATATTTCAGAGTAAAGTAAAATTTTACTTTTATGCAGACAGTATGTTAGCCACTAAGAAAAATATTTCCAACTTGTACCAAAATTTACCACAATACACAAACTCCCCTGATGATCATCATGCAATCTTTGTGCAAAAATAATCTAACAACACAACTACATATATCATCAAAGATACACAAGTATAACCTATATCATTGTATTCTATCCATAACAACATTCATTCCTGGTCAAAACAATATCCTGCTATAATAATGTATTAATTACCAAACCATAGTAAAATTTACTAGAACAATAGACATAGCATGTACTATCTAATACTCTTTTAGTATTGTTTCACTTATAATTACTTTTTTACCATTCTTTCATTTACAAAATCCAAAATTACATACATCATTCACAGTAGTTTCCCAAAAAGTTGTTCATATTGTCATCCTTGATGTCTTAGCTCTAGCCTTTTTTTTTTTTTTTTTTTTTTTTTTTTTTTTTTTTTTGAGGTTGAATTCTTCCTCAGTCCATGCTTTTGGATAATCATTCAAAAATTGATGCACTATTGATGCTCGGAAATTGTTAATTTCATCATCTTCCATAGAATTTGCAATAGGCTCATCTCTTATGATTTGGCCCATGATATAACATACAATAATTCCGCAATCAATACTGTTAATAAAAATCAAGATATTGTTAGATTTAGTCAAATTTGAAAACTACCAATTCAAGCATGTAGTAGTAGCGTGAAATACTTATGATGTTAGGTGTTATTGTGGACTATCTTTCACCGAAACCAAGTTTGCAAACTTTCATCTACCTCACTTCGTTTTGTTGGTCAATTTGTTCTCCACATATGTTATCTAACATCATTGCATAATTGTTTGGTCATGATTAAATACAAGAATAAGACATAGTAAAAAATTACTGTTAATATGATGCAAAGCGCTTACAATCTTTTTTGCATCCTTAAGGTAAGGATCTTCTCTGTTGTCTCTTGGCCTTAAAGAATTGTAATGTCTCCACTCATCAAATTCAATGTCAAATACAATAAGTGTCCAGTGGTAAGGTTTTTCTTCCTTCTCATTCCCATTAAAGTTCATGCAAAAATGAAGGTATCTGTATCCACTCAAATCTTGTTCAAGGACTTCGTCAATTAAACGATTTCTCAACTCTCCATAACCCAATTTCACTAATGACTGCATTTAATCATATAAGAGTGTCATGTCTCAAGTTGTGTTGGTGACACACTGTATGAGTTGTCAATCTTTGACAAACCAAACAGTAAAAATTAACTCCAAAATACAGTACAATATTACACTAAACCACAGTAAAATTTTTTCAATTCAAACTAAATACAAATTGATGGCTTACCCAACAAAGGCTTGAGAAAAAGAATGATTTATTCTTTTCTGGCTTCTTTGCTTGTTGCTCAATTTGAAGCATTTCTACAAAGCTGTCAATGACCTACAAAAACAAAAATCAATTAAATATATGTTAATAAAATGAACTATTTTTAGTTATTGAAGTGAACACTAGTCATTGAAAATTGCATGGCCACTTACATTATTTGCAGTATCACCATCTCTCAGAATTGCATCCACATCATGCAATGTAACATATACTCCATTTCCTGTGCCGGACCATATGATTGAACTAGTCATAAAGTAAAAAAAATGTTGATTAGCACATTGCAGTTTGATAACAGTAAAAATCTATTGTTTGATAAAATTAAAATGGTCTTACTCAATGGTTTCTAAATTGTAAATCTTGCTCAGTAGACACTTATCATTCTCATCAAGCAATTTGCATATTGCAGCGTTATCTGGAAACAAAACCCTTCCAACTGGCTTTGGTTGGCTTAGAGGCAAGTTAGGCAAGTTGTCAACACAAATCACTTCATTTGATATCACTTCAATTGCTTGTTTTGTGGTCTTTTTTTTCTTTGCCTCTCTTGGCTCACATTCAAAATCAGACATCTCTTTTTTCTTCCTCGCCTTGATTTTGATTTTCTTGACCATGGATGTTTGCAATGGCTCTATGACTATAGGTGTTTCTTTCAATGTAGTTTGAATTCCAAAGTTTTGCTCTTGTTCTACTCCTTTAGCATGTGGCATTTCTTTAGAAGCAAAAGTTTGGGTAGCCGCATGAACTGCATTTTCTTCAATCTGTTCAACCAACTGTTTATTTTCAGATTCGAGTACTTCAATCTCCTTTCTCAGTTTCTCTATCTCTTTCTCTGTGTTGCTTATCTTTTTCATCATTTCTTTTGTTTTTGCCTCTTGATCCTCTTGTATTTTTTGCATTGTCTCCCTCATTTTATTCAGTTCTTCAACTAATGCCATATTCTCACTTTTCAGCCTTTTGTTTTCTTTCTGAACTCGTTCTAATTTCTCAAGGTCAATGAAGTCCTTCAAAGGATCATCTGCTAAAGCTTCAGCTACATGATCTTTATCTTCTTTAGTCTCCAAATTTTCCTCTATGTCCAATGCATCTTCTTCATCATCATTGCGAATGAGTTCCATTTCTTCTCTGGAAATGGGCTTCAGTTCATTGTGATTTACCTGCATTTGAAAAATAGAAAAAAGAAAAGAAGTCAGCAATGAAGCAAACTTTAACCACTAGAGTAAAATTTTACTCTGTTTCAAAGTAAAAGTTTACTCTGATTGTAAGTAAACTTTTACTCTAATTTAAAGTAAATTTTTACTCTGTTCAAGAGTAAGTAAAATTTTACTCTGATTGTAAAGTTTACTCTGATTGTAAGTAAACTTTTACTCTGATTTAAAGTAAACTTTTACTCTGTTCAAGAGTAAGTAAAATTTTACTCTGATTGTAAGTGAAAGTTTACTCTGATTTTAAGTAAACTTTTACTGTGTTCAAGAGTAAGTAAAATTTTACTCTGTTTCAAAGTAAAATTTTACTCTGACTATAAGTAAAAGTTTACTCTGATTATATGTAAACTTTTACTCTAATTTAAAGTAAACTTTTACTCTGTTCAACAGTAAGTAAAATTTTACTTTGTTTCAAAATAAAAGTTTACTCTGATTGTAAGTAAACTTTTACTCTGATTTTAAGTAAACTTTTACTCTGTTCAAGAGTAAGTAAAATTTTACTCTGTTTTAAAGTAAACTTTTACTCTAATTTTAAGTAAACTTTTACTCTGTTCAAGAGTAAGATTTTATTATGTAAGTATAATTTTAAGCAAAGTGAACCAGTAAGGCTGAGTTTGAAAAGATGATACCTCTTCGGGCTTTAGTGTTTGCAATGACCTCTTCATTAGCTTTTTCCTCAACGTTGATAAGTCCCATCGAAGGAGCCTTGGACACAAATTTTTTCCTTGAGGTTGAATGAGGATAGTATGCTCGCATAACCAATACTATAAAATAAAAAATCGAAATTAGTTAATTCTCTAAAGATAGATTGTGAAATATTTCAAGTAATTCAATTTACTTACCCAAAGAAGAAGTACACATCCAGTTACATTTTCAGGACTTCCTAACGAAGAATGGATTGAAGTAGTCAACGTGAATGCAACTGCAGTCGACCATGCATATAAATTCATCATTTCCAAATCTTCTACAAGGGCGACAAAAGCCTATCCAACTGTTAGACCAGTTGTTGGTAATAGCAAAGTTGCCACAACAAACAAACACATTATTTGGGCAACATCCTCAACATCAACTGTCGTTGTGCCTTCCAATGCATCTCCTAATGCCTCTTGCAAGCTCTTTACAAATATTCTTGACATATTACGAAACCTTCTCTGCACAAAAGTTGATTATTGTTTCTTCTCATATGAGACGTCTACTTTTTTCGTTCCCGATTTTATCCCAAAAATCAAAGTAGCATCACTGTCCCGTATGTCACATGTTTTCCCCCCAAGCTTAAATCCCTTTGCATGAAAGTCATAAGATTTGATCACATCCATGGCATTATCGTCAACCTTCTTGAACTTCTTTAACAACACATCATCTTTCTTCCAAAAAGATTTAAACATCCCAAAAGGTGTTCTCTCAAGGGCAGTAATGTGTCTTTTAGTGAACCTTGTGTTTCGCATTAGGTTTATCAATGAAACAATGTTTGACCTATATTGTTTCACATAGTTTTTCCTCTCCTGTACTCCATGTACAATATTCAACTTCGAAGGTTTTGTTGTTGAAGGCATTGGATTGCTTTCTTTGCAACCTTTATCATCACTAACATTAGATTGAACTTCTTTACTATTTTTGCTCTTTTTTTAGGGACTTTCTTCTTTTGTATAACCGTTGGTGGAACTTCAAAATCGTCATCATCATCACTACATTTGCTTCTTGTAACAACCATTTTAAAATACTAAAATTTTTTCCTATATCAACAGTGTAACATTTTACTTTAAACAACAAAGTGACAAAACAAATAAGCACTAAACAAAATGCACAAGCATTGTAATGAGAAAGTAAAGTTTTACTTTACTCTGTTTGGCAATAAAATTTTACTCTGATTGGAAGTAAAATTTTACTCTGAACAATATAACCTAGGAAATAAACAAAAAACACATTCAAATTTTATAGAACCAAGAATCAAGAAAACTTTTTCTCAATTTTGACTATACGCAACACAATTCTGAAATTAACATGTACAATTCACATTCAAACCGAAATAAAAGAAATGACGAAACTACAATCACATTCACACACACACATATATATATATATATATATATATATTCATATACGAATTGATATGCACATTTATGTAATGAGCAAATGCTAGAGTTAAAGTAAAATTTTACTCTGGTTAGAAGTAAAATTTTACTCTGAAAAATTCATGAAGCAAGTGTAATAAGTAAAATTTTACTCTGAGCAAAGGTTAGAGTTAAAGTAAAATTTTACTCTGCACTAATTTTTTTTTTACTCTGATTGGAAGTAAAATTTTACTCTGAACAATATAACCTAGGAAATAAACAAAAAACACATACAAATTTTATAGAACCAAGAATCAAGAAAACCTTATCTCAATTTTGACTATATGCAACACAGTTCTGAAATTAACATGTACAATTCACATTCAAACCGAAATCAGAGAAATGACGAAACTACATTCACATTCACATACATAAATATATATATATATATATATTCATATACAAATTGATATGCACATTTATGTAATGAGCAAATGTTAGAGTTAAAGTAAAATTTTACTCTCATTGTAAGTAAAATTTTACTCTGGTTGGAAGTAAAATTTTACTCTGAAAAATTCATGAAGCAAGTGTAATAAGTAAAATTTTACTCTGAGCAAAGGCTAGAGTTAAAGTAAAATTTTACTCTGATTGAAAGTAAAATTTTACTCTGATTGGAAGTAAAATTTTACTCTGAACAATATACCTTAGGAAATAAACAAAAAACACATACAAATTTTATAGAACCAAGAATCAAGAAAACCTTATCTTAATTTTGACTATACGCAGCACAGTTTTGAAATTAACATGTACAATTCACATTCAAACCGAAATCAGAGAAATGACGAAACTATAATCACATTCACATACATAAATATTCATATACAAATTGATATGCACATTTATGTAATGAGCAAAGGTTAGAGTTAAAGTAAAATTTTACTCTATAATAAGTAAAATTTTACTCTCATTGTAAGTAAAATTTTACTCTGGTTGGAAGTAAAATTTTACTCTGAAAAATTCATGAAGCAAGTGAATTTGAAAGTATTGAAATTGCAGGACCAAAACACTAAGAAATCAAAGTAACGAAATTGAAGCAAAACTGCATACACCGTTTCCGAAATACCTAAATTAGTTTTCAAAATTTTTAAACCTTAACATTCTCACATGATTTAGTAATTTAAAGTATTTTAAGATAGTGATAAAAATTTTAGAACAGATGATCCTTAGTGTAACCCAAAATCCCAAATTCTACTCACCCAACGTAATCTCATACACCACTCCCATAATGAAAACAAACACAGATAGACTTCATAATATCGAAAAACTAGCAGAAAGAGGAAAAATCACCTGCAAAATGTGTGTCTAAGAGAGAGAGTAAAGCGAAATGCGGAGTTCGATTCGAGCGCAAGCGACGAACTTGTAACGTTGCTAAGGTTTCAATCAACGAACCTGTAACGAAGTAGCTATAGAGAACGAGAGTAATGAGACTCAGAGAAGGGTTTCAATCGATGTTAGGGTTTTCGAATGATGATATTCAGAGGAGATGAGGGTTTTCAATCGATGAAACAGAGTAAGGGGAGAGAAACGGTGCAATTGTTTCATATTTCCCCACTTATATGGAAGGGCATTTCAGTCAGTTCATGATATTTTTTTAATTGAGAGGCTTTTGGAGCCATTATTTTATTCCATGAGTTTCACACAAAATAGGCCCAATGGAAGGGACTTTTCACCAAAAATCCTATTTTTTTAACTATTTAAAATTTAACCGGATATCCAAGAGATAGGGATAAGATTGAAAAATTTCGCCAATAACAAAATTGGAATAAGAGAGAGGGTTGAGTTTAAAAGCGGAGGCAGGAGATGATAAATCCTAGTCATTATTATAAATGGTATGACCACGGATTGAAGATGATATATCCATTCCGTGTTCATCCTAGTCATTATTAGGATCCAATGAAGATGTACAGAGTGGCCTGGAAATTTATTTTGTTTGTTAGATGAAAACGGAAAATAGAGCAAATCAAAAAGAAAATTGATCTAGGGTCCCTCTCTCACTTTCGTAATGAAAGAGATCTATAAAATTATTTTATAATGTCTAAGGTCCCTCAACTCCCACATCCATATATCACAAAGAAATTCCCACCTCTCTCTTTCCCCCCGATCTCATCACTTCACCTCCATTAAGTTTGGTCTCTCTTCTCACTCTCTCTCTCTCTCTCTCTCTCTCTCTCTCTCTCTCTCTCTCCTACATCAATGGCAGCTGGGACAAACGATCGTCTGAGGATTCGAATTACAGACGCAAAGCAGATTGCAATCCACATATCTCTGTCTATCTCTCTCTAGCTCTCTATTTACAGGTTCTCTATATGCTTCATATATACACGCACACATAGTTATTCACGAATGGTTCTTCTTCAATCCACATTTTTGGTAAAATGTTTGTTTTGAATTTGACAGATTGCAATTGCGATGTTGCCGAGATGGAGCAGAGCTGTGACTTATCTCTCTAGGGTTTCATCACACAAGAACAACATGGTAACCAGAAGAGATTTTCATGGTTTCTCATGCCGAAGCTATTCCAAAGTCGCCGTTGCCACCGAGGTGCTGATCGCAGCCGATTCTGCTGAGAAAGGTTATGTGAGTACACCTGAGGTATAAATTCAGAACTAGCAATTTGGATTTTGTGAGAATGTTATTGATTCTCTGTTGAATGAACTTGCTGCTTATAAAAAAAATTCATTAGAATTTGATGATACTGAGTCGTTAATTTTAGCCTCTTCTTGATGGCATCTACAGTGGTAAAAATCTTCATTGTCTGTTTCTTATCTAGCCAAAAATGGACAAACGATCATCTGAGGATTCGACCAGAGAAATTCTCTGTGAACTATGAAGTTCAGAGAAAATTGGACCAGAGAAAATCTCTGTAAACTAGAATTTCTCTATAAAGTCTAGAGAAAATTCGTCCAGAGAAATTCTCTAGATTGAATTTTCTCTGACTAGTTGAGTCTAACTGATTCAATTTCCCCTTCTACAGCTTGTATTATATCTGTCAACTACATAAATGATGTGTTCTTGTACATGTGTGCTTTTGGTATTGTTGTTGTTTCTTGGTAATAAAGTTTGTGCATCATTTGTGCTGTTTAGTTACTGATATAGAGGTTGATGAAGATGCTGAACAAAAAGATAAACCTGGAGTTCGAAACCTTCAACATCTCTGTGTTTTACAAGAGGCAAAGCAGTCAAGTAAAAGTCCTATTCATCTCGTTATTGCTCCGAGCCTTCACTTCCAACTCAGCTGAATCCAGTGACCGCGACGATAATTCAGGCTTAAGCATTAGCGATTGTATGGAAAAGTGCTGGAACAATTGCAGTTGTGTTGGGTTCAGTACAAGCAATAGCAATGCTAGTCCAGAGAAATTCTCTGAGTTCCAAGTTAAGCATTCCAGGTTCCAAATTGTGAATTGAATTTTTTTTTCATTTGAAGTTGAAACCAGAGAAATGCTCTGGTTTTTTAACTGAATTTTCTCCGGGTTGAAACCAGATAAATTCTCTAGTTTTTGAACTAAATTTTCTCTGGGTGGACCAATTTTCTCTGTGACGTGAATTTTCTCTGGACCAATTTTCTCTAGGACTGAAATTTCTCTGGATTGATGTTGAGGGACTTTAGACATCATGAAAATATTTGATGTCCTTTATACTATAAAATCATAATATCAGGGACCTTAAAAAAAATACCCCCAAATCAAATTATAAATGGTAAAATTTGTCTTGAATTTTTCTCTTTATCTCTCAATACGATTTATATTTATATTTTTTTTAAAAATAAAATAAAAATAACATTTAAATTGTTTGAACCACTTTATCAAATCATATGACATTGTCATTCTGGCACTATGACAACGTTATTTTGACACCAATATAAATACAAAGTAATGTTTTTATTTATGCACTTTGTAAGAGAAGCTATTTGGGCCACTAAATTAATTAGGCCCAATAGTCCAAGGTTGGTGGACCCGGATTTATCGCCATAAAACGGGCTGAATTGCTCTAAGCCGCGAAAGGGTTTGGATCCACGAACTTAGAGACTTACTCGGGCCCGGACTCGAAAGGGTTTTGAGCAAGCCTAGAGATCCGAGGCACTCGGACTCGAAAAGGTTCGGATCCACGAACCTAGAGATCCGAAGCACTTGGTTTCGAATGGATTCAAATGCAATCTAGAAGTCGCTCCGTTAATGAGTTCCAAAACACTTGCGGGTTCGGAGCTTTCCGGGATCTACGTACCAGAATCATGGGCGTAATGGAGTCCGAACAAAGGACCCGATCCCGAGGACAGTGAGTGGAGATAAATTCACTCTTCGGTTAAACTAGCCTATACCCGGGTCGAGGTGGCACGACTCCGGGGGGTCCATGAGACTCGGCAATATTTTGCGGCAGGACGTCCTCTGGGACTACCCCTGACCCTTTGGGATGATTGGGGATCATTGGTTAGGTGTGGCTAAGAAGAAAGGTTCGCCGAGGGATTGATCTCCTCTTCGGGGTTTTTCTCATCCTCGGAGAGGTCACCTCCTCGGATAAGGTGGTTAGAGAGAATATTCCCCATGTGCCTTGCACATGGGCTCTATCCTACATCATGAGGTGCCTATAAATAGCACCCACCCATAGCTTTACAAGGGATGGATTTTGGAGATTTTTCAACTCTTGGGAAAGAACTAATTTCCCCTCTCCATTATCAACCTTGAGAGTGAAAGTGGGAGATCCATGGGAGAGCCTTGCCATTATTCTCTCTCTTGCTATTTTGCCTTCTTCTTCACCCAATCTCTTATCTCCATCATCTCCTTTGTTTTTGTGTTCCTAAGTTGAGATTATTGAAGAATCTAAGCCTCTCATCATATTCTAGAGAATTCGAAGTTGTCCTTCAAGGATTCTCGAAGATCTTCGAATTTTCTAACTCCTTTCTTGCACCCTCTAATACACACTTGAAATGATTTAACACTATTCAATCAACAAACAACTCAAGTTTGCGATTTTTGTCATGATTAATTCAAAATAATAATATAAAATAATGATTTGAAATCATTCTCTCTTTTTTTTGGTCTAATAGGTTAATTGAGAATTTTTTTTTTAAAATTTTTTTTAGGGGAAAAAAAAATGTTTAGGAATGATTTTTTTATTTTTAATTCAACTGTAAATCATTGAAATGTTTATTTGTTTAATAGCAATTTTTAGCTTTTTGTCTTTTTTTAAATATTTTTTAAATTTTTTCTGTGACTATTTGATTTTTTTTTAGCTAAAAAATTATGTTGTCAATGCAGCCTGTCGCTTACAACGTCCTTGGGCCTGTCCGAAGGATGGGTGAGGCTCTTGGGTCTAGTGATGTCGGGCAGGCATCCCGCATCGGGAAGTTTGGATTTCGTGTGTGTATATAGGGTTCATGGGAGCCTTCCCCAGTCAACAATTGCCTGGATGTTGGTTTCTTGTAGGTCTCGCTCTATTTATCTCATGTCCAAAAAAAACGAGACATTAATTTTTTTATATTTTTATAATTCAATCTCTACTTCCTTCATTTCAACCAAAAGAAGCCTAAAAATAAATTTTAAAATGCATTTCTATATATTAAAAAAAAAAATTACTGAGAAAACATTTCTCTTGCTTTTTTTTTTTTAAATAAATAAAATTCAATTGAATGATATGTAAGGAAAAAGAAAATCAATGGGTCCATTAGTTTGGTTTCCAAATCAATTTTAAAAGAGTTTTTAAAATTTGAAAATTTATTTACTTGTATATTTTATAAATAAATTTGTAGTTTTGTAGTTGGAATTTTATAATTTGGGATGATTTGTAATTTTTATTTTTATTTATTTATTTTTGTAGTTGACTAGATGTGTGAAAGAAAAAATAATTGATTAATGTGTAGCATGTGAGAGAATGAGAGAAGAGAGAGAGAAGATAATTGATTAATATATAAAATGTGAGAAAATAAAAAAAAGACAGAAAAAATAATTAAAAATAATTTTTCAAAAATTATAAATCAAACAAGTTTTAAATTTTAAACTGAATTTGAAAAATAAACCAAATAAGCCCAATATTTTGGGTGGTGGCCCTTGTTCTCTAGTTGATTACCTCTCAACCAAATTTACTTTTTTGGCAAATAAAAACGGAAAATAAAGCAATTGGATAATAACATTTTGAATATATATATATTTAGAGTTTGATCTTTGTAACAAGATACATCATGTGTTTTAATTTTATCAATTTAAATTTTAATCTTTTGATTTATTTTCTATTTAAATCATCAGTCTATTTTTATTAAGTAGAATTGAAGGGAAAAAAAAATTAGTCATTAAACTCTGAAATTTCTAAAATATTCTTTTTCGTTAAATTTAATGACATATATATATATATATATATATTTAGTTTTACCTAACAAAAATTGGTAGATGGTTTACATTACAAACAAATCAAAAGTTTAGATTTTAAATTGACAAAATTAAAAATTAAAAATTTATTTTGTTATAAGGGTCAAATCTTAGAGTTTTTTTCTTTTCTTTTTTTTTTTGTAATTTTCACTATCATTTTTTTTAAAAGAGAAAAATACACAAATATAATTTGTGAGACAATAATATTGTTAAGTTTTTGTAATTGGTAATCTCATTTGACAAAACTCATTTTAGTTGTAAGTTTATTTGCTCTTTCGTTTCAGTGAGACTATATTGTTTATATGCGAATCCAATTCGAATTGTGCTTTGCAGAGGAGTTTGTGATCTTAATCCTTTTATGTTTGTCACTTTGCTAACTAAGTACGAGAATCAAGCTACTCGGTTAGCTTGCGGGCGTCCAGAGAGCAGCACCACGACAGGGTCGATGGGCACCACCCCTAAAGCAAAAAACAAAAATACAGTGGAAGTTATTTGATTGCTCGAGGGTCATTTGTGCACTCAAGCGAAGAAAAAGATTATCTAATATTTTTTGCAAAGCGCCTGAACTCCTGGGAAGAAAGTTTTACCGCTCGAGCAGTGAAAGTTGCACTCAAGTGGTTAGCCTATATGTTTCGCACCGCCTTTAATCACACTGCTCGAGTGGTGAAATGTGCGCTCGAGTAGTCTGCTTGATTCAGTTTACTATAAAGTGCGTAGTTTGCTATTTCTAGGGTTTGAGTCGTCTAGATTTTCAGAGAGAAAGAAAAAAAAAGTGTTTTATATCGGAGGTTATTTTATATAAGTTTCCTTGGTATATAGAAGGTGATCGATTGATCAACAAATTTCAGATTGTCGAACATCAAGGGTTGTAATTATTGTTTTGTTTACAAAAAAGAGAGTTGTTTCAATGGATTTTGAGAAATTTGAGCTTGAAACTTTGATAGATTCCGAAGTGGCTCATCATCGTAGATTCAACATCAGCGTCGTGGATTCAATGTTGGACAAGACAATTCCGAGGTGAAGACGGTGGTGGAAGAGACACATTCGGATCGGTTCAATTCGGGAGTGGATTTGCTAGGTAATTGAGAGTACACTTTTGTAATTCTTTTTTGTCTTCTTAGGCCATGTTTGTTTAGACGGACTGGATTAGATTAGATTAGATTAGTATTCTCATGACTAATAGTCTTAGAACTACAAATTCTTTGGATTGTGTATTCTATCTTATGTTTTGATTGAATTAGACTTATAAGAAGGGACTAATAGTCCAGGCTCAGGTTTTGGCTTAATCCTCTAATTTATATCCCACCCCTCTGTGAAATTGAATAGTCCATCATATGTGGAATACTATATCTAGATGGATTGTTAGTCTGTACTTCAATTGTTTAGCCAAATATCAAATTAATAATTTTATTAGACTATCAATCCAATCCCAAGCTCATGTCCACCCAAACAAACACGACCTTAGTGGATTATTTTGTGGTTTTGGCTTATGATTTTTTTTTAATCACAATTGGAGGCGCTCCGATTGTGATTTTTTTCACGTTAAATTGTTGTGTTAATTTGTCTTTAATTATTTGATTAAGATTATTATTTATTGTTTAATAATTAAAATATAACTACAAATTAATATCTCGGGAATTTTGAAAATTTTCAAATATTTTTTTAAATTATAAGCTGTGATAATTGTGTTCTTAATTGAAATGACTGGACCACAATTATTTTGTATGAGAATTGTCTAAACCAAAAAAAAAAAAAAAATTGTTCTAATAGGCATTATTTTTCGATTAAAAATCTATCATTAAGCCTTTATTTGGGAAACCTAATTTAGCCTGATTTTTTAGTTTTTCAGTTAAGTTAGCCAGGCTAAATTACCTTAATTTAGAGGGGGAAAAAAATTGGCTTTTTTTTGGTTTTGATGTAATAATTGTAAGAAAAAAAGTAAAATAATTATGATTTAGATGTAACATTTTATTTGATTGATTAAATTAGCTTATTTTATTCTTTTTTGCTTATTTAGTCAATTTAGCTCTTGCCAAACAAGGCCTAATACTATAAGACTTGATTACATAAAAATTATTCAAAATTATCTTTTTATGATTCAAATTTATTCTATTATATACATGAACCGTACATAACATAAATTCAATTCTAACCATACATTCTAGTTCGAGATAGTTAAGGTGGGATTTATAAAATTATTCTTAGTTTTAAATGAGAGACCAACCTGTTTGGTGCACTCTACTAAGGTAATCCCTAACTTCATTCCTTCCTAAAGTAAGGAATTGACGGGATTCAGAAGTAAAGCATTACTTCCTTATTGAGCTTACACTTGAATATGGTAATTCTCTCCCGGCAATAGTATATGAAATTTCATGATGCTTGATGAACACAACTAGTTTTGTTGCTTGATCAAATTCTAAAATATTATTGAGATAGAATGGAGCAAGAACATGACAGTCAAATAGAAATTGGTCTCTCTTCTCGACTGCATTCCCTCGAAGAGAGTCTGGATAATTTGGCTGATGAATCTTTTCCCGATATCTATAGAGTTCCAAAAGAGCTCCGTGCAGGCAATGAACAATACTATACTCCCACTACAATTTCTATAGGCCCTTTGCACGCCGCTTCTAATAATCCAAGTTTGACTGCTGAAGCCAAACTGAAAAAAAGGGCGCTGAAGTTCTTTCTTTCTAATGTTCGAGAAGAAGTAACTTTGGACGGCCTCATTGATTTATTGAAAGGGATAGAAGGAGAAGCTCGAAAGTGCTATAATGCAGAGGAGATTAAAGTGGAATACTCTAGCAGTGATGCATTTGTGGAGATGATGTTACTCGATGGTTGCTTCATCCTTGCACTGATAGCGATTGAAGTAATAATTACAAAGAGAGAAAATCCTGTATTCATGGGCAGAGCAAGAAGACCGCTCTTGTATCGTATACAACAAGATGTACTATTACTTGAAAACCAACTTCCTTTCTTCGTGCTCGAAGCTTTATACAAAGTTTTATGCGAAGCAAACCAACCCTTCGACCTAATCCAATATGCTGTCCGGTTCTTCAGAGGCGTACTGCCAGCACAAAGGTTTGATTTCAGAATGCAGATGGAGAAGGAGAAGCCCAAGCATTTACTTGAATTAGTGTTGTTCGCCTTATTTCCTCTTCCTCCTCGGAATGACCATCATGCCATCAAAATCTACTCCCACAAGGATTTTCCTAAAAATATGTCCGAGCTAGCACTATATGGAATCAAGATTAAATCCAATAACCGTGGCGATTCCCTTGTAGATGTCAAGTTTAGAAATGGTGTGCTCGAAATCCCTACTCTGGTAACTGTAGAATCAACAACCTCACTGTTTAAGAATCTTTTAGCTTTGGAGCAGTGTCAAAACCAGAAGAGATCTTCCTTCACATCCTATCTCTTTTTTATGGATGCTCTCGTTGACACTGACAAGGATATTGATCTACTTCTTCAAGCAGGTGTCCTGAAAACATGGTTAAATGACAAACAAGCTTTGGTATCCCTCTTGAGCGGTCTCAGTACAAATCTTTTATTTTCCAAAGAAGACATGGTGGCTTTCGAAGATATTTTTGCGGGACTCAAAGATTATTGCAGCTCGCACGAATTGCGTGCTTGTTTAATGCGTAATTATTATGCATCAAGGTGGGATATCCTAAATAGCATTCTTATCTTCATTTTCACCATCACCCAAACTGTATTTGCCATCGTCTCTTACAACCCCAGAAAGTAAGACCAGACTCTCCTTCTCAACCCTGGTCAAATTATTCTCAATTAATGTTCCTTTGATTGAATGATGTTTGTAGTGTTAAATATTTCTTAGAAAAAATGTTTGAAGATGATATGTTGTACTGGAACTATTTTGTGGTTTGTTTGTTATTAATAAAGTTCTTATATTTGCCACCAAAAAAATTTATTTGTTAGAATGGATCAAGAGTTCTTGGGCTGCATGCCTCGCAAGTTTCTCAAGCCTGGTTTGATCTCAACTTTTCTTTTATTTCCCTCTCCTAAATAATAAGATTTTGTGTATGACACATTAATTTTTTTGGTAAATTAAAATGCTAATTGCCTTATGTGGTTCTAAAAATTACATCATGTCTCTTAAAATTTCTAATCGTATAACAAATAACCACATTTATTAATCAACTATTAAGTCAATTAACACTTTTTAATGATGTCAATAATATATTTCAATTAACAATTCTGATAATTTAAGAAGATAATTAAGAATTTTACTTTTTCTATCAACTTTATTAAATGACAAATTCTAACAAAAAGTATTTGTAATTTCTAAAATTATCGAGGACAATTTATATTTTAAGCACACATCAGGGGTTTATTTGCAATTTATTTATTTTTTAATTCTTCCTCCATCTGGCGCAGGGTAAGGGGTGCTAAAGTTTACTGTGCGTGTTTATGTGCTAAAGTTTACTGTGCATGTTTATTTGAATCACATGGTAAAAAGTATGATTAGTTGCTACATGCAATGCAATAATCAATCAATATTACCTAAATAATTCTGAATTTTCTTTTTAATTTTTAACTCTAGATTTTCATTACAGAGAGATTATTTAAGCATTAAAAAAAAAATTAACCAAAAAATTTGTCCCCTTAGTGGTCAATACGTAGAGAAAACTGTCTTTAAGTTTTCCTTTCCCTTCATATTTTCATTCCAAATCAAACAAAAAATAATTTTACAGAAAAAGTTTAATATATACTTTTCTCAAGTTATTGAAGAAGAAAAAACATCACTGTGCAAATCCTTGACATTTTGAAGGTCTTTTGCTAGTTAAGTATTTACGTTATATTTAAATCATGAATTTTGATAAAAATAAGGAAAGAGAAGAAAATGGAGAAAAAAAATTTACATAAATTTCATTCACATTTCCTTTTTGTAAAAATCCGACCTCAAATTCTTGTTCCAAACAAATCTTTAAGGCTGTGTTTGGATTATAAATTTGGGTAAATGTCAGTTACTCAATAAATTTGGGTAGATGTTAGTTACCCAATGAATAGAATAAACCTACAACGATCAGGTATTTAGGCTGTGGATTTGCAACCACAAAAGGGAAATGAGAAAAGGAGAGTTTAAGGACAATTGCAATTGCAACCACAAGAAAAGACAAGACAAGACAAGACAACAACAAGAAGAGGAGACACAAATGAGCAAGAGATACTTGGTTGTATATTTCAGAACAGAAAAAAAAAAAAAAAAAAAAAAAAAAAGTTTCTAAGACTTTCCAACCTAGGTTCTATCTAGTATATAAACTTAAAATTCCGATACACACAAAATCTTCCAACCTGAGTGTAATGACTTACAGAATATTAAAAATAGAATAATGCTGACTAACCTTGCTGCTGTTGCTTCTGGAGCATGATTGCCCTTCAACTTCCATTCTCATCCTTTCTTTCCATAGCTTTCAAAATCAACTGACCTTGTGTCCCTTATTCTTCTTTCAACGATATGCGCTTTCCTTACTGTTTGAATAAATGTTACAGTCCGACCTTTCATCTCATGAAACAATTGAAAAGAAAGGCTTAGATCTTGATAGAATTTCACAAAACAAAGAACCCATGTATCATATGAACAATAAATCTCCCAACTCTTTTTGTGGTCTCAAGAAGATTGCACAGCCAGCCTCTGAAGATGCTTGAAGAACACTTGAAGACTGACATCGTCTGTGAAGATCATTCTGTGCCAGCTGCCATTTCATGAGCATTACTATACGTAGCTGATGGGTTCAACTTTGCTAATAAAAATCTTGCCTGCTCAACATGTCATGAAATCATAAAACAAATTTGTTCAATTTCCAGTACACTGCTTTGATAATTCAGCCCTTAATGATAAAAATTGAGAAGCAATTTTAAAATTGTACCAGGAAAAAAATTATAAGTGAAATTTGTTGATCTAAAAATTATAAACCTAAAAAAATTTAGATGCGATAGTTTACTTATGAATTAGATTGAGTTAAATAGCTTAATCATGCTGGACTTGAAATAACTATATAAAACTAGTTATTTGAAATCATGCAAGGGATGATATTTCTAGCTAGAAGAATCCTACTAAAATATACATATCTTCTTCCATTATTTTTTTTATCCATTTAACCTCAAAAATCCCTTGATTGGAAAGCCGCATCTATCCAAATGAACCCTCAGGATCAGCAAAGTCAGTACTACATATCACCACCTCAGATTCCCAAGTAGATTATAGATATTTCACTCACATAAACATGCAAATGCATAAAATATATCATTATGATGGTGAATAATGATAAATCTGAGGTAAGGGCAACAATTATGACCTGGGAACCATGTTGATCACAGATGACCAATCTTGGGACTGGAAAACGTTCCCGGATGATCATTTGAGCATCATCGTGAGGAGCTCGCAATAACTCTGCAAATGCCTATAAGGGGGGAAAAGTTGTAATTCATTAGGAAATAAGAATTGATTATACTTTTCTGAAAACAAAGCTCATTTCCATGCTTCGCCACTGAGCTATTGTCATTCCATGGAAAATAACTATGCTGAAATAAGAATCCAGCAAGAGAATACGATCAGCTGACATGGAAGCCACATCCAGCAAAGCTGGTGTGGGCAACGAATTGAATCATGACGGCAGCATTTGTTGTATTCTCCCTGTTTAACAACATGCGAAAATAGGCCGTCTCATCTGGACTACTGTTAAAAACCTGCCACAAAAAATACAAGAAAAAAATAGGGAAAATAAGATTTATATTACACAATATAAAAGTTTGAAATTGAAGAGGTAAAAGAACGAAAAGTTAGAAGTCACAATTACTTGCACAAATTGCGACCGCCGCAGGTTGAACATAAACTGAGGGAACAATGAAAAACACGGGTTTAATGTAAAAGATGTTGGGTCATCCTTCCCGTAGTCACCGAATTTGGAACAGAGACGAATAAGGTTCCTATCTGTACGAGTACAAAATAATGTTCTTGTATAATCCTGTTGATCAAGTCTGCGCTCCTCCTAACGTCGTCACTTTACTTCCTGAAAACACAAACGTGAGCTAGCCGGCGGACATGAGCCGGATACCTCTCTGATGCCTAAGTCAGCAAAATAGGCAAATAGACAAAAGCTCTGTGTATTTGAGAATCAAAGTTGTGATACCTGTACATAAGTTTTGTTGAGAGCTTTTATAGTTTTTGCCTGGCACAATCCTAGTAGGACTCTTATTCCTCAATATAGAGTCCTACTAGGAATCACACTCCTAAAAGATAATACTTATCCTTCAACACCCTCCTCACTGCTTAAACCAAGTGAAATGGTTTTACCACGGTTGGATAACAGTATGACCGAGCTAACACTAGCCCATTGTCATACTTAATCTAGCACCTTCATATGCAACACACAGCTCGGCTCTTGTTCTCTGGTATCTTGGTTTTGTCTGTTTAGACCAAGCTAACTGCAGCAAGCTTTGACCGAGCTAACAAGGGCGAGGTCCACCTTATGAAGCCCAAATACCTCGGCTCATAACTAGGTCCAGATTTCTCCTGGCCCAAGCTCGTTAGTAATTAGACCGAGCTACATTAGCTCCTATCTCGGTCCGACGTGCAGCCCAATTTCCAAAGAAGCCTCTTCCTTAACTTGGCCCAATTTATTTATAAATTACCCTCTCAATTGCCCCTTAATTCCATTTGCAGTGCATGATTTGGGATTACTCTTCTCTAGCCGAGCTAAAAAACATTCAAGTCAACCGAGGTCACTCCTTACCAGGCTACCGATTAGCCTGGTTCACAAACGTCCTTTCACTCTGTACATCTGAATCGTTTCCTATTCGTGTGGACACGTAATTGGCTCCCACTGGTCAAGTACAACTGTCGTCGCCGCCCTCGTACTCTGAAAATTTGAAGTTTTTGAACTCGGCACTCTATTGTTCACTTTCTCACTCTTCCCCTCTGAGCTTCCATTTTCACAACCATAGCGCCTGCAACGTTCGTGTTCTAACCTGGCATCTTCACCGTTTTGATCTTCATCCCTTTATCTTAAAACTGTAAGTGCTCTAATCTTGTTTCCTTTTTCGTTTATTTTGCATAGTGTAGCAATACATAGCATAGTACATATATGTTTTTCAAAACACATATTAGTATAGTTTTCATAACAATGGAAAAGAATCTCCTGGTCCCAGAAACCATGTGATAGATCTTTCACCAAATTCACAATCTGTTATGAAAATCGTTTTGATCCAAAATAATACTTCAACCGAACTAGGAACTTGTTTGTATTTAGGTGTGAACCCAGCCAAACTAGATAACTCCCCCAATAACCGAACTAAAACTTCACGCCACACTTTAAGTTTCAACCGGTCTAAGAACCTTTCGTTTCATTTAGCCGAGCTAAAGTCCTTCGCTCTAACCGAACTAAGAATGGATAGCATCCCACGTAGCCGAGCTAGGCTTATATTTATTTTGCCTTTGTACTTAGCACGGTCCAACGATCTGGGCTTAACACTTTTCATCTCCACTTTGCAGTCTCTGACTAGGTTGACCAGGCACTTCTTTGCACGCTCAACCGAGATACTCAACGTCATCTCAACACCGAACTAGGACTCTGGGCTAAGTTATACACAATTTAAGTTATAAATGGGTAAATACCAGTTCCTAGTAAACTCCCCTGGGGCCATCGCCGAATTTCGCAAGGATTACAACATCCCCAATAATGTTCACCTTTCTTTAGCCGAGCTAGACACAGTGCCTTGGGGAAAAGAGGGTTTCGTCCCCTTCACCGTGATATCCATTGTTGAAGCTGGACTTCGATTTCCTGTTCAGCCACTATTATGCGAATTCCTTAGGCAGACTAAAATATGCCCAACCCAACTCAGCACCAATTCTTACAGAATAACAAATGGTATCACCGAGCTAAATCGCCGACTTGGCCTCAACCTTGGTTTAGCCGAGCTATTTCACTAATACTCACTTGGCCAAAATGAAGACGACTGGGTATATTATTTAAGAATAAGAAGACGCCGAGAGAAAATAATCAAAAACACATCGGACAAAGACGTGAATGATGACGACTTTTTCTGGGTTTCTGGTAATTTTGAAGACTAGGAAGCCCCAATACCGGGATACAGAATTAATTGGAATAAAGGAGTAGCTGGTATGAATACCTCGGCTTAACTTGTCTGATTTTTACCCTTGTTGCTTACAACTTCTACACCGTGCTAACCGTTTTTTTCTCCATGTGCAGACTTGAACTAACTAAAGTCACAATACCAATATCCTAACTTAGACGCTCTCCGCGCCGCACTTCGATATCGCAACCGAGGTTGGGCCGAGCTACTTAACTTCGAACCGACCTACACATACAGTGGAAGGAGGAAGACCAAGGTGTCAGACTTTCTCCTTGAGTCTTCACCTGAACCAGATCCCACACTTCCTCAAATTAGGTTGATCCCACTAACAGAGGAACAAGAGATGGCTAAGAAAAGAGCAGTCATAACACTTATCACTGAAACAACTGCACCAGTTATTGGGGACCAAACTGTGGTACCACAAGCTGGCCAAACACATGAGGCCGTGGTAGCGCTTCCAACAGCCCGGGCCTCGTCATCTCGGCCCAATAAGCGTGCTCGCACCTCCGTGACTGAGCCACGTCTTGTTGATGAAGACGACACTATGTTCTCACCGTCCACACGACCGAGCCCAGAACCAGTGCATTTCGATCGGGCTAACCCTTCAGAGTGGGCGCCAAAAGTGACCTATAAGAACCGAACCATAACAAACACGGATTCAGTGGTCGCCGAAAAAGACCACTGGCTCTCCTTCAACCTCGCTAAGAGCGTATGCTTGCCAGCTGACATGGAGCATCATGATCATCTGACCGAGCTGAAGGCCATCCGCTCGGCAACAAAGTCGATGGTGCTAGTAAGTTTCTCTTCCTGTCTTTCTAATTTGTACATCTGTTTGCGCGGTTTTAACCATAATTGCTATCTCTCCTTTTGCAGGCCATGCAGAAGAACATGTTGCCCACAAGCGCGTGTTGGAGCTGCGTAAGACCACACGGCTAGCAGTGGCAGAGGCCAACGCTAAGATGGCCGAGCTAGAAGAATCCGCTCGGAAAATGGCCAAGCTTGAATCTGAAGTTGCCCGGCTCACCGGGTTGGTTAACTCGGCTGAGGCAGAAAAACAGAAGGCTTTGGCCGAACGGAAAGACAAATATCTGCGCAAGCTAGCCAAGCTCAAAAAAAAAAGAAAGATGCTAAGATCGCCGGGCTAAAGAAGAGTACGGAGGATGCGGAAGACCGCAGTTTCAAGGAAGGAGAAGCTACTTACATTCTGCAGTGCGAAGCTTCAAAGGACATATTCTTCAAATGTGGATGGCAGGCGGCTTTGTCACAGCTCGGTTATGGCCACGAAACCAAGGTCTTCCGGAACCCTCCTTCCCACTTCATTCCGAGCTATATAGCGGACTACGCCAATTCCATTCAAGAGAAATTGCTCCAAGTAAGGGAGGAAGATGAGGCATCCCCAGAACCAGAAGACGCCCCAGCTGCCACTAGTGACCCCGGTCTCCAGACTGCTCAGCCAGCTCGGGTTGATCCACCGGTGCCCATTACTGTTGAAGATGTGGCAGTGACCGACCCACCTGCCAACACCGGGCTACCGAGTGGTGAAGCTCGGGTTGATTTGGATGCCGATCTGGATGACCTATTTGCTTAATCATGTATTTTCTTCTTTTAACTTTTTTAAAGAATTTGTAACCGGGTCGAAGCCCTACTTCTTGTAACTTTGTTTTGAATCTTAAATAAAATCTACTTCTTTTTGCTCGGTTTATTCCATACCTGCATTTATTTTTCAACTATGATTTGCATGAAGTATAGCATCTTCTAGCCGAGATACCTATCTCGGTCTTTACCTTATAATCTGTTTGGTCATACCTGCCAAGCTCTCTTCAGCCTAGATCCTTATCTCGACTGAAGAGTACTCAGAGTTAGTTATTCCAGCCAACCTCTCTTCAGCCTAGATCCTTATCTCGGCTAAAGAGTACTCAAAGTCGGTTATTCCTGCCAACCTCTCTTCAGCCTAGATTCTTATCTCGGCTGAAGAGTACTCAAAGTTGGTTATTCTTGCCAACCTCTCTTCAGCCTAGATCCTTATCTTGGCTGAAGAGTACTCAAAGTTGGTTATTCCAGCCAACCTCTCTTCAGCTTAGATCCTTATCTCGGCTAAAGAGTACTCAGAGTTGGTTATTCCTGCCAACCTCTCTTCAGCCTAGATCCTTATCTCGGCTAAAGAGTACTCAAAGTTGGTTATTCCAGCCAACCTCTCTTTAGCCTAGACCCTTATCTCGGCTAAAGAGTACTAAGAGTTGGTTATTCCTGCCAACCTCTCTTCAGCCTAGATCCTTATCTTGGCTGAAGAGTACTCAAAGTTGGTTATTTCTGCCAATCTAGAGCCAAGTGTTTGGTTATTCTTGCCAAACTTCTTCAGCCTAGATCCTGATCTCGGCTGAAGAGGGCTCAATGTTGGTTATTTCTACCAACCTAGAGCCAAGTGTTGGTTATTCCAGCCAACTCTGGTTTCATTGCCCCTAGTTCACTAAAATAACTTTTACAGAAGAAAGAATTATACTGAAAAGGAAACTATTTGTTTTATTGAAAAAAGAAAAATTATAAGTACTTTAATAGAAAAGCTAAAAATAAAATAGTTTGAGATTGGCAATGTTCCATGGCCTGGGAATGGCCTTGCTGTCTCCATCTTCCAAGTGATATGCCCATTTTCCTACTAATCCAACCACTTTGTATGGTCCTTCCCAGTTGGGTCCCAACTTGCCATCTCCGGGTACCAAAGTGTTGCCCATTACTTTGCGTAATACCCAATCCCCAATCTTGAATTGCCTTGGATGTACCGTCTTGTTATATTTTCTGGATAACTCCTGCTGGTATGAGGCAATGTGAACTAGAGCTTTTTTCCTTCTTTCTTCTGCAAGGTCGAGTTCCAAGGCTATGGCTTCTTCATTCAGGTCTAGATCAAAATTTTCACTTCTAATTGTGGGGAGGCCGACTTTCAGTGGGATTACTGCCTCCATGCCATAGGCTAAGGAAAATGGCGTTTCTCCAGTTGACCGCCGAGGTGTGGTACGGTAAGCCCATAAAACATGAGGAAGCTCATCAGCCCACTTGCCTTTTGCTTTCTCTAATCTTTTCCTTAATCCATCCAAGACAACTTTGTTTGACGCTTCTGCCTGGCCATTTGCTTGAGGGTATGTTGGTGTACAGTTGTAAAATTCTATCTTGTATTCCTCACAGAAGCCTCTGAAGATTTTGCTGTCGAACTGAGTGCCATTGTCGGATAACAGAGCCTTTGGTATGCCAAATCGGGTTATGATATTATGCCAAACGAACTTCTTAACATCTTTCTCCTTTATTGATGCGAGTGCTTCAGCCTCTACCCACTTCGTGAAGTAATCTGTTGCTGCGAGAAAGAACTTTCTGTTGTCGGATGCTGTTGGAAGTGGCCCTACTATGTCCAAGCCCCACATCGCAAAGGGCCATGGGCTAGTTAATGGTAGAAGCTCTCTAGCTAGTTGATGTATTTGGTGTGCGAACTTCTGACATTTCTTGCACTTTTTGACATACTTCTTGAATCTGCTTGCATGTAAGGCCACAAATATCCTTGTGAGATTGCTCTGTAGGCCAATGATCTTCCCCCTTGGTGACTTTCGCATACGCCTTCGTGTATCTCGAACAAGAATGCCTCGACCTTGCTAGGATGGACACATTTCAAGTAAGGTCCTGTGAAGGATTTTTTATATAACACCAATGACAGAGAGAGCCAAAATCGCTATGACTTTGCTCTGATCTTGTTGGCCTCTTTCTTCTCTTCAGGTAAGAAGCCGTCTTTTAAGAATACAATAATGGGATCCATCCATGAAGGGCCTAGTTCGGCACAACATACCTCTGTTATTTCGAGTTCTTCAATACTTGGTTTGGGTAAGAAGTCGATCAGTAATGGATGCAGGATAGATGTGTCTGCCATGAAGGCAAAACCTGCCAGTTCGTCTGCTCTGTTGTTCTCATCTCGGCCAATTTGCTCTATTCGCACTTCGAACTTTATGATCTCCTTTCTGACTAACTCTTGGTACTTAGCCATCCTCTCATCTTTTGCCTCGTAGTCGCCTGAAATCTGGTTTACTACTAGCTGGGAGTCACTGCTCGGTGGCATTCATGAAGAGTGCTGATTTTAGGCCTACTAGAAGTGCTTCGTATTCTGCCTTATTATTTGATGCTGGGAAGCCAAGGTTGACTGCTTGTTCCACTATCAGGCCATCTGGTGAGATAAGGACTATGCCAAGTCCTGCACCGTGCCTATTGGATGCTCCATCCACGAAGAGCTTCCACATCTCTCCAACGAATAGTTTCCAGCAAGTAGAGGGGTTGGATGATGTCTTGGGGTCATGAGTGTTGCTGATGTTTTCTTCCAAGTCCATGCTTACTGTTGGGGTTTGCTCTTCACTATTTGACTGTACCAAGTTTTTACTTGTTGATGAGTCTTTGCCAGGTATAGCATGGTCTGCCTTGGGATGTGGCTGGGCATCTTGTTTTGGGGGCTGCTCTACTCCTGCGGTACTTTCCATCCCCTTTTCAGTTGTATCAGTTAAGTCAACTGGGCAGATGTAATGGCTTCCTGGTGTGAACTTAGCCACAAAGTCTGCCAGAGCTTGGGCTTTTATTGCGGTTCTGGGTTGAAACTTGATATCGAACTGTCCAAATTCCACCGCCCATTTCAAGATTCGTCCAGAAAAGTCCACCCTCTCAAACAAAGCTTTTAAGGGAAAAACTGTCAGAACGATTATGGTGTGGGCGTGAAAGTAATGTGATAACTTCCTCGAGGCCATTATCAAAGCTAAGCCAGATTTTCCAATGGTAGGTATCTGGTTTCTGCCCCCAGCAAGGTCTTGCTAACATAAAAGATAGGCAAGTGTTGGATTCTTTCGCTCTGACCAACACTGCGCTGACTGCATGTTGTGAAACTGCTAAGTACAAAAAGAGCTCTTCTCCAGGTACTGGGGTTACTAGCAATGGAGGAGAAGTTATGTAGTCTTTCAGGCTCTTTAGGGCGCGGTCGCATTCTTCATCCCACTCAAATTTGGCCTTCAACGCTTGGAAAAATGGTCGACATCTGTCTGATGACCGACTTATGAACCGGTTGAGTGCGGCAGCTAGGCCAGTGAGATGCTGCACCTCTTTTACTGTGTTGGGCCTCTCTAGATCCTGGATTGCTTTGATCTGGGAGGGGTCTGCTTTTATACCTCGGTTGGTCACCAGGAAGCCTAGGAATTTGCCTAATCCTACGCCGAACGCACACTTAGATGCATTTAGACGCAACTTGTTCTTCTTTAGGAGTTGGAACATTTCGTCTAGGTCCCTAAGATAGTCGTTCTCATCCTTGCTTTTGACCATCATGTCATCAATGTAAGCCTCCATTATTTTGCCTAATAATGGTTCAAACATTTTGGTGACCATCCGTTAGAATGTGGCCCCTGCATTTTTTAGGCCAAAGGGCATGACCTTGTAACAATATAATCCTTTGGGCGTTGTAAAAGATGTGACCTCCTGGTCTGGCTTATACATAGCGATCTGATGGTAACCTCTATATGCATCAAGGAAAGCTAAGTCGATTGTGCCCTGCCGTCAAGTCTACCAGTTGGTCTATCTTAGGTAAGGGAAAGCTATCCTTTAGGCATGCCTTGTTGACTGTTTTGTAGTCCACGCAAACACGCCATTTTCCATTCTTCTTTGGCACTACTACAGTATTGGATATCCACTTGGGATACTGCACCTCTCTGATGGCTCCTGCCTCCAGCAAGTTTCCCACTTCCTCCGCCACTATCTCCGCGTGGTGGAGTGCTGATCTGCGAGTGCACTGTATGATTGGTCTAGCAGTCGGGTGGACATTCAGTTGGTGATAGATGAAGTTTGGGTCAATACTAGGCATGTTGTATGGTGTCCATGCAAACACTTCGATGTTAGAGGTTAAGAATTCTATGATCTCTATTCTCTTAGTGTTGGACAAAGACGAACCGAGCAAAAAGAATTTTTCTGGGTTCTTTTCATCTATCCTTACCTCTACCAAGTCTTCCACTGCCTTCTGTTCTGCTGCCTTGCCAACATCCGCAAATAGTTCATTGCCCTCTGGCTCTTCTACCATATGTACATATCCTTTTGCAGCCCGGCTGCCATTTACTGTGACGAAGCATTATTTTGACATGATTTGGTCTCCCAAGACCTCTTCAATTACTCCGGCTTCATTGGGCAACCGCAATGCTTGATAGTAGGTTGACGCTACCGATCGCATGGCGTGCAGCCAGGTTCTTCCCAGGATTATGTTATAAATGAAAGGGACCTTCAATACCTAGAATTCCACTTGTTTAGTCATGGTCCCAGCTTTGACTGGGAGGATTATTTTGCCTACTGGCCATTCTGGCATTGAGTTAAAGCTAACTAGGGGAGATGTTACAAAGGCCAAGTCTTTGTCCTCTAGTTTCAGCTGTTTGAAGGTTTCATAATACATTATCTCGCACGAACTTCCTTGGTCAATTAGAATTCGCTTGATGTCGAAGTTCTTGACGCGTAAAGTTACCACTAGTGCGTCATTGTGAGGGCAATGTAGCCTTGCTAGGTCCTTGTCTGAGAAGGATATGATGTTCGTAGCCTTTGTTTTGCCCTTTTTGATGGCGGGTTGTGCACTTAGTACCTCCTTCAGGTGCTCTGCCTTCTTTATCATCCCCCTAAGTTCACATATCCGCTCAGGTTCAATGATCCCATAAATAACATTGATTACGCCTTGGGGTGGTCCGTCCACCGGCATCCCGTTTGGCCTGTTAAGGTCCTGGGGGGCTGGCTGCGTTCCCCCTTCAATATACTGGTCTAGGTGACCAGTAGCTACTAATTCTTCCAGATGTTGCCGCAGGGGTGTGCAATTTTCAGTTAGGTGCCCCTTCTCATCATGGAAGGTGCAGCGGGACTTCTCGTCGTAGCCCCTTTGTGCTACTTCCAACTTGGCTGGCCGCCGAACGAAGGGTTCATTCTTTATCTCAGTGAGAATTCAGTAGATGGGTTTATTGAACACGGTGGTGATGGCAGTGCGAACTCTTAACCTTCTTTTTTCTAGGTCCTCCATGTTGGCTCGCCTGCCTCGCCCATTCCTGTTTAGTTGTTCTATTGTGTTGACTTTTGCTGTAGTCTTTTTGTCTGGCATTATTGTTGAGCCAGATTTTGCTTTAGCCCGGGCGCTATCTTCCTCCATGCGGATATGTTGGTGCACCCTCTCCATTAGGGCCTCCATTGTGAGGGGTGGCGTCATAGTAATTGAGTCCCTCAATTTGTTTCCGACTGGTAAACCCCTTTTGTATTGTGCGATGGCGAGATTTGTAGGGCAATCTCCTATCTAGTTGAAAGTCTCCCAATATCGACCATTGTAGGATCTCAACGTCTCCTTGTCGCCCATGTCAATGGAGAGTAGCTGATCGATCTCCACTGGTGTCTTGGTGTTCGTTTTGAACCTAGTCATGAACGCCTCTGCCAATTATGCCCAGGAGGCGATGCTGCCTTCTGGTAGCCTTTCGAACCAGGTTAGACCTAGGTCGCCAAGGCTGGAAGGGAACAGGATACACATTAGGGCCTCATTTCACCGGTACACTGCCATAACCTGGCAAAAGTGGCGAAAGTGCATGTAGGGGTCTATCTTCCTCTCATAAGTGGTGAATTTGGGCTGGTGGAAGCCTGAAGGTAGTGGCGCGTTCTCTATTGTCGGGACGAACGGCGAGCTCTGTAGCTTTGCTAATACTTTTTCCGCTGGTTCGTAAGCAAGACACGACATTGGCATTCCTACCTCGACACTCCCATGTGTCCGAGGGGCCAATCGCTGTAGTGCTGAAACTCTGCGTGGGTCGCGAGCCCTAGTGTCTTCCTTCCATCGGGCCCTTTCTTCTAGTACTGTTCGCAAGTCAAATGATCTAGGTAACTCCGTGTGCCTAGATGTCGTCTGGTGCATGTGCGAGGGCCGATATATACTTCCCTCAGTACACGACCTCTCAATTCTCGTTCTCTCAGACTTGGAGTAATGAGTCCTGGAAGTCCTTGATTGAGTGTCGCATGTTCTAAGGCTCCTGTTTTGTGCTTGTGATGGTGTGGTATGCCTATCACGATCCTCCGAGTGGCGAGGGAGCGTATTGCCTTTGCCTCCCTCTCCTGTCGCCACTCATTTCCCTTTTATCTGGCGCTTCATTGTCTCCATGTCTGCCGCCATCTTCCTAATTAGCTCGTCCTGCTCCCTTACGCGATCCTCCAGAACTTGAGGATTCAACCTCCGCCTCTATCTTTCGGGACTTTGAGAGCAACGGGGGCTGCCGCCCCGTCTCCCCCTTGCATCTCTCTAGGGGTTCTGTCGCTGGGGTTCTAAATCCGCCATGGGAGGGATAGAAGGCAAACCTTCGCGCCTCCCACCCCCCTCTGGGGTTTGCCCATCAATAGCTGATTTCGGCAAGTCCTCATTGTGCGCCATTGCTTCCAACTAGAGAGGAAAGCTTGATCAAGAGGTTTTGTTCTTTGTGGACTTCCCACAGATGGCGCCAATTGTACGAGTACAAAATAATGTTCTCGTATAATCCTGTTGATCAAGTCTGCGCTCCTCCTAACGTCGTCGCTTTACTTCTTGAAAACACAAACATGAGCTAACCGGCGGACATGAGCCGGATACCTCTCTGATGCCTAAGTCAGCAAAATAGGCAAATAGACAAAAGCTCTGTGTATTTGAGAATCAAAGTTGTGATACCTGTACATAGGTTTTGTTGAGAGCTTTTATAGTTTTTGCCTGGCACAATCCTAGTAGGACTCTTATTCCTCAATATAGAGTCCTACTAGGAATCACACTCCTGAAAGATAATGCTTATCCTTCAACACCCTCCTCACTGCTTAAACCAAGTGAGATGGTTTTACCACGGTTGGATAACAGTATGACCGAGCTAACACTAGCCCATTGTCATACTTAATCCAGCGCCTTCATATGCAACACACAGCTCGACTCTTGTTCTTTGGTATCTCGGTTTTGTCTGTTTAGACCGAGCTAACTGCAGCAAGCTTTGACCGAGCTAACAAGGGCGAGGTCCACCTTATGAAGCCCAAATACCTCGGCTCATAACTCGGTCCAGATTTCTCTTGGCCCAAGCTCGTTAGTAATTAGACCGAGCTACATTAGCTCCTATCTCGGTCCGACGTGTGGCCCAATTTCCAAAGAAGCCTCTTCCTTAACTCGGCCCAATTTATTTATAAATTACCCTCTCACTATCCAACCACTGTGTGGCATCAAACCCTTCCTCATGAATGTAAAATCCATCAATGGGTAGGAAAGTTAGATACCCATACACAAAAAGTCTCATGAGGAACAAGAAAACGAATTCATCAGAAAAGAAGTAGAAGGCAATCAAAAAGTTGCATGTGTTTTTCTATAAGAAGGAAAGAGTGATGTGATTAACCACAAGGTTAAACAGAATCCAATTCTCACGTATGATGTTGAGTATTCAGGATAAAGGTTCTTTTTCTATAGAAAAAAATTAGTGCAAACAATGCCAATAACGATCTCCATACTTCCTCGCAATGATAAATGAAAATAGATTTCCTTTGAGAGTGAAAATTAACTCAAACATGAAACCACCACAAGTAATGCACCAAAAGCTGAACTAAGCATATAGATCATTTTGTGAGTGTTAGTTTCTGTGTCTGTAAAAAAATGAAGACAATTTTTCGAAATTTGTAAAATACCTCCATCTCCATTCTAGAAGAAGCTAATCTTGCCATCACTACAGCAGCAGTCTCCTGATCAAATCCCTGTACTAATTCCTGAGGCAAAATTCTTTCATGTCAGCAATGGCCTTTTTCAACTAACATAATTCCCACAAAATTTAAAAATATCTAAAGAAGCCTATCCTACAAGTGTCAGGGAGAAGGGGAAGCAAAAAAAAAAAAAAAAAAGAGATTAACATATGCATTGAATAAAAAGAAACATACAAGGTAAGACATCATGCATTGAAACATTAACCCCAAACACAGAAGTAATGCTCCATTAACAGATATAAACTAACACAATTCTTGTGTTTTCTATTTCTCCCACCCATGTCCACCGTATACGACAATGGTGCACAAACTCACTTTTTTGCAGTTATTTTACAACTTTTCATGCCTAATGCAATCATTTTGTTCCTTCCTCAAATTGTAATTATTGTGTTCCTCCCATCTTTCTGCAAATTTCCCAAATAAGACAAAAAAATTAACATTTTACCATCATACCTTTGAGCCAACAGCACTATCTATCCATCTTCTACTAATGGTTGTAACTCACATCCTTGTTTGACCATCAGGACTTTGCTAACTACATTTCAATATTTCATCAAACATTATTTGATTACATCAGAAGAATTTTCCTTTTTTGTTGAAAGGTAAAGCAAGTCAATGTATTTATATAACCCGGTAGTTAAGGCAATAATACGCGTCAAGACTTCCAAGAATGAAGCCTGTCGATAGATCTCCAATACACACTGTAAAGCCATACACACTGTAAAATTTAATGTGTTCTTTCTCATAGCTTCACTTTTGGCATTCCTTATGTCCTTTTCATGCCTTTTACTTAGCGTTCCTCACTGAACATGCCCAGACTATCTTATGTTACTATCTTTCATATAATTTTTTATTGATGCTAATTAGTTTCACTTGGATAAATCCTTGATACCTTTTCTTATATTACACTCATGTTGCTAGATTTCTTTGCCACTTCACATTTTTTAAACAGGTTGTCAAGCATTCCTTAATATATAACATTTTCGTACATGTCAGATTGATAGTTATTTCTTGGTTGCTTTTTGTTTGCAGTAAAGTAGGTAACAAATGAACTCAACTCAATAAGCCTGAATACCAATTAATGGGGGTTAGCCACAAGCATTCATTTCTTTATTGGCTGTATTTAAATACTATATCCTTAGCTCACATGTGTGTTTAACGATGGACGTGTGTCTAAATGATGGACATTTGTCCCCCAAGTATTTGACTTGTGTTGGAAAGTGTCCAACTAGTATAGGTGTCTGACACGGACACACCATCTTCTTAGAAGTGTTTGTGCTTTAATGTTTCCATCGAACACACTGAAACGCATGAAAATGCAATGCTATCTATTATAACAATAAGTTGTTTCGACACATATTTAGTATTTTTCATAAATATTTAAATAAAAAATGATAAAAGCGAAATTTTGATCCTTGTTTTGAGGCCAAGGCATTGTGTACGTTATCCTAGACCAGATTGACTTAACCACCGGAGCAATCAAGACATGTGGGAGTGTTTTGTTGGTCCATGTGTCACCTCATGAGGCTAACACGGTAACACTTGGGTTTAGGATGGAGATGACATGGAGATAAATTGTGATCAAATGGCAGTGCCACTTGTTGGGGTGGAGCCATGTATCCACTCAGGTTATTTATGTCTGATTACCAGATATTGTCCCCCTTTTCTTTTTACACTCATCTTAATCTTGCAGTAAGTTTGTCTTGCTTTCAGTTTTTGTTTATATGTTTTTCAATGCTATGAAATGCTACCTAAATATTGCTTGCCAGTTTGTTTGGCCGAGTATTATGCATGTTCATTTTGTAATTAGTATATTCTGTTGTTTGACATTTGTGATTTTTTTTACAATCGTCATTCCACTTCTTGTGTTGGATTATTTACAGTACCAGTTCCTATAACTTTCTATGTAATGTAGGTATTGTCCAATGACCCAACAGTCCAACAGAGAGCAGTCAAATGCACAATCCCAAGGTGCTAAATACTGAAACCAACCTGTTAGGAAGTGCTATGTCCATTGAAGATATTTTGTCAAGCTGTAACTCTGATTCGGTGGTAAGTTCCAACAGCAAGACTGAGGAACTTGCTGTTGGGAACAGCAGTGTGAATGGTTCAGCAGGTGATTTGTCCCATATTAATCTGAGACATTCACAGATTCACCAAAAGAAGCAAATGTTGGTGACTGTGAGATGCAATCTTCAACGATGCTTCTTGAGCAGGAGACTGATGTAAAAGGGAGTGAAGAAAGTAACAGAAATGAAGTCTTATCTGATGTTGCAGTCACACCTAGTCAAACTACAAGCGAAGATCTAAAAACTTTAGATTCTGTAACAGGGGACCAAATTGTGGAATCGCAGGAAAAGCAAATTCATGAATTTGGACCTGTGATGTCTCTGCATAATCTCACCTCTGAAGTTAAATCTTGTGAGCACATGGAGGTTGTGGGTAACACTGATCATATTGAATTAGATTCTGCCCAGGATAGAGATGTTGGTAGTCATGGTGATTCAGTTGATGGATACTGCATAAAAGGGGAGAGAATGAAAATGCTCATTTTTTTTCAGTAGCCAATATACCTGTGGTAGACCATCCAGAGATCATGGTTGAAGATTTCAAAGACCACAAAGCTGTGAAATTGAACTTCCGTGTAGCTCTAGACTCTGGTGAAGTAATTAAACCTGTGGTAGATGATAATAAGGATACCTTCTATGAGGAGAACAGCTCTAGTTTCGTTTCAAATCAGTCAGATCAACGCATCCACTTATCTTCTGCAGAGTTGCATGTTTTGGAAGGTGACCTTAAACAGGAAGCTGGAGGCAATAAGGTTTTAGTTGCAGAAATACCTGTTGAAGGGGAAACTGATACTTCGGAGTTGAATCTTAGCAGTGAAGACCTTAGGCCCAATGGTGTAGAAGCCCCTCCGGAGACAACTATAAGTTGGGAAATTCAAACGGATTCCCATCTTGAAGCCTCACGATTTTCATGTTGATTCACCACAGAACATTCTGCCAGAATCTACCACAATGGGGCTCTCTGATGTGATTCCTGTGGCAATATCTGCAGATGATGAAGTTAGTCATAAAACTGACTTAGTGTAGGTAACAATGCTTATGATCAGGAGAAGGATAAAACTAAAATATGTGATACAGATGTAAAAGAGAGTGGGAAAGAAGTTAATGTAGAGCTATCAGCAAACTTAAAAACATCCTCCGAATCTGTGGATGATTTTTCTGTGTACAAAGTTAATCAAACTACCCACTTTATTGGAGAAAAGTCTGCAATGGAAATTTCTGATCTAGTTGAGAATGAAAGCAGAGATATGGCTGTGCAGGAAAAACCTGAAACAAACTCGAGAATGACCTTTGAATCTGCATGCAATCTCTCTGAATCCAAAGTTGTAGATGCTGGAATGGATAAAGTTATGAACTTGCAAGAAACTGAAACCACCACATATTTTGTTTCAGATTTGGGTGACGTTATGCGAGCCACTTGAGAATTACAACACAAACTCATTCTGGTTCACAAAGTCAGCAGGATGAAAATTCTGAGGAAACCATGAAAGATCCCAAGTTCAACAGTAAGAATGAAGTATTTTCAGATGGTGCCACATGTGAGGGTGCAAAATCAAATAATGATAGTGGTGCTGAAGCATAGCAGAAAATTTCAGAAATTCCTCCAGAGCATTTGCCAGCAGAGTTAGGTTTTAGCATGAAAAGCTCTGCTATAGTTGACGATAGCCATTGCAAGGATGATGTTTTGGGTGTTTCAGGCACTAGTACTGAACACCTGAAGGAGGAACGTGATGAAAACTTTACCAAACAACAAATTGAAGGTCCTGCAGTTGATGTTTCTGTTGATTCAAGTAGCCAAACTGATAGTTTGGAAGATAACTGGGGTTCTGTTTCAGGTACAATCCCATGTTTCTTTAGATGGGAAAACCAACAATTGAAATCTCCCTGCAAAATATTTTTCTTATTTAACCTAGTTATAAGTCTGAATCATAGTTCTCTGGCCTCCATACACAATCTCAGTTTCTGTTCATATAGTTGTCCATTTTGCATTACAAGCTAAGTTTTGATTGTAGTGATTCTCGCATTTGATGTATTGAAGTCCTCTCTTATATTTAGTTTGTTTGCTTGCTTTTTGTGGAAGGAGCAGTGCTTTCCACCCAGTCAGATGCAGTTGCTGCCATTAATGCTCAAGCTTTACCAACAACTGCATCCAAAGCACCAGCACAGTCAGAGATGCAAAATCCCAAAACTACCTCTGAGGGACACCATTCTAACAAATCTGATGTTTTTGAGCCCCCATCTTTTATGACATTGGTTGAACGTGGAGACAGGGTTGACCAGAATGCTACTTCTGATGACATCTAGGCAGGGTTTCCATCTTTTACTAATGTCGATAACCAGTCACAAACTCTGACTGTGACAAAAAGCAATGATGGCTCAGCCGCAACTGTGAATTCAATTCTGGGTCCTGAAGCAACCACCGATCAGGTTACCGCCCAAAGAGAGATGGGAAGGAATGGAATTCTCCAGCAAGGTATCTGTCTGACAATAAGAAAGAGAAGAGGAAAGTCAAGGGGAGACCATATTGGGTACCCTTTGTTTGCTGCTCTTCAGTAAATTAGGATCTGTAATATGTTTTTGTTTTTGGTAAGTACTGACTAGGGGATGTGTAATATCTTGGCTATCTTTGTAGAGATGTTTATAGATAAGATGTTTCAGTGAAGATTGTGCAGGTGAACTATGGTCACTGATTATTAAACTGCAATAGTACTTATGTGGTATTTGCAGTAATTGTCCAGATTAATGCTGTTGTAGTTTTTTTTTTCCGTCGTCTTGATTAAATCCCACCCTATTCATATAAAGTCCCTTGTTCTACATGTACCTGGTAATTATTGGGCACAAGTCTTTCACGTGGCCTCAAGGGGAGTAGGGGCGGGAACTTCTAATCATTGGTCTATCTCTTTACATTTGTGTTGGCTTTTTGGCTTTCGAAGGTTATTATTGTAATTGCGAGAGTGCCAGTAAGGATCAATCAGTCCTTACAGAAAATTAATTGCCAACCAATTATCAGACGATTGTGTTTTAGTTCTTTCAGCCTCAATGAAGAGGACTTTTACTGATGGCGTGATTTAGGAGAATTAAGCAAAATAACAATTAAATGAAGAACAGTTGAAGTATTTCATTAAAATAAAAAAACTTACAATGATCCAAACTCAGCCTCATAGAGGTTTACAGCAACAATCTACTTGAAACTACTCCTATGAACGAAGTGCAGTGCAAGAATTTAAAGTACAGGAAATGTAAGACTGGAAATGTAAAACTAGAAAGGAAAATAAGTATAATAAGACTGGTTTTTTGGATCTGAGTCTGGGGGCTTTTTCTGGGGCCCTCTCTGCTATTTATACTGCTCAAGGATGACCATCGAACTGCATTTCTAACCGTCGAACTGCTCCTCCATGATCGCTGATCATGTTGCCTCAAGATTAGCTCCATTACACCATTACTTGCAGTTAGGCTTCCTTCCTAAATTTGAATTTGAAATGTGAGTAACCGTTGAAGCCACATCACCTTGCATCTCTTTGTTGATCCACTGTTACTCAGATCTCGCAATAACCAATACTAACTGCCACGTGTACGATCAGGATTGAAGACTTGAATAGTCTTCCTATATTATCCTTATTTTGCCACGCGTCGAATTGTAATTGGCTTGTACAAAATATGTAGCCAACATTACCCCCCGCACTAATATACCCAATACTTGGTGATATTAGTGGATCAAGCCCTTTTCTCCACGTCTTAGAACGTGCATGGGCTTTGCATTCTTCTAGAAATGCAACTGTCATTCATCATCTGCATTAAACTCTCCTTCAATCCTTTGAACACCCCACCATCTTAGTATTCGAACAGACTGATACATTTTTTATGGCCGAATCAATTTTCTCCTCCATCGATCGAGCACACGAAGAGTCATCTGATGACGCTGTTCTTCCTCGAAAGAACCTCCATGCATTAATTAGTCACCTTTACCCACCTTTCTATATTCTGGTCATGGATGCCTTTGCAAATTATCAACCCTTGGACTACGAACACATTGCCCTTAATCCTTTGATTCAAAAACTTACAAATATGGACATGGGAAATTCTTCTTCTGACTCACCCTTGGACTACGAACAAACTGCTATCAATCCTTTAATTCAGAAAGTCGCAAATATGGATATGGGAAGTTCTTCTTCACAAACCTCTGCATGGGATAAGGCCGCAGCTTTTTCTTCCTCTGGGGCTTCTGACTGGACAAGCTGGTCAAAACCTGAGGCCTGTGATTTAAGGGAGCGAATCAACCATCACTTTGTCGAGTTTACTGACCCTTTAGAATTCCCTTCCTATGCGCAAAGCTCGGTGGTCTATCCTTACGTGCCCATCAACCGTCGACGCAGTTTAGAGGAAAATCTGCTTGTAGCATGGTACACATCCTCCATGCCTACAAAGACAGTGCATGCTGCCCGACGCCTCGAAGAGGCACAAGGGTACAATCCATCGTTTTTAGCCCAGAAGGCGAAGCTTTGCTCTTCTGACTAGCTCGATTATATTAATGCCCTTGTTCCTTCTGCCCTTGCTCCATCTCCTGAAATAGAAGCATTCACACCTTCTCTTCCGCCAAATCCTTGCTGGATAGAGAGACTGAGGCTTGCCCTCTCCGCGGATAAGGTCTTTCCACCTTACAAGCCTCCACCTTTCCCTAATCCAGCTGAGCGGAAGCAAGCTCAACTTCTACTCGCGGCTTTCTCTCACTTGCCCTTCAATATTCTTGAGGACGAAGTCCCTCTCAAGAACCTTCGATGGGCTTGTGATATTCTGACTCGGGGTCATGTCCTCAATCCCCTCGCCCAAGCAGAGCTTCACATGTTTTTGGACCAACTTCCATTGCTTCTCCACTGGCATCGGACCTCTATGGCCACCACACAATCTTTAGACCAACTCTCGTCCCTTCGAGTTCATGCCTAGTACGAAGCAGAGAACTTCATTGAAGAATTCGATGATTTCAAGAATAAAGATTCTGTGTACTGGGATAACTTGGATATAGACGAATTGGAACAAAGATTGAGAGAAACAGCATTCGAAATAAAGGCTGAAGAGCTCTTTTACGAAGTGAGAGCACATCAACTCATGCAGCCAATGTTAGAAGAAATAAAGGATAGAATAAAGAAAGAACAGAAATTCATTGATCATAGTTGAACTAAATTTCATGATCTTGTTATTTATTCCATTCCCTATTTTTATGAGCTTGAGTTTGTACCCAAATAGGGCCATTCGATGTAATTGCTTTTGCTTTAATACCACTAAGACTTTTTCTTTGTTTGGTATGGTTTGATCTTGTCCCCATTTGTCTTTAAAAGCAAATTCAGGGCTTCGAACTGAACAATCTTATCCTTCGAATCTGGACTCAATTGTTTAAAATGAAACACTAAAAACCAACATGAACTTTTTAATTTATGGAATAATAGTTGACATTTTTTTTGCTGATTTTCATTTAGAATCAGTGCTTCGAATTCGACAGTCCTACCCCTTGAAGTTTATTTCGATCATAACCAACATATGGTCATGGTCAGTATGATCAAGCAGCTTTAAATTGATCATTTTTTCCCTAGAATAACAGTCCATACTTTCAAAAATATGAAAGCTCCTTTTTAGGGCTGTACTGTTTTAGTCTAGAAAGAAAATCTTTCCTAAATATATATAAACCAATTATTGGTTTTGATGTTTCGAACAGCAATTCCCATCCTTAAGGGATCTCAAGTTTTGTTTCGAAGGACATTACTTTCATTAAGAAACCTAAAACAGGTCTTTAATCCCTTCGAAGTAAATGAATACTTGAGCATTCTTACATCCATAAGTATGAAATGTACTTCGAAGATGGCTTCTTAGTTTCGAAGCCGTTTATTATTTGACTTTTGGCGCCAAAATCTGGTTTCGAAGCCAAATACTATACTTCGAAGCTGGCTTCAACATCTGGGATGTGTTTTTCCCTCCAAAAATATCAATATTGAAGGAAGCTCTTCGTATTTGTACTTTTAGTACTTGACAACTTGCGCGATATATCTTCCGGACACAAAGGTTTTTTAAAACCCTTTTTATTTCGTACTCTGAAATCACTCGTTCTCTCAAAACACAAACCCTTTTCCTCTGTTAACCCCCTCTTCCTTGCCTCTTCCTTGCTGCTTGCTACCAATGGATTCTTCTTCTTTGAAAGTGCTTGCTGGTGATCGTATAAGCCCAACCATGGCTTTGAAAAGATGTATTGATGAAGAGATCGCCAAGTTAACAACTGATGAGTCAAGCGCCATAGACGACCACCTCTTCGTTCCTCGTCACAGCAACAAACAAGAATACGTCTTGGGTCCCATCTTTCGAGAGGCTCCTACTCAACTTCCAGCTTTATACCCTCGTCTGGAGGACCATTTTCTTCTCTACGAAGGAGGGCTCGACTGGGGAAATTGGAGGGTGACCCGACCTCATCGCTGCTGGCCGACATTGAGAGCTGAATGGGAAGAATGGTATGACAGAGTTGTACCTGCGTGAGAAGACGACCTGCAAGAGCTCTGTATTCTCAATGCCCTCCGTCTTTCCAGGTTTATCATTCCTGAAGACCCTTTCTTGATTCCCGCTGCTCTTTGTTTTTGGAACATGGCTTTCAATTTTATCCAATTTCGGTGTGGCATGATGGCTCCCACCGTTCTTGATATTTGCCATCTTTTAGGGCTTTCACCCCTTGGCTCTCCTTTCACTCCCGACTATCCAGACCTTCCTGTTAAGTTCTCCCTTCCACCCTTAAACTCCTCTTACAGTGATTTTGTAAAGGCCGAAAATAAAAGGGTAGGTCCCGTGAGAGATAGAGAACTTTTTTCCTTCATTTTGTAATGGTTGTGCAAATTTCTCTTTTGTACATCATCTCAGAGGATTATGCCTGAGTTCACCCCACTTGCGAAGGCACTTGTTTTGAAAAAACGCATAGCCCTGGCTCCTTATCTCTTAGGCCATGTTTATAGAGCCTGTTCCCAATTTTGTGAGAAACCTCTTGATGTGAACCAAGGGGGTCCCCTTTGGGTGCTCCAACTCTGGCTCTTTGCTTACTTCACTGATTTGCATCCCAAATGCTTAAAATTCCTTGTTCAGGACCCTAGCACTTATGGGGAAAAATATGCCAGAGTTGTTCTTTATCATGCTTCTTTTGCCTATTACTTCTCCTTTTTTCACCAACTTCCTATTTCTCCACCTACTACCTTCTTCTGCCCTTTTGATGCCAACAAAGGACCTGCTTGGCTACGAACATTCTTAGCTGATAAAGAGTGCTCTACCCCACTCCACAAAGGCATGTGGGCTTCTATTTTGCTGCCGAGGGAGCTGTTCATTGGCACTTTAAACCCTCGAGCTTATAAGTGTATAGCTGAGGTGTACTGTCCTTCTCAATTTGCCAGGCAATTTGGGTTAACTCAGGGGATTCCCATTCCACTCTGCAATCTCTCAAATGTCCATCTTACAACCAGAGACCTGAGAATACCCAAATCAAAACTGGAAGAAGCAACATTCAAACTGTTGAAAGAAATGAGCGAGTTCAAATTTGTCCCCTTCCTTCCTTCTGGCCTGGCTCTGAAAAGATTTCAAAACTGGTGGACAGCCAATATGGAAGTGCGCCTATCCGTACACCCTCATGACTTACTGATAGGGTTAGGAGTGCCCTCGAAAGCCAAATCAACAACAGTTGAGAACATCCCCTCTCTTTCCACAGCTGCCAAAACTGCTCATGTAGCCTCATCCTCTCCTGCTAGAGTTACCAGAGCTACTTCAAAGAGGGGTAAGTATTTTCAGGTTTCCCCTTAGACTCTTTTGTTTGTTTCCTTTACATTCATACCTTTTGGTGCAGGGTCTCCACAAAAAGAATCTCCTAAGAGGGCTGAAATCCTAACTACTCTCAAGGACAAACAAAAGCTGAAAAAGAAAAGGAAGCTGATACTCACTCCTGAGGAATCCGAATCCCAGATTGAAAAAGAAGAGATTGAGAAAGAACAGGAAGTACTTTACAGAGGAGAAAGAGGGAACAGATGACTGTCTCTCTTTCGATTGAAGATCCCACTCATGAGACAGCTGCTAAAGTAGTAGAAGAGGAACTTACTTCTGAGGAATCTGAATCCCAGACCGAAGAGAGAGAAATTGAGAAGGAACAGGCAAGACCAATACAGAGAAAAAAGAGAAGGAAGATGATTGTCTCTGCTTATGATTTGGTCGAAGACCCTATTCATGATGCAGCTGCCAAGGCAGTAGAACAGGAACATTCTAAGGCCCTAGTTGTCTTTGAGAGAGCTGAGAAGAGACGGCAGCAGCAATTCTTAAGAGATGAAGCTGCTGCTGCTGCTGCTGATGCAATTCAAAGGGAAGTTGCAAGAAGGCAACATATTGCTGAGCACTGTTCCCTTCGAAGCTCTCCTATTGCTGCTATCACTTCTGAAACAAGTAATTTCTTTCATGCTTCTACTGTTTCTCCCTTATCAAATTTTTGGTATTAAAACTTGACATTACTTTACATCTCTTCTTTTGCAGCAACAACTACTGAGCCTATTCTTCCAATAAGGACTCCCTCAGTTTCAGTTGAAGTTGATCAGATGCAAAATGTGAGGACTATTCAGATAATACTCCCACTTCCTAGGCCTACATTCAATGTACCCTCCTTGAGGCCAAGCATTCCTGCATCTCTTTCCTTTGGATTAAATCCGTATCTTCCTTACTTATCTTTGGATCTACCTCAATTCAGTTCTCTTTCGAGCCTTGCTCTTCCCCCTCCTCCTAAGGAAATTCCAACTGCTGCTCCATCTCTGATGGTAGCTGATTCCCCTACGGAGGGTGCTGGCAGCTCTCCAACCCATGGTTTATTACCTTTACCTACTTCCAGCCCTTCTTCCCTTGACCTATTGGTGGCTAGGACCATAGAGACTGCTGAAGATGCTCCACCCATTTCTCTTATCCCTATGCAGTCTTCTGTGCCTTCCACCACTGCTCTTTCTGCACCCTTCATGTCCACGGATGAGGTAGATATCTTCGAAGCAAGACTAGCTAGTCTCTTCGACATGCCCTCTACCTCTCCAATAGCTAATGATGAGGCTGAGCCATTAGTTCTGGCTGATTCCTTGTTAGAAATTCTTGAGAGCTCCTCTTCCTCCAGTAGTAAGCCTTCTGCACCTCTGATGGACTTAGACAGCTGTCTAGAGTTATTGACATCTTTTTCAAGGATTCCTTTCGAGGCTTTACAAAGGCCTATAATAAGAAATGGCTTCCTTCAGTGCTGCAAAGTTGTTGAGCAATCCAGTATAACTGTCTCAAGTCATCTATCTCAGGCAGCAGCTACTATTGACTTTTACATCAACATTTGTCATGCTGCCAAGGCTGCAGAGGAGAAATTAGTGGGAGACCAAAGCTTTGTTTCCACAGTACATGCTGAAGTCTCAGGGCTAAAGGAACAACATTCCTCTATCTCCCATTTTCGAACTCAACTACTGGGGAGGAAAGCTCAACTTGAGGAGGAGCTATCTGCAGTGAACCAGACCTTAATCCGAACTGACAACAAACTGCAGATCACCAACCAAGGACTGGCTGACCGAAAACAGAAAATGACCACAGCCATTCAGTTGTTTTCATATTTTAATAATAGAGCATCCATTGTAAAAGAACAACTGAGGCATTGTAATGATTTTTGGGCCAATTTATGGCAGAATGTATTCAGCTCTTTATGAAAGACAAATTCTTATTTATCATTTGAGTATTTTTGCGTTCTTGTACTTGGCATTTATTTTACTCCTTGTGTTTCCCATACAGTTGGAAAATAAGGCTTCAAATACCTGCCATTAATCTTTTTGGGATGTACGCATCCATTCAAATTTCTCAAATGATATGCCCCAAAAGGAAGGACTCTATGGACTTGGTATGGTCCCTCCCAGTTAGGTGACCATTTGCCAAACTTATGACTTTTAATCCCTATTGGGAGTATGGTTTTCCACACCAAATCACCTTCATCAAAGCCAATGTGTTTGACTTTTTTATTATAGTTTTTGGCTGCTTTCTTCTTTTGGAAAAGAATGCTATTTAATGCCAGAATTCTAGCTTCATCTATGCTTTCTAATTCCAAGCACATACTCTGATGGTATTACTCAGGATTTAACTGGTCTTGGCATTTTACCCTCAAGGACTTAACATTAATTTCCACAGGTAACACTGCATCATGCCCGTATACTAAGGCATAAGGAGTGACTCATGTGCTTGACCTTGGGGAAGTTCTATAAGCCCACAATACATCCAACAACAAGTTATGCCAATCCCTAGGATTGTCCTCCACAACTTTTTGTATTCCCTTTTTCAAGGACTTATTGGATGATTCAGTTTGACCATTGGCTTGTGCATAATAAGGGGTGGAATTAACAAGGCTAATTTCAAATTCTGCCACAAAAGACTTTACCATTTTCCCATCAAACACAGTCCCATTATCAATAGTTATAGTCTGTGGGATACCAAATCTGTGGACTAAATCCTTAATGAATCCAATAACCTCAGTTTGGTCCACAGCCTTGTATGGCTTAGCTTCAACCCATTTAGTGAAGCAATCAGTGGCCACTAAGATGAAACAATGATGCTTCGAAGAAGTTGGGTGTGTTTTCCCCATCATATCCATGACCCATCCTCTAAATGGCCAAGGCTTTACTACTGCATGCAGGTCAGTTATGGGCACATGTTTGATTGTGCCATGCTTTTGACATGCCTGGCAACCCCTTGCATATTCTATGCAGTCTTTAAAGATAGTTGGCCAATAATAGGAATGCCTTCGAAGCAACCATCTCATCTTCACACCAGGCTGGCGAGCACCACAGATACCTTCATGAACCTCAGCCATAGCTGTTAGAGCTTCTTTTGGGCCTAAACATTCCAGCAATAAACCATCTCCCCTCTTTTGTAGAGAGCATTACCGTATATGATGTATTGCATAGATTGCAATTTAATTTTCCTGCTGGCTTCGAAGATGGGCCAGCCAAGTACTGCATTATTGGATGCCTCCAATCTTGTTCCTGTAAGTCATTATGATTGACTTCCAGGACCACATTCTTTTTATTTAAAGGTGGTATTGATTTCTGGTATGTTGTTTGGCTTATGTCCTTTTGAGTATTATCTCTTCTCTCGAAATTCAAAACTTTCTGAGCCACATCATTAGCTCTATTATTCAAGAATCTTGGGACATGAGTTACATTTGCTATTTGAAATTAAGAAAGCAGATGTAATGCAACAACATAGTATGGCAACATGCTTATACTTTGACATTTGAAAATCCCTTTTCACTTGGTTAACCACCAATTGAGAATCTCCAAATATGTCAACTACATGAACTTGTAGTCCAATAAGAATTTCCAATCCCACTATTAAGGCTTCATATTCAGCTTGATTATTAGAACAAGTAATTCCATCCACTCTGAAACCATGTGTGGTTTCTATTCTTTGTGGTGACTTAATCACTATACCAATTCCAGTTAGGTCATTGGCTTTCGATCCATCGAACCACATTTTCCATGGCTCAACACTAGCCATGCCAAGTTCCATTATCTCTCGGCTTTCTGTTTGAGATGGATGGTCTGCCAAAAAATTGGCTAAAACTTGTCCTTTTACTGCCTTTTGGGGAACATATTCTAAATGAAATTCTGATAAGGCTAATATCCATTTGCCAATTCTTCCCCTCAACATAGGTCTAGATAACATATACTTAACCAAATCTGTGGTTGCAATTACCAAGACAGTTGTAGGCAAAAGATAGTATCTTAATTTCATTGCAGCAAAATACAATGCAAGGCACAGCTTTTCTACAGCTGAGTATTTACATTCACAAGAATTTAAAAACCTGCTAAGGTAATAAACAGCTTGCTCCTTGCCTTTTTCATTGTCTTGGGCTAAGAAAGCTCCCAATGAATCTTCTGCTGCAGCTATGTACAACTTCAAGGGCTTATCACCCTTTGGTGGCATCAGCACTGGAGGGTTGGCCAAGTAGGCTTTGATACCTTCGAAAGCAATTTGATGCTCTACTGTCTACACAAATTCCTCTTCATCTTTTAGCCTTAATAAGGAAGAAAATACTTTAGTTTTCCCTGCAGTGTTAGAAATGAATCTTCGAAGAAAATTAACATGTCCAAGGAACTTTTGTAATTCTTTCTTACTTGATGGAGGTCTGGTTTCAATGATGGCCTTGGCTTTATTCTGGTCAATCTGTATTCCTCTCTTGTGTACTACATAGCCCAAGAAGTTTCTAGATGATACGCCAAAAGCACACTTAAGAGGATTGAGTTTCAACTTGAACTTTCTCATTTTTTCAAAGGCTGCTTCTAAGTGAAACAGATGCTCCTCCATGGATTGGGATTTAACTACAATGTCATCAATATAACACTCTAAATACCCTCCAATGAGGTCATGAAAGATAGTGTTCATAGCCCTCTGATATGTAGCCCCAGCATTCTTCAGGCCAAATGGCATTTTAACCCATTCGAAGATCCCAATATTCCCAGGACATCTGAATGCTGTCTTGCGAACATCCTCCTCTGCAATGCAGATTTGGTTATAACCAGAGTGTCCATCCATCATTGATAAAATTTGATGCCCTGCTGAACTGTCTACCAACAAGTCTACTATAGGCATAGGATATTCATCTTTTGGAGTTGCTAGATTTAAGTTTCTAAAATCAATGCATACCTTCATTTTACCCATTTTCTTAACTACAGGCACAATATTGGATAGCCATTCAACATACCTGGCTGTCTTGATAAAGCCTGCCTTGAGTAGTCTAAGAATTTCTTCCTTAACTTTCTGAATCACTTCTGGACTCATTCTTCTTGGCTTTTGCTTGTATGGCTTGAAATTAGGCCTTATAGGGAGCCTATGTTCCACTAATGACCTATCCAATCCTGGTAGTTCATTATAAGACCATGCAAAACAATCTTTATATTTTTTCAGAACAACCAACAACTGGTCCCTGTCCAAAGCATTCAAACAAGCACTTATATAGGTGGGCTGTTGTATAGAACATTCCCCTAAATTTACTTCTTCTAAGGGGTCTTGTGTCTGAGAACTTATTGAAGCTTCTTCTTTGATCCCTTCTGCCTTCGAAGAAATCTTTTTGCTTTGTTCTGCTCCCAGGTTCTTTAATTCAACATCTTTACCGTCCTCCTCATAGACAAAGTCTGTCCATAAGGTTTCTTCCTCCTGTATCTCCTGGACTTTTGTTTCAATGTCCAATGCGCAGTATTTGTCAAGGACCAAAACTCTGGCCTGTTGTTGCTTCTGCTTGCAGCCAATTATCATGGCTTCTTTCTCTTGCTCTTGTACTCTCTGGACTATTGATTTTACATCCAATATTGAGAACTTAATTAGAGCCAAAGACTTGGCTTCTTGGACTTCATTTCTTTGCCTACAACCAGGCATCATTGTCATCCTTAACGACAACCTCTTCATCAGCACTCTCCTGGACTAAGTGCTTCAGGTGTGTCACTTCCTCATCAGCCGTCACTTCGGCTGAGCCATCAGGTTTCCTCAGTATACTGAGTGGTGCCACTCCCTCAATATACAATTTGGCCTCTGCAAAGTCTGCACAGGCTATGAAGGGTTGAGGATCTGCATCAATTTTCTTATCTCCCCATTGCCCAAGGCCATCATTATTTTTTGATACAAAGAGGAAGCACACACTTGTTAGTGTGAATCCAATCTCTACCAAGTAAAGCATTATACTTAGGCCAAGTTTGGGAAGTCTCAAAAAAGCCAAAAAGTCAAAAAGTTACTCAAAAAGTTAAAAAGTTATCACTATTCACCAAAAGTCAATAATTACGGCTGTACAACTCCCAATACTAATTTTCCCCTACACATTAATTTATACAATTTTTAATCCACATTTTTCCATAAAAAGTCAAAAAGTTAACCCAAACATTCATATTTTCAACCTCAACTTTTTAGTCTAAAAAGACAAAAAGTACACTTATTTAGGACACCCCAAACAACCCCTTAGCATTGCTGTCGATGACGAAGAATGCTGTCATGCAGTCCCTGGTTCCCACACTCAGCTTGATAGGCAGAATTCCCTGAGCCATCTATTTGTCTCCGGCGAAACCAGCAATGGTTGTGCTAGTTGGGATTAACCTGGGGTTCCTTTTCCCTAGTTTCTTCAAGGAAGATTTCAGTAGTAAGTTCACCGCTACCCCATTATCTATCAAGACTCGGTTCAATTGTATCCCATCGAAAAAGGCATTGATATTCAAAGGCTTGACATACTGTGTCATAGAGTTCAAGGGATATTCAAAAGGATATGAGAGGTTAATGCTCACCTCTTCTTCACTCTCATATTCAGTTTCCATTGGGGTAGCCATTTTGGAATCATCTTGCACCATACTCACTTGTGAGTCTTCACTAGAGACTGGAATTGGGTCCATTTTTTGCCCCTCTTGGTTCTCATCTCCAGCTTGGAATTCATGCGGTAGTATGTGTACCATATTCACTGATACTGAGCCAAATTGGATAACTAGCTGTGCCTGTTTCTCCTTTTGGCCACCTTGTTCAGTTACTTCAGAAACATCCTCCATACTGCATTCTGGCACTTCTTACTAACAAGCTCTTTCAAATGGTCTTTTCTGACTGGTTTTTCAACCAAAAATGTTTGTTCAGCCATGAAGGCTTCGAACATTTCTTCTTCAACCATTTCTTTCTTTTGGCCTAGGCCAACTTCTTTCTCTGCCTCGCTATCACTCTCCATCAACGCCTTCTCCAATCCTGCCAAACTAGACTTCTCTCTGGCTTTTAGTTCAGAGTGAACTTTGGCCAACTTTTCTCTGCTACAACCTATTCTGTCTTGTAGAGTTGGTCTTGGAGAATGGTCTGACTTTGGATTCTTCTTTCCTTCTGTCTGGACCAATGAAGAGCTTTCTCCACTTTCCTTCAGGTCTGGCTGGTACTGTGTGTACCTACGCTAAATTTTCCTCCTTTGTGATCTAGAAATTACGGGGATCATATCTGGTTCCTTTGTTTTTGAGTGTTTAAGCAATACCCAATTGTTTGGAGCCACCAAAGGAGGCTTGACCATCCTGCCTTGATTTCCAATTACATCTCTTTGGGTAAACATTTCCCTAGGTTTGTTCTGCATCACAAACTAATCTGAGACCCCAGGTACCCACGAACTTACTGACCTGGCTGTGAACTGCTTCTTTCTTCCTTCGAAGTCACCTTCGAAGTTGGCTATGAAGGCCACTGTTTGGCCCTGACTTCATGCTTTGGGCCTAACTCAGGCCTTTGATGAAGGTGTCCACTTTCTGTCCTGCGTAAGGCTGGTCTAGGGGGCCAATCTCTGGCTTTGATCCCATAAACTGAACCTCTCTCCAGTCTTCTCTCAGAATGACTGCTCTCCATTCTATAATAATTAGGTGGCCTGGACTCATATAAAGGCCTCTTGCCTTTGGAATGCATTCTATCAGCTGTTGGTTCAACCATCAATGGCTGCTACCTAACACCAGATAGATATGGCCTTTTATTGTAAGCATTGGTTGGTTTGGGACGTCTCTGCACATCCCTATAATATTGATTCCCATCAATTGGAAGCCCTTTCAACCATTTGTAGCTCAGTCTGCACCTGGGACACATCCTTTGCATTACAACTGCTTCTAAGGAGTCGTCATCCAGTGCTTCTTCATCAGAGTCTTCCCTTTGGTGTGAGAAACCTTGTCCAATAGCTAGTGTAGACGTCCCTGAACGTCCCGGGAAAATCCCGTTTTGTTCATTGGGCTTACTACAGTTCGGACTCAATGTCACGATTCTTAATCTAATCTTGCAAAGTGCAATGCGAGATTGATAAATCACCAAAGAGTCTAAATCCGGCAAATCGTTTTGAAAAATTGATTTTTAGAAAGAAGTGCCAAACATGGACTGCTTTGCCAGATACAGAGTCGCCACCTAAATATTTTATTTTGGGGGAATTTAGGAAACCCTAACTCGTGCCTAAGGCCACGTGCCCGTCATCACCAAAGTTGCCTCGGCTCGGGAACTTGGGTACGATTGGGGAAGGTCATGCAATGAGCACCCCCGCTCGCCCGATCAAAGATCGGCCACTACTAAACATGATATCTTGTTTTTGAAAACATATGTGCTCTTATTCTGGTTTATTAGCCTAGGATTGCTACGTGGTGCGCACAGCATACAAGTATAGACTGGATCGTCTAAGTTGGAACAAAACATCTCATGTTTGTTTTTGAAAGCGGTTTGCTACTCGCAAGTAGGCTAAAATACGGATTTGCCACCCTCAAGTGGGCTTAGAAAACAGGGTGATTTGCCACTCTCAAGTGGGCTTAAAACTCGCAATCGATGAATTGTTCCAATTCAAGTAATCCAACCTTCACCCACAGGCATTCAACCAAGTATATCACATAATCAGTTAGCCTCATAGCAAGCATGCTATCATGGCAGTCACTCACACACATGCAAGGATGCTAAAGCATAAACACTCACCGAGTACTTCGAGCCAAAGAAAGAAGTTAATTAGAAATTATGCATGAATCCTAACTATGCTGAGATGCCTAATGCAACACATGCAGGATGCAACTAAGATAGGCTCGGCTATTCTAAAATGGCATATGAGATGTTACAGATAACATGTATTCAACTTAGAATTGAAATATAATGCAGTTAGTATGATGCGCCAAGCCTGGTGCATACAAGACAGATGAATGGATGCAATCATGCGAGCATAAGGATGCTAATTGAAACATGCCCTAAAACTAACCATCATAAGCTGGTAAATAAAAGGGAGAAAGACGTGGGGTTGGAAGACATGCATCACACACACGCACACTTATTACAACAGTTGGCCCTCTCGACGGAGGATCCGAATAAATAATACAACACCAACTAGCTAATCTAAGCTAATCTAATTGAGCCAGTTATTACACAACCAAAATGAATAATAAATTACAGCTAATTATTACACAACTTCTAATTAATTAACAAACTAACTAAGTAAGCAATTAAACTAGCATGCAAGCTACATGAATGTGGACTGCCTCAGCTCTGTCTTGAATGATAAAGGATGCATGCATGCTCGAGTCGCCTTGTCGGGAAATCCATCGCGATGCCCCGGCTTGCCTTTGTTTGCAATTGATTTCAGAAATTTGCACAAAGCTCCAGAGAGATGAAACTCCACCCTGAGAAACTGTGGGAAGGCTGCCGACCAGCTTATAGGCATGGGAGACCAATTACCGACCACCTTTTGTGGTGGAAACCAAAGAAGGTGGTCGGCCTGCCAGAAAACCTGGTCGGCCGACCAGTTTCTTCTCCTGGTTTCTGCATTTTCTGCAACAAAGGCAAGAGAGAGAGAAAGCAAGGTATTTGTAACACATGTGTGCACGACCACTCTCCCCATCATTGCATAAGCTCTAGGGAGTGTAGTCCTTGATCCTCGGGCCACCAATCACGCATCTCGATGCATGATGGCCGAGGAGTCGGATTGCACGACTCAATGTGAAATGAATGCACATATAAACACATAAATGCCTAAACTCCATCATGTGTTAGTCAAGAGTGTCGGCGACCGAGAATCGAGGCACGTTTCATCACTTGGAGTATGAAACGTCCCTTGTTTCCCATGTTTGGACTAACTCCTATTCCAAACACAATGCAACAAGTAGAATGGCATGCACAATGCGACCTCAAGCATGCAATCCTAAGGCGATGCAACCAAGTCATGCAAACATGCAAAGGATGACGTGCAAACATGCAAACTAGCATACGCAATGCTACGAACTAACAATGGCATACTCAATGCACATGATATTATATGTCATACACAATGCACATGTGAAGACTATCATATACAATGAAGTGAACAAGGCATGCGCAATGCAATGATCAAACATGCGACAACGCGGCATACTCAATGTTATGAACTACAATGGCATACTCGATGCAAAATGGACTTAAACCAAAATGAATGGGCCTCAGCCACACCCAAATCAGTGGCCATACATGATGAAAATGAGGCAACAAAACACATGCAAACATGCAAGATGCAAGGGCCCAAAGCCTAGGGCACAAGATACAACTGTATGAAAGTATGGAAAGGATGAAATATGGCATATAACAACACATGTTTCAGCTCTGAAATGACATACAAAATGGTCCCGAATCATGCAAACAACTCATGTTATGCATGTTGAATGGCTCAAATACCGAAACTAGTGAAGTGCATTACACAAGAGGTATGCAAAGCAATGCCCAAATGAACAAACCAACCCCAAACAGTCCCTATGCAGGCCCAAAACAGTGGCAAAATGGACTAAGATGATGGCTTGAAATGCACAAAAATGAAGCTCATGCAATGGCCCATAAATGAGGTATACAAGCACAACTCTCAAACGTATTTAAAGAGTGGAAAACATGGGAACATGGCACAAGTATAGGCTCTGAAATAACATGCTCAATAATGCCAAGACATGGAAACACCTCAAGTTAAGCATGCAAGGGGCTCCAAAACTCAAGGCTAGGCAAGGATATTACACTACAAGTATGCATGGCAAGCATCATTCGACCAAGAGGCCTCAAAACAGAGCTAAGGCAGCCCAAAATATGAACAAAATCAGTTTGAAGTATGGCCAAAATATGCTAGAATCAATGGCCAAAACAACATGCAATGTAAGCTAGTGAGCATGGTTTACACTACAAGTATGTGAAGCATTCAAGAGGCCACTAAACCAGCAAAAGACAGAGGTATGAAATGCCAAATAATGACCAAAAACCCACTGAAACATGATCAATGCATGCAAGAATGACATGCTCCTTTGATAAGCTATGAAGAGGGTTATTCTACACATGCAAGAGGCGAACCCTAGATGACAACACCAACTCTGGATAGAGCCTAGGAAGGCCCTAAAAGTCACCAAAAGGGGCCTGAACCAAGGCTTGGAAGTGTGAAAACAAAGGCTCCTTTGAAAGACCAAATATGCAAACAAACAAGGCCAAAAGAGAGAGTCACCCCTCTCTGATTTTGGCCCTCAAAACAGCATGCCAACCACTAAAAATCTGCTGGATTTCAGTGGCTAAATGGCCAAGCAAAGTTCAATACAAAGGCCCTAAGGCATGGCTCAAAACAAGGCAAAATAGGGCATGCAAGGGGGGTAGATGACCCCCAACAACAAAATGGCCTTAAACAAACATGAAAAACACTTAAAAGTGAAGCTTTTCTCAGTTGACAACAAAGCCTAAATATGCATGCAAGTTTGGCTAAGAGAGTGATCAAGACAAAGCTTTAAAAGAGGGAAAAGAGATTACCCTTGAAGCTCAGCAAAACCAGCAACTTCTCCAGCCCAAAACCAACTCTTCAACCTCTGAAAATACCCTCCAAGAACCTCAGATCAATGGTGGAGGTGTGTGGCTATGAGGTGTGGTGCAATAGGCCAAGAACAATGCACTTTTTGAACCCAAAATGAAGAGATATAGAGAGAGATATATATCTTGCCTTAGCAAAATTTTTTGGAACTTGGTATAAGGAGAGGGAGGCCCTCTCTTATAGAGGAGCAAAGGTTCAAGCTTCCTCAAGAAGCTAGAACAAGGGTTCAAGCTTCCCTAAGAAGCTAAAGCAAAGGTTCAAGCTTCCTCAAGAAGCTAGAGCAAAGGTTCAAGCTTCCTCAAGAAACTAGAACAAGGGTTCAAGCTTCCTCAAGAAGCTAAAGCAAAGGTTCAAGCTTCCTCAAGAAGCTAGAGCAAAGGTTCAAGCTTCCCTAAGAAGCTAAATCAAGGGTGCAAATCCTCCATACATGTATGGAGGATCAAACTTGTGCCTTCCAGCTGGCACAGCTGGCATGCACTCAGACAGACAAAACAGGAGGAATCTGGCTGACCAGAAAGGGTGGTCGGCCGACCACTTCCCCTGGTCGGCCGACCAGGGTAAGTGGTCTCCCAAAACAAAGGGTGGTCGGTGGCCCCATTTGGTGGTCTCCACTTTGAAAGTAAGCTAGTGGTGTGGTGGGAGACCAGTAATTGTGGACCCAAAGATCAGGGAGACCAGTTTTCCAACAAGAAAATCGGCTGGCGGGGAAAAGTGGTCTCCAAGGAGAAAGGTGGTCTCCCACCCTTGTACCACTTCCCAAACAAGGAAAACAAGGTCCATGCCAAAAAAGAACCAATACGGATGCAAAACGAGAGTTCGGGAGGCAAAGCGCGCGGCCGGGTGCCTCGAAAACTGGCTGTTGAGCACCGAAAGTGGCGTGTGACCACAAAAGTGGTCTCCTGGGCCATAGTGTCCCTCTAGACAAAGGAAACAAGGTGTGTTCCGAAAACCGTGCCAAACGAAGAATGTTAAGCGGTCCCGAACCGAGGCGCGCGGCCGACGGCTCCGAAAATCGGAAACTAGCCTCCAAACGGGAACAGTGGCCTACGACCACGAAACGTAGCCTATGACCACTGAGAGATGGTCTACAAGACCTCTCCCTCCCTCCGGGAAGAGAAAACAAGACTTGGTCTGCAGACCAAGTCAAAGTACAAAGAGTCCCGAGGTCCGAAGGTGAGGACCTCAGCCGAAACTCCGAAACCTCAGAACGAGCACAATATGCGCAATCACCGAGCGCTCAATCGATGACATCTGAGTCTTAAGGTCGGTCAAAAATGGGGTGTCTACAGCTAGTAGATTTCCTGTGTCCTTCTTGATAGTTGTCTGGTTGGCAACATGCATCTGCACATTGACTTCTCCCAATTCTTTCAAGGACAAGCTTCGAAAGTCTAGCATTATGATGTTGGCTGCCACCTCTCCAATTTCTGGAAATGGATTACTGTCAATCCCCATGGCCTTTTCTGCTTTGGCTGGGAATTTCAAACTTCCTTTCCGAATTTGTTCTTGGATCCTATCTCGAAAAACAATACAGTTCTTAGTCGAGTGAGACCAAGAATTATGCCATTTACAATATATTTTTCCTTTAAGTTCATCAAGAGATGAAATTTTGACTCCTTTTGGTAACTTAAGGAAGTTGGCGCAAGCAAATGATCAAAAATGTCATCTGCCTTATTTAAATCAAAAGAGTATTTCCTGTGAAGGTCTTTCTTTTTAAATTGCTGGTCAATTGTTGTATCCTTATGAATTAATGCTTCACAGATCACAGGTTCTTTCCCTACAATCTCTGCTGCATCGATCTCATAATTAGGATCTCTATAATATGTCTTGTAAGATGCATTATTTCGATCTTGTTCCTCCTCTAGTAATGCTTCGTATCTAGACACCTTATAAGCGAGTTCCACTAAGTCTCTGAACTCAGTTGAGTCAAACTTCTTTCGAAGCCTAAACTCTAAGCCATTTTGAGCCAATCTCACGAATTCTGGCTCTGGCAGGATAACTCTACATTTATTTCGAGCCCTTTTAAATCTGGCAATAAACTAAGTAAGCCTTCTCGTCAGGCCTTTGACTCAATCTTGCCAAGTCTGCCATGGAAACCTCTGGCTCCGATTGGAAGAATTGGGCATGAAATGCCTCTTCCATTTGTTGCTAAGTTTGGATAGAGCCAGGTGTAAGGCTAATATACCATACAAATGCTCCCCCAGTTAGAGAATTTGGGAATAACCTTAACTTCATATAGTCATTATTAGTAAATTCACCGCATTGAGCAGCAAACCTAGCAATATGCTCCACTGTTGATTGGTTTCCATTCCCATAAAAAAGGGCAAAATCTAGTATCCTGAAACCTCTTGGGTATTCATGTACCCCTGTCCACCCATTCTGGGTACGTTTCCTGTACACTGGAGTCTGGACCCCCCGAGCCATTGGTCCATACATCTTCCTAACAATGTCAGCAATTTGGTCCCTAGGGACCATATTTTGTGCCTGCTGAACCACTACTGGAGAAGCAAACACAGGATTTGGTGGGCAAACTTGTGCCTGTGGTCCTCTTGGTCCATAAGATAGTATATTTGGGACTGGTTGTCCCTGTGGTGCAGGTTGCTGTTGGGGGTGTGGGTAACCCCTTTGAGTCTGTCCTGCGAAATGTGCTGAAACTGGTGTTATGTCTCTTCCATTTGTAGGAAAACCTTCCAACCCCCCGGGTATAAATTCGAATAAGGGATTAGTGAACCCCCTTGTGCCAGGTATGGCTTCGAACATGGGATTTGGAACCATTCTTATGCCATTTTCTTGTACTGGGCCAGATCCACCAAATTGCATGGCTTCACTGTTAAGTACTGAGGCATTTTGACCTGCTATAGACCTCGGAATAGGTTCGTACCAAGACTGAGGTGATGGTCTTTCATAGTTCTGATTACTAGTTTGACCATTAGAATGTCCATTAACTTGCATAGGCTGTTTATCTCTAGCCAATCTTTGCTGAGGGACATTCGAAACTTCCTCCATGTGTCTTACGTTTGTTAGTTGGTGGTTATTCATTCGATCTAAAAAGGATGTTGCCCACTTTTCCATTGTGTTCATTAATTGCTGTCCCATAGCATCTATTAGGCCACCCCATGGATTTATTGGCTGAGTAGATGGAACAGTGGATGGTCCAATTCCTTGGTCTCGTCCAATATTATGAACATGTGGTATTTGTTCTGAAGTGTTGGTCTGTTCGACCATAGGTTCTGATAAAATGGGAGTTTCCACAGAATGTGTTATCACACTATCTTCCGGATTAGGTATCTCTACCTCTCCTTCCACGCCTTCTTCCAAGCGTTCATTTTCTCATTGTCTCCTACGTCTAGCCATTTCAATTTGTCCCACCGGGCGTGCCAAAAATATATGTTGGCTTTTTGGCTTTCGAAGGTTATTATTGTAATTGTGAGCGTGCCAGCAAGGATCAATCAGTCCTTACAGAAAATTAATTGCCAACCAATTATCAAACGATTGTGTTTTAGTTCTTTCAACCTCAATGAAGAGGACTTTTACTGATGGCGTGATTTAGGAGAATTAAGCAAAATAACAATTAAATGAAGAACAGTTGAAGTATTTCATTAAAATGAAAAAACTTACAATGATCCAAACTCAGCCTCGTAGAGGTTTACAGCAACAATCTACTTAAAACTACTCCTATGAACGAAATGCAGTGCAGGAATTTAAAGTACAGGAAATGTAAGACTGGAAATGTAAAACTGGAAAGGAAAATAAGTATAATAAGACTGGTTTTTTGGATCTGAGTCTAGGGGCTTTTTCTGGAGCCTTCTCTGCTATTTATACTGCTCAAGGACATCGAACTGCATTTCTAACCGTCGAACTGCTCCTCCATGATCGCTAATCATGTTGCCTCAAGATTAGCTCCATTACACCATTACTTGCAGTTAGGCTTCCCTCCTAAATTTGAATTTGAAATGTGAGTAACCGTTGAAGCCACATCACCTTGCATCTCTTTGTTGATCCACTGCTACTCAGATCTCGTAATAACCAATACTAACTGTCACGTGTACGATCAGGATCGAAGACTTGAATAGTCTTCCTATATTATCCTTATTTTGTCACGCGTCGAATTGTAATTGACTTGTATAAAATATGTAGCCAACAATTTGAATTTATGACTTATCATATGGAAGTTGTAGGTTTGGCCAAATAGCATGATTTGTGCATTGATTTTGGAGTTTTTAGTGTAATATGACACTCGTATATGTAGCATTTGATTGCACTCATCTCATACATTGCAACATTTATAGCGTTTTTGGATTTGGTGTTTGTTTGAGGTTCGTATAGGATTTTTATGTCAGATGTAGTTTCAGAATTGTAAGTATGTTGTTTGGTTTCAATTTTTTGAATTTAATTTTTTGAAAATTAAGTTTTTTTTTTTTGTGTTTTTTTAGTGAATATTTTTAAAATTTCAAGTAATTTTTTTACTTTTTTAGATGCACTTAGATGTATCTAAAAAATAAAATATTTACAAAAAAATATTTTAAAAAATTAATAAATACATAAGAATATGAAAAATGTATTGAATTTTTGTATTTTTAGTATTTAATAAATTTTTTAAATATTATATTTTTTAAGTATATTTATGTTTATGTTTAGTATATTTTTATAAATATTATATTTTTTAAGTATATTTATGTTTAGTGTATTTAAAAATAAAAAAAATTTGTTTAAAATATTAAAAAAAATTAGTAAAAACAAAAATATATAAAAAATATTAAAAAATTAAATTTTGAAAAAGTAAATCCTGAATTATGAAACCAAACAACCTGTAGCTTTTTTATTCAAAATGAGTTTCTGATCATTTTAGAGCTATGGATGGTACCTTCATTAGTTGTCTGGCTCAACTTGTGCAAGAATATTGAAGCTGTACTCATTTTTAGGGTCATTAATTCTGTGTTGGGATCCTAGATTTGTAGAAACAAGAAAAGACAATATGAAAATATAAAATGAATTAACTGTTTGTGCGGGTGGTTATGGATCCACTCAACCCGACTAAACTGATCTAATGTAATTGATTTTGGCCGAATGTGTTTTTTGATAGATGGATGCGGATGAAATATTTTAAAATTTACGAATACGGTTGAGATAGTGGATCAACCATTCCGCACTTGTATGAATCCGATTCGTTTGTAGATGAAGTTCAAGAAAAGAAAAAAAGAAAAAGAAACTACTAACAAATAACAACATAGAGTACAAATAATAAAATATAAACTTTTGTAAAAATGAAAAATAATACCTTAACGCTGTGTTTGGTTTGAGGAGTTGGAGAGGGATTTAGAAAGGGAAAGAGAAAAGTTTTGTGAAACTAAGTGAAATGTAAGTATATTTTATTTATATTTCACCCAACTTTTTTTCCTTTTCCTTTCCAAACCCCTCTCAAATCTCTCAACCAAATACAGCATAAAAATATGTATGTTTTGTGTCATAGCTTATTATAGACAAATAATACATATATATATATTTTTTTAGATTACTAGCCATTGGAGATTGTAAAAATTATGAATTATAATTCAAAAAAATGCTCAAAATTTGTAAAATCCAAACCGTCAAATCGATCGCATCCATCCTCCAACCTGCACAGCCCGCTCAATCCGTATTCTCTAAATCGGTACACGAATGTGGATTGATTTTTTTCAATCCGCTTAATTTTGGACGGATGACGGATGGAATGCCATTAACCCAACTCGATCCGTGATTATTCCTAACTGTTTGTTATCATTTCCATTTTTCATTTTTTATAAACATAGAAAACTTGTTTGATAATTTTTTTTAATATATATTTTATTTTAATAGAAGACACTTTTTAAGAAAATTTTATAATATATATTTTAAATCTTTTGAATTTTTCTTTTTATACAAAAATGAAAACAATGAGTGTTATTAGAGCACTGAATAAAATCTTTAACATATTTATTGATATGTTTGTTAAGGGGTATTTTTTTTAAGGTCCCTGATATTATGATTTTATAGTATAAAGGACATCAAATATTTTCATGATGTCTAAGGTCCCTCAACATCAATCCAGAGAAAATTGGTCCAGAGAAAATTCAAGTCAGAGAAAATTGGTCCAGAGAAATTTGAATTTCTCTAGCCTCCCCAGACCCAGAGAAATTCTCAGACAAAGGGGATCTTCAACTCCTACATTTGAACTCTCTCTCTTCCACCTAAGTTGTTAGAAAACCACCTTCAACAAGCAGTTATGTCCCATGAATATGTCTGTGAACAGGTGGGGCATCAAAAGTTTTAACCACTTCCATCCATGGTTTGTCTACGATCAACACAGATTTTTTTGAAAGATGTCCAACAAATAAAACAGGGTCTCTGAAAGCACAAAATTCAAAATTCTTTCTACCATTGTGTTTCGTATCCAACTCGTGGCCTTTATATTTCCGCTTCAGTCTTCCATTAATGGGAGAGTTTTGCAACTTCTTCAGCACCGGATCATGACCATTTGCCAAGTCATTGTCATCATCTCGATCAACTGGTAACCCAAAGTCAATCAAGCACATTGCCCTTTATTTTCAGAGATTCTCTTACCCAGAGAATTTCTCTGGACTCCACAACCCAGAGAAAATTCCCAAACATATTTCCAGAGAATTTGTCTCAACCTAGAGAATTTCTCTAGACTCCACAACCCAGAGAAAATCCAGGAGCTTGCTTAATCCACCGAATAATTTCTCGTTGAAGAAAATCTGAGTAATCAAACCTCAAACATGACTAGTCTCTTACCAGGAGGAGGAGAACCCAGCAAATGGCATCACTGGCGATCTTCTCTATTCCAAAAATACCATGCAAAACCAGATCCTCATACCTGACTTCATTTTCTACACAAATGCAAAGCTTCATCTAACAGCCAACTTGGGCCGAATATTCCAACCAAAGTCGCTCAGTATACTGTTGTCTCTATCGTTGCCGAAGAAGTAAACACTGTCCGAGTCAGCACCGAATGTCCAGCTCGACTCGGTAATCGCTGGATCGACTCTGTCCTTATCATCATCATCCATGCCGAGTTTGGTGGCGATAGGGGGCAACCAGTGAGGAGCAAAGTCGTAAATGATCCAATCAGGTGTGGAAGCTTGAATGAAGCCAGCCAACCCAGTCTCGAGTCCGTCAAAGGCTTTCTTCAGGTAAGGAATATGGTCAGAGGGGACGTCCATGGTGGCCTCTGCATTTTCATGGAGTTGGTCGTCGATGCGGGTCAGATGATGAATATAGTATAAAGGACTGAAATTTCTCTGATATATGTTTAGGAACCTTAGACATCAAAAAATAATTTTGTGGATCTCTTCCATTACGAAAAGTGGGAGAGGGACCCTAGATCGATTTTCCCATTTGTTAATACCCCTAACATTGTTTATTTTTTGAAAAATTATTGATAAACCTATTTTTACATAAAAACTTATTTATGGTTAGAAGTTTTGATAATATGCATTTTGATTTGAAATGAAAAAATTATAAAAGGTTGCACAATATATTTTGGGTAAATTACACTGACACCCTATGAGGTTTATGTTTATTACAGTTCACCTCCTCACTTTTGAGAAATTACACTGACCCCTTGTTAATTTAATTTTATGTATGATGATCATTATGGTGAGGGGGAACTGTTATGAAACTTTAAACCTCAAGGGACAATCTGTAATGAAACTTTAAATCTCAGGGAGGAGGTGTAATTTTCAAAATATGAGGGGAAACTGTAATAAATATAAACCTCAGGGGTGTCAATGTAATTTGCCCATATATTTTTGAGTCATGCTAATAATAACTGTATATGAATTAAAAATGTCCAAAAAAAAAATCGCAATACAAAGGGCCTGTTTGGTAACACTTACGTTTTCAGTTTATATTTACAAAAATTTTATAAACTGGTTTTTGTTTATTTTTAGAAAAACATAAACTACAAACGCGTTTGGTTTTGACAAAATGTTTGAAAATTTTAAAAAATATAAACTAAAAGAGTGAGAAATGGCGAGTGATGGCGTGGCGGATGGTGGGTAATGGCGGATGGTGGCAGCGGAAGACGGTGGTGGCGGGTAGGTGGCGATGGAAGACGGTAGTGGTGGGTGGTGGCGAGTGGTGGTGACGAAAGACAATTATGGCGGGTGGCGGGTGATAGGTAATAGTGGCAGGTGGTGGGTAGCGGCGGCAGAAGACAATGATGGAGGGTGGTGGCAGAAGACGGTGGTAGAAAGTGGTAGCAGGTGGTGGTGGCGAAAGACAATTGTGACAACCCTCACCTCTGATTAGTGCTAATCTCCGATTAAGCATGATGAGTAATTAATTATGATAAATTTCTGGATTGATTACATAAGTGTATTACCTTAATTGCATCTTTATCTGTTTGCCATTTATTGATCTGTTCATGTTTTAAGTTTCGAACTGCGAATTGAAAGCCTTATCGGCGACTGAATCAGAAATTGATTAGTGTTTTATGCTAATTAGGATTTATGTAATTTTATGGTAGGTTAAATTAAAATTCAATTTCGAATGATTTAGGCCAAGTTTGGGAAGTGTAAAAAAAGTCAAAAAATCAAAAAGTTACTCAAAAAGTTAAAAAGTTATCACTATTCACCAAAAGTCAAAAATTACGACTGTACAACTCCCAATCCTAATTTTCCCCTACACACTAATTTATACAATTTTTTAATACACATTTTTCCATAAAAAGTCAAAAAGTTAACCCAGACATCCATATTTTTTCCCTCAACTTTTTATTCCAAAAAGACAAAAAGTGCACTTATTTAGGACACCCCCAAACAACCCCTTAGTTAGATTAAATAATGTTAAATTACAATAGTTTGGATTTATTACAAGATTGCCATTGAGTGGCTAATTCTAGACCATTGTTTAGTCTTGATTCATATTTGTTTGGCACTATCATTTTCCATCCTCAAGAGACCAAACGTGAGAGAGAGAAAGAGAGAGAGACTTGGAAGAAAATTGGTTTCATCAAGAATTTGGCTTAGAGAATTAGAAGAATTGTAGGGAATTTGCAAAATTGAGCTAGCACACTTGAGATTCAAGACCTAGGTAAGGAATTCATCCTCTCAATTATGAATTTAAGTTGTTTCTTGCATGGTTCATGGAAATATTGGAGGTTAAAGTCAAGTTATAGCCTAAAGAGTTGAATTGAGAATTAATTCATGCATACATGTACATATTCTTGAATTTTGAGGTTGTTTTTATGAAAATTTCCTCATGCATGTTCATATTTTGGTAGAGGTCCATGGATTCACCATGTTCTTGAGCTAAATCTTACATTTGATCATGTTTTGGAGCATTAGAGTTCATGGGAACTCATGCATGTTGTGTTCTTGCATTGTTCTTCAAGTTTCATTGAAATTGGTGTTCAATTGGCTTACCTTTGGGCTTGATTTCACAAATTGATCTTCAAAACATGTTGTACTATGAGTTTCCAAGTGTTTTCCGGAAAATTGGCCCAAAAGATTGAGTTTTGATAAGTTTAATGATTGGTTTGAGCTTTGGAGGCAAATCTGGAAAATCCAGAATTTGGCTTCCACGCTCGAGCGAAGGATTCCACGCTCGAGCGAGCACCTTTGTGTTTAGAGCTCCGCTTAAGCGACGAAATGTTAGCTCGAGCGTGAATTGCAAGCTCTCAGGTTTTCTGCGTGTGCAGACGCACGATCGAGCGAGGAACCCACGTTCGAGCGAAGGACTATGTCTTACGCTCGAGCGAGTATCGAGCGGAGATTTTCAACAACTAGTACTTTTGCATTTTTACAGACCGCTCGAGCGAAAGAGTTTATGCTCGAGCGACCCCTCTGTTTTGGCAAGCTCGCTCGAGCGAAGAAAGCCACGCTCGAACGAGACCCCTGTTCCAACAAAATTTTGAAAAGTGTGTTTAAAGTCATCTTTGCATCTTCATTCCATCCTAGACATTCTTAGGCCTAGTTTAAGGCATCTTAATGAGGATAATGTTATAGAACCACACCAAGTCAAGTTAAGGAGCTAAGTTATTAATCCCTAGTGTGTAATTTAGTGTGTGTTCGTTCTGTTACTGTGTGGGTTGGCATCCAAGGACGCTCATTAACCTGTCTATAGCCTAGTACTCTGTGAGTAACAATGTTGTAAAGATACGTTCAAATTATAATTATTTTCGAATGACTGATTGTATTGCTTTCTGAAATGGCATTGTTTACTGAATGAATGTTTGTCCTATTTGTGAACTGTATCCGTGGCATCCATAGCAATTTACTGTTACTGTACTGTTACTGCTACTGTCACAGAGATCTCTGTCGGTTCCAATGTTTGGAACTACTGCTGTTTACTGTTATGATGGCCATCAACTGACTGTTTGGTCCGTTAAGACCTACTGTACTGTTTTGCTATTGGATGTACCACCTATGACTACTATGATTTCTAAGTGACTGATATGACTGTTTAATTACTGAAAGGACATTCATTCTTAACCTCTTTACACAGCTGTTATTCACTAGGCTTTAGCTCACTGTTTATATTTATATGTAGGTGTCCAGGCACCGGATCGAAGTTAGGAGCGTCAGGTTAAGCTCCCGTTTTGTCAAGCCAACCGTTGTGCCTCGCTTCGAGGTTCCAAGTCTGTCCAAGATAGGGCTGCTTTTGGGGTGTTTTAGATTCCCCCCCTTTTGTCTCCGTTTTGTAACAAATGAATAAGACTTTTGATTGTACAGTTATGGTATAGAGATTTGATCCCTAACCTGCATGTGTTGTATGCCTGATATGTTTATATATATATATATATATATATGTTTTGGTTATGAATGTGACTTATTCATAAAAGTCTTTTTGCATTCAGATTTTCACAGCTCATTGGACATCTTTTATTTACTGTTTGACTTCCGCTAGTCCCTTATTCTGTATTACTGTCTTTACTGTTAAGCAGGCCTTTGGTAATCATGGATTACTGGTCGGTTACGATGCTAAACCCATAAGGGCGGGTTTGGGTCGTAACAATAATGATGGAAAGTGGTAGCAGGTGGTGGCAGTAGAAAACGGTGGTGGAAAATGGTGGTAGATGGTGGCAGGTGGCGGGTGGTGGGTGGTGCTGGCGAAAGATGGTGGTGGAAAGTGATAGCAGGTGACGGGTGGTGGCGATGGAAGACGGTGGTGGAAAGTGGTAGCAAGTGGCAGGTGGTGGCAGGTGGCGGATGGTGGCGGCGAAAGACGGTGGTGGAAAGCGGTGGCTGCGAAAGATGGTGGTGGAAAGTAATGGTGGGTGGTAATAGCGGAAGATGGTGGCGGCGGAAGACGGTGGTGGAAAGTGGTGGCAGGTGGCGGGTGGTGGCGGCGAAAGACGGTGGTGAAAAGTGGTGGTAGTGGCGAAAGACGGTGGTGGAAAGTGGTGGTGGCGGGTGGTGGCGAGTGGTGGCAGCAGAAGACGGTGGTCGGTGGTAGCAGCAGAAGACGGTGGTGGAGAGTGGTGGTGGGTGGTGGTGGCGGAAGACGGTGGTGGAAAATGGTAGCAGGTGGTAGCAAGTAGTGGGTGGTCAAAAAAAAAACTGAAAACTGAAAACGTAAACTTATTTTTTAAGTTTACAAATTTTGGCCAAATTTATAAACTGAGATCACTGGTTTATAAACCAAAATATTTACCAAACAAGTTTTTATGACAGTTTTTAAAATTTTTGTAAATATAAACTGAAAACTAATCTGTTTGGTAACGTTTACGTTTTCAATTTATATTTACAAAAATTTTATAAACTGGTTTTTGTTTATTTTTTTTTTTAGTTTTAGAAAAATATAAATTACAAACGCGTTTGGTAATTGACAAAATATTTAAAAATAAAAAAGAGTGAAAATATTTAAAAATATAAAAAGAGTGAGAAATGGCAAGTAGCGGCAGAAGACGGTGATAGAAAATTATGACAGTAGGTGGTAGGTAGCGGGTGGTGGTGGGTGGTGGTGGCGGATAGTGGCGGATGGTGATGGTGGTGGTGGTGGTGGTTGGGTGAGTGGTAGCGAGTGGGTAGTGGGTAGTGGTAGTGGTGGTGGCGGGTGGTGGTGGCAGGTGGATGGTGGATGGTAGGTGGTAGCGGGTAGGTAGTGGTGGCGAGTGGTGATGATGGGTGGGTGGGTGATGGTAGCGGGTGGTGGGTGGTAGCAAGTGGGCGGTGGGCGGTGGGTGGTGGTGGTCAGGTGGGTGGCAGAAGCGGGTGGTGAAGGGTGGTGAAGGGTGGTGGTGGTGGTGTGGGTGTGTTTTGTGGTGGTGACCAGGTTGGGGTCGGGTGGGTGGTGGGGTGTGGTTGGTGGTGGCGCGTTTGGGGGTGGGTTCTGTGGGGTGGGGGGTGGCGTGGTGGCTGTGGTGTTTATGTTGGGGTAGGTGGGTGGGTTGGTGGGGTGAGTGGGCGGTGGATGGTGCGTGGCGGGTGTGGGTGGTGACGGGTGGATGGGTGGTAGTGGTGGTGGCGAGTGGGTGGCAGGTGGGCGGTGGTGGGGTTGTGAGTGGTGGTTTCAGGTGGTGTTGGGGGGGGGGTTTATTTTCGCTGTTTGGCTGGTGGGTAGCAGGTGGGTGGTTGTTCGCGGGTGGGTGCTGGTGGGTTTTAGTAGTGGTGTTAGGTGGTAGTAGGAGGTGGGTGATGGTGGCGGAAGACGGTGGTGGAAAATGGTGGCGGGGTGGTGGTTAGTGTTGGATGATAAAAAAAAAATAAAATTGAAAACTCAAAACGGAAATATATTTTTTAAGTTTACATTTTTTAGCCAAATTTATAAGCTGAGACCACTGATTTATAAATCAAAAATTTACCAAATAAGTTTTTATTTGAGTTTTTAAAATTTTTATAAATATAAATAGAAAACTAAAAACGTAAATGTTACCGAACGACACTATTAACAAACGCCACCTTATATTTCACATATTTTATTTTATTTCACTGTGCTATAATTTTCCCACTAAATAGTCTTTATATAATGCCAGATAATGGGCCTACTAAATCTTAAAGCCCACACATCCGTGAAAGTTGAAGCCTATAGAATTCCACCGTACTTTCCTGATATAAGCAAAAAGACGAAGGTGTTTTATGTAATTTTTACTGAAATAGCTCACCAATACAAACGGGAGCTTCTATATACACACAACACCTTTCCCCACACCCCCACCCCCCCTCAATACACATCCTTCTAAATACACACACTAAAAAAATAAAACCTAATATATTTGACTCACTACACACACCTATCATTCCACATATACCCCTAAATGTAAATCATACACACACACCCCTCTCACATACACACCCATGACCCTCACACACACCTATCTGAGAACAACAGTCACACACATACCCATCTCTCACACTCTCCACCGTGGTTCCTCCCCAAAGCTTCATCTATCCATCTGTGTGAAGGGCATTGAAGAGCATTAAAATTTTCACATTTTAGGTTGGTTTACACAGATTAGAATCTTCTCATTCCTATTTTATTTGTAATGTAGGGTTAATGTTTACCATTTTTGAAATTTTCAGTCCACCAATGTAACTGATTGCCGCAGTTCTTCATTCGGAACTGGTTGTTCGATTTTTTTGTTTTTGTTCGGCATTAGAGTTCCGAAATTTTTGCTTGTATTCGGCATTATAGTTCCGAAAAAATTTACTTGGTTCGGCTTTCAAGTGCCGAAAATAATTTTTTTTTTTCGGTTTTCAACTTCCGAATATTATCTATAATTTCGGACAACAACTTCCGAATGGTGTAGGCATTTTCGGACAACAACTTCCGAACAGTTTTTTTGTTTTCGGAAACAACTTCCGAACCACATTTTTTTTTTTTTTTTCCCTTCTAACACTTTGAAACACTTAATTATAACACTTAATTATAACACTCATTACACACACTCTCATTAATTTTACACACACACTCATTACACACACACTTATAATTTAAAAAAACACTCTCATTAATTTTTACACACACTCTCTTTATTTACACACACACTTAGTATTTTTTGCAGATAATATGGATTCTGAATATCAACAACGTGTCCCACCTACTGCTTCAAATAGACGACGTCGTCAATTGGATGTAGACCATGAACGGGGACGAGGGCGTGGGCGCGGACGAGGTCAAGGTCGTGGTCGAGGTCGTGATCCAGTTGAGGTAGAATATGATATTCCAAGTGCCAGTCAAAGTGGGGGCCGAAGCCAAAGACGATTTGAAGGTTATGATATGCCTGACATTGCTATGGAGGATACCACTTTACCTGATTCTCCTCCTGTCCAGGAAGAGTACCTTACTCATGCTTTTCCAGGTGGACCGACTGATCCGTCAATACTGCGGAGTTTCAATAGTCATGTGGCTGCAGCTATTTGGCACGGGGAGGTAAACATTCCTCAGTAAAACTGAAATTCATTTGTATATTTTTTTTTTTTTGTGTTTGTATGGTAGTTTGTAATGAGATATCATTTGTGTTGTAGGAACGAGGGCCCCTAAAGTGTCATAATCACTCTTCCAAGATCCTTGCATGGCCATGGTGGTTAGTAGAGAACAACACCAGATTCAAAGCCATTATTGAGCAGTCTGGACTGTCACAGTTAGCTCGTTGCACTTATCGGTTCGTCAACAAGCTTCTAATCTCCAGTTTTGTTGAGAGATGGCAACCTGAGACGAACACATTTCACATGACAGTTGGTGAGATGACCATGACCCTGGATGATGTTGGCACTATTCTTGGCTTCCCATTGTAGGCAAATCAGTCAGCATACCAGATGTGACAGATCATCATGGAGTTACATTACTCGTTTATGGCTTGGGGATTAGTGAACGTGCAGCATATGAAGAGGTTTCTTCTGCTGGTGGCAATTCAGTCAGGCTTGAATGGTTGCGAAGTCAGTTTGCTAGTGTGACAGATTCAGACCCCGAGGAGGCTATACAGTGCGCTGCAAGAGCTTATTTGTTGTTCCTGTTGGGATGTACACTCTTCAGTGACAAGAGTGGCGGCAGGGTTCCCGTTGTTTACCTCGGCTTGTTGATGGATTTGGGATCCATACATACTTATGCCTGGGGTGCTGCTGCATTAGCATTTTTATATAGACAGTTGGGGTTTGCTAGCCGGTCTGGGGTTAGGCAGATGGGTGGTTATATGACTCTTTTGGAGGCGTGGATTTATGAGCACTTCCGAGCATTCCGACCTCATCAGAACATGGGCTACAATGAAGACATGCCACACGTGTACCATTGGGCATCTAGGAGAGAGGCGGGTTCCTCCATTGAGCATTTGAAATCTTTTCGAGCCAACCTTGACAGTTTAGTAGCTACTGATGTAAGTTTACTCATCTTGCGATAATTTTAACACTTCCATTTATCTTACCTTTATGTACTTTAATGCAAAAACACTTTACGTTTACAGGTTATTTGGGATCCATACCACAGCTGCAGAGATCGACATCCATGTAACCCGGTTACGTTCTACCATGGATGCTTAAAGTGCTTAGACGTTGTCGAACCCTATCATCCAGATAGAGTTTTGAGGCAGTTTGGCAGGGTTCAAACCATCCCAGATGCACCGCTAGCTCCCACTCGTGGTGCGCGAGGCAACATATCTGCGCGATATACAGTCATGTACAGATACTTGGATAGGATCTGGGAGGCTTGGGATAACCACGTGTTATCTGAGCAACGGAGGAGCACACCAGTTCGTCAGCCTTGGCAATGTGTACCGGGTTACATGGATTGGTATAAGAATATCACGCACCTCTATGTCGAGCACACTGATGAACCGCGTGTCCATGACCATCAGGATTTCAGCGAACATGCGGATGTAATCTATTATCCTCTCTTATGCATATGTAACTTACTTTTTTTTTTCTTATATGTTTCCTAAAATGTGATATTCTTTTCAAATGCAGCGTATTGCACATGCACTGCAGATTTCACATCCTATTATTGACGCTGGTTATCAGGAGGGGATTCGCCATCCTTATCGACTTTACCAGGCTATCGAGAGTATGACACATGTTCTTGAAGGTCAGCACATTGACGAAGCTGGACCTAGTTCTGGTGGAGGTCGCTTTCCATCTTCGACATTGACATACAGTCGTAGGCCTAGGCGTAGGCATACAGCTGATTCGTGACATGTTCTCTTGTTACATGTTATTTTGTTAGTTGATGAATATTTTTTGATGTTTTTTGTAAGATGACATTGTTGTAATGGCCGTGTTTTTTGGTGTTTTTGTAAGATGACATTATTTTTTTGTGTTTTTCTTATTTGAATGGAATGGCGACAATGGTATTGTAATGACATTGTAATGACATTTTATTATTAGAATGGAATGATAACAATGGTCGTTGATTTTGTAAATGATACTTTCTTATTACAATGGAATGGTAACAATGGTCGATAACATTCAATCCACATTGCAAAACATAACAAATCAACATCAAAAACACATCCATTAATTTCTTCCATAATTCAAATCAACATCAAAAACACATCCAAATACATGGCAGTGTCATGCGACATCAACAACATCAAAAGTCTCTCGCGTAGCTACATTATCATGAATAATGTCCTTGAAATGTTGAATGCGACGCACATATGCATCATCCCAGTCCACAGCGCAAGGGTGATGGTATTTCCTCCAATTAGTGGCAATAGGAGGAACTGGATGGCCTGGCTGCAACAAAACCTGCACCAAATATCAATTGACTTAGTGGTCATACCTCATAACTTCTTGTACATGCACAAACCGAATTGATAAGTTTCTGTTATACCTGGACGAAATGATTTCCGTTGACAAACCCAATGGCAATCTCACGTCTATCAAGTTGAGGTACTGGCACTGTTCTAAGAGGTAAAAAGGTGAGACATTGCTGTAAAGACAAGTGGTATAACACAAGATTGTAGCACGATGCAACAAGATGCCCCATGTCTGGCATAGTCATCCAATGTGAGTATCCAGGACTGTCTTCAAAGTATGACAATATGCTTGTCAATTCTTCAAACCTTTCATAGGACCCATAAAGTGTAATATATTCCTCTTTGTGTGTGTGCAGCTCACCCAATAGGTCACGCCTAACCTGAGCCCAATCATCTTCTGTATGACCAATTGAAGCAGCTATAGCCCGGAAACCACAATTCCCATCTGCAGCTACATCCTTGACAAACTTAATGTATGGTTTTAACCCAGCAGGGAAAGCATCAACATATGCACCAGGTTTCACTGTTCTAGTAATGTATGCCTTCCCTTTCGGTTCACCTTCTCCTTTCCCTTAACAGGTCGCTTCTTCTTGGTTTGCAGAGTAGAAGCTAATGTAGTGATTTGAGTGTCCCTAGGTGAGAAGGAATCATGTCCAGATTGCACTAACTCAAATGCACACGGGTCACGACGGGTAGAAACATTGATCTTCTTATGATCCCGAGGACGTGTTTTGGGCTTCACCTCCGGCTCAACAAGAAAAGTGCTTCCCGGATATACAATCTCTTTCAACTTCTTCAAAAGCTCCAATCGCATGGTTCTATCACTTTCATTAAACTTGTTCACAAACAACTCTACTTCTGCATGACAAGTCACCTCGGTTTCCTCTTCTTTCTTGCATATGGAGATATGAAGTTGCCTCCACTGTGAGTGTATGGTAGCAAGTGGTATAGGACGATCTTGTCTGATGTAGTCAGCAATCTCATGAGCGCAAGGTAAACCATGAGTGTGGCGAAGGACGCATCCACAAGCTTCAACATCAATACCAATGGAATTGGCTCTCTTACTCTCGACAAGCAAATACTCCAAGGCAGAGATAGACACATTACCCCGTAGCTCCCTGAATTGAGAAGGTTTAAATTGATGTTGCACAACAGTTAGACTTTTCTCAAATGAAGCCTTGATATCAGTGTGTTGCAACTCAAGCAGACTGTGTATTTTCTCAAATGATGCCTGAAATGAGACTTGACATGAACCCAATTGTCTTTTAAGTTTTGCATGTGCACTCTCAGCCCTGTTCAATTCAATGAAAGTCAAGTTAAAATCAAGTACATGGCACTTATTAATAACATATTGAAGAAAAGTAATCTTACCGGTTCGTTGTAACATTGCCACAATGCATACACGTGTCTGTCCATGCCGCCACAAATTTGTCCTTGTAAGGAACCAACCAAGTATCCATGATGTATTTGACTGCATCAGGATAACTACTGAATTCCTTAAGTAATGATTTAAGACGCTCCTCGTATTGAATTTCAGAAGATGAATACACTACAGAGTTCCACTCATGGTTGAACTTCTCCCATTTTTGCTGTGTCTTGGTCAACACATTCTTACTGATATGCCAACGACATAATAAATGTCTGGCACTCGGGAATATCTTCTGTATGGCATTCATCAAGGCTAGCTCTCTGTCAGTAACAATAACTATTGGCACAACAAACCCATCCATGACATCACGCAATGTCGCTAACACCCACGAATAGTTATCGACCCTCTCATACTGTAAGTATGCAAAAGCTACAGAGAATGTCATTTCAGTTGATGTCACTCCCACAATTTCAAGAAGAGGAAGCCGATATCTATTGGTTTTATATGTGCAATCCATAATTAATATACGTGGGAAAGACCGGAATAAGTCCAAACTGGTAGGATGTGCCCAAAACAAGTCTGTCACAGTCATCGTGGACTCTTCAGACCGATGGCGCTCAATGTAATTATACTTGGCCAATTCACCCAATAAGTATTGCATCTGTGATCTTCCAGCTCTCTGTACCACCCTGTTTCGATGGCGTACATTGTAAATGGTTTTAAGTGTGCTTACATTGAGGGCATCTCGCTGTTTCAAGGTTACTAGGATTTCTTTTGGCCGAACCATGCTCTTTCACATATCCATTAACAATGCTTTCTCATCCTTTGATAGCCTCCTGTAGACAAGCCCGCGGGGGACCTTCGCTACAGCTCGGACTCTCCTTGTTGTTGTGTGTTGCGGTTCTAAATCCGAACCAAAGAGTCCAACTCTGGCAAATCGTTTTGAAGAAAAACAGATTTTTAAAAGAAGTGCCAAACATGGACTGCTTTGCCAGATTACAGAGTCGCCACCTAAATATTTTTTAATGGGGGAATTTAGGAAACCCTGACTCGGTGCCGAAGGCCACGTGTCCGTCATCACCAAATGTCTTGGCTCGGGAGCTTGGGTACGATCGGGGAAGGTCAGCTATGAGCACCCCCTTTCGCCCGGTCCGAAGACCGGCCTCTACTAACCGTGATATCCAATTTTGAAAACATTACATGCTCTTATTCCAATTATTAACCTAGAATTACTATGTTATGCGCGCAGCAAACAAGTATAGACTAGATTGCCTAATTTGGAAACAAGCATTGCATATCCGTTTGTTTTGAAAATGCTTTGGAATTTGCTACTCGCAAGTAGGCTAAAACACGGATTTCAATGAGTTTTCCAACTCAAGCAACCCAACCTCCACCCACAGGCATTCAAACAGTTCATCTCACATAAGCACTTAGCCGCATGGTAAGCATACTGTCATGGCAACATTCACACGCATGTGGTATGCTAAAGCGTAAATACTTACATCGTACTCCGTGCCAAAACAGTAAACTAGTTAGCAAACATGCATGACCTAGTTCATGTTAAATGGCTAATGCAACACATACAGCATATAATTAGGATAGGCTCGGCTAACCCTAAAATGGCATGTGAATGCACTTTATTTGATGCACGTATTCAATTTGGAATTGAAAGTACGATGCAGTTTGTATGATGTACCGAGCCCGGTGCATGTAAACAAATGCATGGATGCACGCATGCATTGCATAAGGTATGCTAAAATAAGTATGCCCTAATCTACCAACGTAAGCAGGTAAATAAAAGGGAAGAAAGAAATGGGGATTGGAAGACATACACCCACTCACACACACTTATTACAAATTTGCCCTCACTCGGAGGGACCAAAAGAATATACAAATTAATTAACTACGCAAGCTAATTAAAATATTACAATTTCACTAAATTAATCAAATAAATTAATTAATCTAATTAAAGCAGTAAACCGCCTCGGGATGAGGACCGGATGCAACACGCGCTCGGGACTGGCTCGGAACCGCACTGCCATGCACGGATTGCCTCTGTTTCCTCTGCTCTCCTCCTCAGAAAATTGCCAAAGTCCCAGAAGTACCTCTCAGGGCACTGGGGAGTACCACCGGCTGGGGTAGAGCACCACCGGCTGAAGGAGGAGGCCACCGGCACAAAATTCATCCATCGGCAGCTTGTTTACTGCCGGTCGGCACTAAACACTGCCGGCCGGCACTAAATGCCTGCAAAACCTGCAACTCACAGCAGCAGAGGACAACAACATGCATGGCAATGTGATTCAAGGTATTTATGCACTACACACACCCCTTATCATGTTTTTGACTCAAGGGGCATGTGCCTCGATTCCCGGACCACCAATCACGCATTTCCATGCATGATGGCCCAAAGAACCAAGAGTGCAACTTGATTTCAAATGCATGCAATGCAAACAAGCAAACAAGGGTGCTAAACCTCTATCATACTCCACTTCAAGAGGTCAAACATGCACAATGCAAATGCAACCCTAAGCATGTCAACTAGGCATGCAACATGGACTATGCAACATACTTATGCAAAGGGTTCAAGCAAGCATTCAAGACAAGCATGCAAACCAATTAAATGATGATCTTACACATGACTTAGGCAACTCAAATAGGCTTAAAATCAGTGGCCAAAATGCTAAATCATGAGGGCCAAACACACATGCACACATGCACAAGTTAAGGCACCAACACTTAAGCATAATTAAGCAACTCTTAAACACACCTAAGAGGCACAAATATGGACCATTAGTATGCATAGTAAGCTCTGAAAAGCATGCAAAACATGGTGCCAAACCAACTAACAAAGCAAGCCAAACAAGGCATACAAATGGTCCAAGCATTAAGGCAAGCCAATGAAGCTTTGAACCACACCTAGTACAACCACGCATGGTAACACTTAACCAATTAAAAACAGAGTTTTAACACATAAAACTAAGTCTAAAGGACCACCTAGATGGCATCTAGATGACATGAAACCAAAGGCATGCATTAAGGCCAAAACATGGAGCATACAACACATGCTTTCAAAGCTAAAGAGGCAACTAAGGCAAGCATACAAGCACACCAAAGGGACTGAAATGACATGCTAGATGGTTCCAAACCATCAAAATGAGGTAAGCAACACATGCTACACATGCATGCTCAAAGGCTAGCAAGCCTAAAATGCAAAGGGGCTATATAATGCATGCCAAGATCAACCCAAATGACTATGGACAGAGCTAAAACATGGCAAAATAAGCACAAAACTTCACAAATCTAAGCCTAAAGCATGCTCAAATTAGGGCTAACAACCTAGGCATGTTAAGGCAATACAAGGCATTACAAGGCAACTATGCTAAGCATGCATAGGGGACCAAAACCAACTTATAACAATGTCATATTAGGGCATAATAAACATAAAATGCAGCCAAGACATGCTCAACAAACAACCAAACATGGTGCTCCTTTGGAGGCCAAAACTTGCCCTTTCCAAGGACATCAAGGAGAGGGGGTGGCCCTCCCCTTTTGGAGACTTCAAGGCACCATCTCCACCACTGAAATCCCTCAAGATTTCAGTGGTGGAGAGGCCCAAGCACCAAAGTCTCGGATCTCTCACAAAATAGCACAAAAAGGGGCCTTTTCAAGGCCTAAGGGTGGTCAAACTTGCCCAAACCACCAAGCACTCTTAATAAACAATAAAGAGGCTTAAAAAACAGAACTTTTATGTGCTAAACACTAAGCACAAAAACAGTTATAAACTAGGCAAAAATGGAGTGCAAGAATAGGGTAAAAAGAGCTAGTTTCTTACCCTTGATGACCACCTTCACAAAGGTTGATGTTGTTGCTTCCTTGAGCTCCAAATCAGTCAAGAAGCTTGAAAACAAGCCCTTAGAACCTCTGTCCAAAGGGGAAGGTGAAACACTAGGTGTTTGTGTGCAATAGTAAGGCACAAAACACCTAGACTAACAAGAGAGGGATGGAGATAGAATAGATATGGAATTTCTAACCTAAACCAGAGCTTCTCCCCTATCTAAGAATGGCTAAGTCTCTCAAGAACTTCAACCCTTGAGTCAAGAGAAGAGGCTTCTCTTGTATAGGCACAAAACTTACAAGTTAAGCAAGCCTAAAGGCTCATCCCTCCATACACGTGTATGGAGGGGAGCAAAAAGTGATACAGCTGTCTAAAAAATATCTGATAAAGCAGCTGTACAGTAGTCGACAGGGCAAAATGGTCATTTGCCAAAATTGACTGCCGACCGGCACAAAAGAGTGCCGACCGGCACAATATAGTGCCGGTGGCAACACCAACCAGCCGGTGGCCTCTAGCCACTGCCGGTGGTGTGTGGGGATGCCTCACAAGGCATTCCCTGCCCCTCCAAGGCAAAACACAAGTGTTTGGTGCAAAACCAAACACCAAACGGTCAAGTTCGGAGGTCTTGAGGCAAGGCGCGTAGCCGAGAACTCCGGGAACTCCAAACGAACACGAACATGGATAATCACCGAGTGTTCAAGCGGTGACGTCCAGGTCTTGAGGACGGTCAAAAATGGGGTGTCTACACCTCCCCGCATATGAATGTCCCTCGAGGTGCTCCGCAGGTGGATGATTATGCAATCCGCATACTACGGTCAATGTCCATTCATCATGTGTGGTAAACCTGTGAGCCCTCATATCAAAAGGATAACCACACTTCTTCGTACCAGTTACTCTTGATGTATTGTTGCCATCATGTTTTAACTTCTTTGTTGCTCTATATTGGCCACTCCTCTCACAAGCAAGATACATCCTGGGTCTTTTTTTCCCTCCACCATAGTCTGATGTTTTGATTACAATAACCAAACCATTTCTCTTTCCAACTTCACGTATCCAGTTGAGGAATTCATCCTTACTTTTGAATACCTACAAAGTTAAATAAATATTATCAAACATTTACATTTGGTGAGCAATTCGAAACATAATCGTTATAATTTCGTAGACTGAACCTGTTCAGTTGTGAATTGAGTGGTGTAATCTAATACAAAATCCGCGCAAACCTGACTTCCTTGAGTTGACACATATTCCTGCATGTTGTATAACATTACAAATTTTTAATGGCATTATAATGATTAATTTGCAATTTGAAACTGTAAATTTGGTATGCAGTTTGCAAATTTGGAATATAAAATAGAAAAAAAAAAATTTACTTCATTCGAAAGTAGTTGTCCAAATTTTTTTAAAAATTTCGGAAGTTGATTGTTGTATAAGTTAACTTTGTTCGGACAGCAACTTCCGAATTTAAATGATTTTTTCGGACAACAACTTCCGAAACTTTTTATTTCTTTCGGACACCAACTTCCGAATATACATACTTATTTCGGTAGTATACTTCCGAACCAAATAACATATTTCGGCTCTGGTTATCCGAACGACGCCGGGAAAAGAAAAAAAATTTTGAACTCACATTTCCTTCGCTCTGCTTCACATGAACACTAATTTGCTGATTTTCAAAAGGCAAATCCTCCATCACAGTGATGTTTTCCCTACGAATGACGAAGGTTGATGAACTTGGAAATGCCAAAGCCCTTTGGTTTCACTTCTACCTCAATGAACATCATATACAGAAACCAATGGTGTCACTAGCTACACAACAGATAGAAGCTATGAATGATTACACACTCCCTGGAAGAAGCTATGAATGAGCATCCACAAGCTTCACACACGATGCAACAGATGTGAGGAGGCTTTGCAACGTCTGTGTGTATTGAGAGGATGTGTGTTTATTTGAATTGTGTGGAATGTCTATAATGGTAATTTTGTTTAGGGATAAAATTATAATAAAAATAAAATTCATTAAGTGTGTGCAAATAGTGGAATTGGTCAGTGCAAATAGAGGCTCCGCAGCACAAACCCTAGATCTAGCCCTCTCTATAAATTCCACACAGAACCCTAATCTTCTCTCTTCACTCTGCTGGCAAAAATGTCGAAGCGAGGTCAGTTCATCTCTCTCTCTCTCTCTCTCTCTCTCTCTCTCTCTCTCCATGTATGTATGTATGTATGTATGTATGTATCGTTTTCATGGTTTTTGGGTGATTGTAGGGCGTGGAGGATCGGCGGGGAACAAGTTTCGCATGTCGCTGGGTCTGCCGGTGGCGGCGACAGTGAACTGTGCTGACAACACCGGAGCGAAGAATCTCTATATCATTTCGGTAAAATGTATCAAGGGAAGACTCAACCGCTTGCCCTCGGCATGTGTAGGAGATATGGTGATGGCCACTGTGAAGAAGGGCAAGCCTGATCTCAGGAAGAAGGTCATGCCCGCTGTCATCGTCAGGCAGCGCAAGCCCTGGCGCCGAAAGGACGGTGTTTTTATGTACTTCGAAGGTCTCTATCATCAAACTTATGTTTTTTTGTTGATTATACTCATTGTGATATCAAATCTGTTTGTTTTGTGCTTTTGTGGTTACTTTTTTATGGGTAATTTCTTCTTGATTATACTAATTGTGATATCAAATGGGTTTGTTTTGTGCTTTTATGGTTACCCTTTTATGCTTCTTAAAAGGGTTTAATTTAATGTTTCTTGTTGATTATACTGATTGTGATTTGAAATGGGTTTGTTTTGTGCTTTTCTGGTCACCTTTTAGGCTTCTTGAGGTTGTGTTTGGTTGAGGATTTGATGAGGGAAATGGAAAGGGAAAGTGAAATAGAAAGAAAAGGAGAAAGAATTGATAGGATTTGAATTCTAAGTTAGGTTTGGTTGAGTTGGGAAATGGAGAAAGAAAATAGGATAAGTGAACCAAAAAGACAAAAAGTGGATTTGCATTTCCCCCTCACTTTCTTTTCCCCTGTGTTCTCCATTATAACCAAACAAAATGTGAGATTGCATTTCGTTTCCCTTTTCATTTCTCTCATCAATTCCTCTAACCAAACACAGCCTAAGGTTTTAATATTGAGTTGTTTAGGTAGTAATTGGATGACTATGAGTTACATTGCTTTATACAAGTTGTTTATAGATTTATGAACTTGGTTGATCATACTGATTGGAATTTATTGTATGTTAGCTGTATTGCTTCTTAAATCTACTTTTTCAATCGTCTCTGCTGGGCTGTGAAATTTTAGGATGACATGATATGGAAAAGAATGGTATGCTGGTATAGCAGCATCTTGATAAGTGAATTTATCATTCACGAATGATAATCTGGTGCTTCCTGAGACCAGCTACATTAAATGTCAATCATTAGATCGAGTGGGTTATTATCTCTTAATCTGTACCTGCTCTGTCGTGGTCTGATACATTTCATCCTTTTCTTTTTTGTTTCTTAATCTCTCCTTTGTCCTCACTGTCATGATTGATTATTTACTACAAACATCTATTTGGTTTTCATTCTCCCTTTTCTCATTTTGTAATCCAGGTTTAATAATGAGCTTAAGGGGAATCTATTTCTTCCTGGTTATTTCTGCTGGTGATGTGGTGTGAGAATTAGATTATCTATTTAGGGTTTCTCTACACCTCCCATACCCAGCTAAATGCACATTACCAATCTTGCCCTATATTGGATGATAAATCTGTTTATCACCCTTGTCAAGATTGGGATATGTGAGTCTGAGTTTATCGTCATCTTCTTTAATCTGTCATGATCACTAATTTTCTGAACCATTGGATTATTATGGTTTTTGGACTAATTTGATTTAACCTGTGTATTTGTCCTTTCCAGCAAGGTTTCTCTTCAATTAATTGTCAATGTGTAAATTTTAAACTTGGCCATCCTCATTTCATGTCTTTTGCTTGTTTCTGCGATAAATTTGAGATCGTTACAAGCTTTTGAGGCTTAATTTGCAGATGAAGAGCATTGAATCTATGTTAGTTAGGGGAAGTTTTTATGTGTATTGGATCTCTTTTAACCTCCCATCTGTAGCTTTTTTCCTTGAAAACCCATGTTTGTTATTTTGGATGCATTAATTTTTGTCAAAGAATCTCAAGTTAGTCCACAAAAGTCTCTTTTTGGTACTTTCAGTTAGTTTGTAAAAGCCGCTTTTGCTTGCTGTGTGATTGGTGCTCTTTTCCTTCAGTCTTCTCTTAGAAAACCAAAATTGGATTGTTTAGTTATTCCAACAGTGAGCAAATATCACCAGACTAAGTCAGGTATCCTCCTTTATGTGTGGTTGATACAGTTACATGTCTGGAAAATCAACAGTGTCTATCGTTACAGATGTGCTAATGCTCCTCAAGATCACATTTGCTCCATTTAGGCCTTACATGTCCATTGTTTGATATATGCAATTGGACCATTTTCTGGATAGTAGTTGTGCATATACGCAATTGGAAACCCAATTGTGTCGTATTTATGCCTTTTGTTATCAATATTGTCTTATTATCTCATCTCCCCACTCTGCACTGCAATTGTATTGTTGTAATTTTCTGCTTCTTATGTAATACTTGGCTTACTTGCTAGTATACAAGCAGTTCTAACTTCTAACAAAAAAGTTTGCTTAGATCAAGAAAAAATTATTTGGATATCCATAAGCTTTAATCTGCCGTTACAGTTCTCTATTTGATGCAATTACTAGCCTGGGAAAAAATGTATATTGTTTCAGATGCATTAATGCTTTTCAAAGCATCTAAAGTTGGTCCACAATAGTCTCTTTTTGGTGCTTCCTTTAACTTTATATAAGGCTTCTTTTGTATTGCTAAGTGGCTGGTTTAGATTGCGAACTGAGGATTTATTTTTCTTTTCCAAGAATCAATTGAATGTTCTTTTTGATGTTGCTAATATATACTTTTTGCATTATGGCAGATAATGCTGGTGTCATCGTTAATCCAAAAGGAGAAATGAAAGGTAAGTTATCATTTTAACAAATTTAACTCAATAATTTTTTTAAACCAAATTAAGAGATATTCCCATGAACATTTGATTGATTGATACATTATTGCAACCCATTTTATGTTTGGAACTGTGAAGAAAAAAACAAGTCTTTTGTCGCATTTGGGCCTATTATTAGTCTCTCTGATATTTCTATCTGGTAGAAGTGCCCATTCTTTATATAAATTGTGTATAGCCTTTTCTTCCCCTTCTCTCTTTTTAAAACTAAAATCCCAAACTAAAGCATTGTTTATCTGTATGTGATTTTCTTGTTTCTTTGCCTTGTTGTAAAGAGAGTTGGTGGTTGTTACATTTTGCGTCCTCGTAAGGTCCTACTCTGGGCTGTTATATGTTTCCTATGTTGTTTGACTAAATAGAAAATGTCATATCTTATGGTTTGAATTTTTGAAATTATTGATTCTGGCAATAGCAAGAAGTATTTTGAGTATAATTTTTTGAATATTCTTCGAAGAATTTTTAGTAGGGAATTGTACATGTTCAATCAACTTGGCTGTTGATATGATATTAATTATTTATTGGTGTTTTGGTGAGAGGCTCCTCAATGAAACCAATTCACCAAAGGAAATTTGAGCTTTATGAAATTCAAAATATCTTATTATGGATGGTAAATCAATTCATGGAAGTAATGTGGATACCAACATAAATTTTTTGGGGGACCTCTCAAATTAAAGACCTTCCTTGCACTGTTGACTTGCTGCTTCTCACACCACCTTTAAATGAGGGGTTTGTTTAACAATTTCTTCTTCACTGTTTATTCCAGTGTGAGTTTGTATTTTTTGGCTATTGTATATGTATCTAACCATTGGCTTCATGGTGTTTCAGGATCTGCTATTACCGGTCCAATTGGCAAGGAGTGTGCTGACCTGTGGCCTAGGATTGCTAGTGCAGCCAATGCTATTGTCTAAGTTCTGAACTGAAATGGAAGAACTAAGCAAGTGAAGTAGTGCTATGGATTTATTCAAAAAAAATAGTCTCATGTTCTCATGTCTTAGATTTACCCCCAAAAAAATGTTTTAGATTTATGTTACACGGTAGAATATACTCTTTTGCTGAGAGGTGCTTGACCTTGTTTTCAATTTTGGATCGTAAGTGTTCATCTTTGGTAATGAGGTGTTTGTTATTTGCTTGGCTTTTTGAAGTATTTAAAATTGGGTTTGAATTTGTCTATGTTTTATTGTTGGTAATTCTTTGACGAGGAATTTCAGGATGCAATGGAGTACAATTTTTGTTTTATATTGTGTTGATTTTACGGTATTGTGGTTTTTTAAATTTATTTTTAATAAATCAAAATGATTAAGATGCTGTCAGGTGACATTTTTTTAAGAATAATGCTTGGGACCTCTTTTTGAGGTCACCCCCTCACCTCCTTTGCCACGTGGCGGGTGGTGATTGGAGGAGCAGGAAAAAAAAGAAAAAGAAAAAGGGACCAATGAGAGAGAGGGGATCAAAGGGGGTGGGGGGAAAAAAGGGGATGAATCATTATTGTGTTTTTAACGATCATGGTTGCATACAATTGTGTAGGTTTTGATTTTGCATGGATGTAGCCTGAGATGACTGGTTCCCGTGAGCAGTCTAGAGTCCCGGTTTTCTCTTATGACTCATAACATGCAGGTTTTGATTTTGCATGCATGGAGCCGGAGATGACTGGTTGATGTGAGCAGTCTTATCATTTTTTTTTTCAATGATCTTGCTGTGTTCTTTTATTACAGTAAGACATGTTAATAAAATACTTGATTTATAGATTTAATTTTAAGGAATATTTACCAATGAATCTCATTTCACAAACAGTTTAGGTGTCGTTTGGTAACACTTAATATTTTCAGTTTTCTGTTTAAATTTATAAAAATTTTAAAAACTCAAATAAAAACTTGTTTGGTAAATTTTTTATTTATAAATCAGTGGTCTCAGTTTATAAATTTGGCCAAAAAATGTAAACTCAAAAAATGTGTTTCCGTTTTGAGTTTTCAGTTTTTTTTTTTTTACCATCCAACACTAGCCACCATTTACCACCACCGTCTTTTGCCGCCACCACCACCACCTGCTACCACCACTCACCACCCACCTGCCACTACTACCCATCACCACTACCCACCAGCCACCACCTACCTGCCATCCACTCGCCGCCACCACCCACCCTCGCTACCACCACTCACCACCCATCCACCCGCCACCACCCACAACCCGCCACTACCATCCACCGCCCGCCGCCACCACTCACCACCCACCTGCCATCACCAACCACCACGAGCTACCCACCAGCCACCTCCTGCCACTACCACCCACCACCCACTTGCTACCACACTCACTCGCTACCACCCGCCACCGTTACCCACCCACTCACCACCACCACCCGCCACCACCACCACCACCCGCTATCCGCCATCCACCTATCACCACCACCACTACCACTACCCACTCGCTACCACCCACCACTGTCACCTACCCACCCACCATCACCACCCGTCATCTACCCACCACCACTCGCTACCGTCACCCACCCACCCACCACCTACACCCACCCGTCATCCGCCACCCACCCGCCACCACCACCCGCAACCGCCACCACCACCACCCACTCGCTACCACCCGCCACCGTCACCCACCCACCACCACCCGCTACCCACCACCCACCGTCATAACTTTCCACCACCGTCTTCCGCCGCCATTTACCACCACATGCCATTTCTCACTCTTTTTTATATTTTAAATTTTTTTTAAATATTTTGTTAATTACCAAATGCGTTTATAGTTTATATTTTTCTAAAAATAAATAAAAAATAATTTATAAAATTTTATAAATGTAAACTGAAAATCGAAACTTTACAAACAGAGCGAAAATATTTTCACTTACTTCATACTTTTTAGACATTTCAATTTTAGTACATTTTTTTCACATTTTTTTAAAATTCATATATAAAAATTCTGTTGATATAGGCAATTGAGAAAGGACACTAGCAGCAAAGACCTAGACATGTCACTCACCCTGGATATCTCCGGGAAAGCCACACTGACATTGAAATCCAACTTCAGCAAGAACAAGAACAAGAACAACAGCCTCTGCAAAACCCTACCCATAAAGACCCATACCACACTCACCAATCCTACTTCCTCTACCAATCCTCCTTCATCCCCACTTCACCTGAAAAGGAATTCCCATCATCATCATCACCAAACACCAAAGCATGTAAACCCCAGGAACAATTCCAGAAAACAAACAACCCACTTTGTGGACACCTTTTATGAAAACAAGGACCTCAAAACCTTACTTGAAAAGCTCAAAAAGAGAGGTTCAGACCCTCTTCAGATACTCAAAGATGATGGGGATTGGACCAAAGATCACTTCTGGGCTGTCCTCAGATTCCTCCTACATTCCTCAAGATCCAAGGACGTTCCCCAGGTCACTACTCTCTCTCTCTCTCTCTCTCTCTGGTTGTGAAATTTTGGTTTTGGGTTTTTAACGATTCGTTGGCTTCATTAATGTTTCTGTTGATTTTGCAAAAATAGTTGTTGGGTTTTTCTGAGTAAATCGGGAAATACATGTTTGATTTTGATCTATGCGTGGGTTTATACTGTTCTTCTTTATTTATTTATTCATTACTTTCTCTTTTATTTCCGGGCTTTGTTGAAAATCTTGGGAAATTGATTTTGGGTTTCTCTGAGTTTGGTGTTGTCTTTGTCATTTGGAGGTTAATTCTCTGTTTGGTTGCAAGGAAACTGAGGAAAAAGAAGGAAAACGAAAATTTGAATCTCGGGATCAATTTGTTTGGTTTTTAATAAGTGCCAAAAAAAGAAAAGAAGAAAAAGCATCTCAATTAACCCTAGTATGACTTTGTTTCCTCTTATTATGTCATATTTCTGGGCGGACAATTGAAAAAGTTACAATCTTGTGTGTGTGCGTGTTTATTTTGTTGGGATTCTTAGCATGGAATTGAAGTCTCAAAGTACATGTGGGCAGGTTTTTGATTGGTGGAAGAACATTGAGAAATCACGGATTAATCTATTTAACTACGAAAAGATTATAGGGTTACTAGTTGAGGAGGGACTAATTGAAGAAGCAATATCAGCACTTCAAGAATTGATGGGTCATGGGCTTAGACCTTCTTCGGAGATCTATAATTCCATAATTCATGGTTTTGCTAGGAAAGGGAGGTTCAAAGATGCTTTGTATTATCTCAAGAAGATGGAGGAAATCGATTTGAAGCCAGATACGGAGACCTATGATGGGCTCATTCAAGCATATGGGAAATATAGAATGTACGATGAGATGGATTGGTGTGTGAAAAAGATGGAAGTGGATGGGTGTCCACTGGATCACATTACTTATAATTTGCTAATCCAAGAGTTTTCACGAGCCGGATTGCTGACAAGAATGGAAAAACTATATCAAATTCTCATATCAAAAAGAATGGATTTGCAATCTTCTACATTGGTTGCAATGCTCGAGGCATATGCCAACTTGGGGATCTTGGACAAGATGGAGAAGTTTTATAGAAAGGTTTTGAACTCCAAAACTTTCTTAAAGGATGATTTGATTCGGAAATTGGCTAGGGTTTATATTCTGAACCACATGTTTTCTAGATTGGATGACTTGGGACGTGATCTTTCTTTGAAAACTGGAAAGACTGATCTTGTTTGGTGTTTGCACATCCTTTCACATTCTTTTCTTTTGAGTCGGAAAGGCATGTACTCTGTTCTTCAAGAGATGGAATTAGAAAATTTACCTTGGAATGTAACAATCACAAATGTTATCTTGCTAACTTACGTGAAGATGAAAGATTTTAAGAACTTGAAGCTCGTACTCTCTGAAGTAGCAGCTCGACATGTGAAACCTGATATTGTCACCATTGGAGTTGTATTTGATGCGTATAAGATTGGATTTGACGGAATGTGGGCTTTAAATATGTGGAGAAAGATGGGATTTCTTGATGAAGCTGTTGAAATGAACACTGATGCTCTTGTTCTCACTGCATTTGGAAAAGGACATTTCCTGAGAAGTTGTGAAGAGATACACTCATCTCTTGAAACTCAAGCTAGAGAAAGGAGAATATGGACTTATCAACGTCTCATTGATTTGATGTTTAAACACAACAAAAGGCTTCGTCAATTAATGGGAGTTGAACAGAGTTAGGCTATGCATTTTGTATCAGAATCAAAATTAACATGGGATTGATTGATTGTGAGACATCCTCTGAAGGTGGACAAGAAACTTTTGCTGCATTGAAAAGATGTTATGAGCTAGTCAGTCTTTCGTAGGTGTTTTTAATGGTTTTTTATTTTTTTGAGGGATTCATGGCTACAATGATTAGAAGTTAAGAATGTGTGGTATGATTGTATCTGATATATACACGATTGGATCATGAGGCCATTGAGCCTAATACTAACAATTTGTTGAGTATACTTTTAAGAGCAACTCCCTAATAAATGCCAAGAATACATCTCAAAGAATGCTAAAATGACCTTATTACCAATATATCCATTAATGAAAAGGAGAATATAATTACATCAATATTATAATGCTAACTATATTTTTATAAATTTCAAAAAGATCAATGGAATTTACCCTCAAAATTTTGGCTCTTTTTGATAACTTCAATTAGAATGGTAGGCACGTATGAAAGTAATCAAATATTTGAGATGGCCCATAATCCTTATCTGCTTCACAAGATTTATGTGATGGAGAATTTACATATTTTGGAAAATAAAAACGCAAATAGAGTCCCATAATATTCAAATGGAAGACGATTCACATATGTTGCTTTCCCTTGAAGAGAATTTGGAAAATCTGTATCATCCCCCACCTTCCAACGCCAGTATCTACAGGGTTCCGATGAACTCTGTAATGCAATAAAAAACACTACAATCTGACAACAGTTTCTATAGGCCCTTTACATGCTGGTCAATAAAGTTTCCATGTCACAGACGAATTAAAATTATGGGCCTTCAAGTCCTTTCATTCCTGTGTCCCAGAACGAAAAGTTTGGGAGAATCTCATTCAGCGATTGAAAGGAATGGAAGAAAGAGCTCGCAGGTACTATGCAGAACTGATTGCACCAACCAGTGATGAATTTGTGAGAATGATGTTACTTGATGGTTGCTTCATTACCAAGCTAATACTAGAAATGGATAGAAATGATCTCCCCACATTCGTGGAAACTTTAGAAATGATTCTGTATTTGTGAGCAGAACCCGATTGCATAAAATACAACAAGATCTATTATTATTTGAAAACCAGATTCCTTTTTTCGTCCTCGAGATTTTATGGGAAGTGCTACTATACTAAGGTCCCCAACCATTAAATTCTGTGCGTAACAAGTACTCCATTGTCCAAAGTGCTCTGAGTTTCTTTGAAAACATATTACCAATGGAAATCGATATGAGAATGGAGCCTCAAAATTATTCACTGGTGTCGTCATGCTGCTCGAGCCAAGACATCTGCTTGAATTAGTGTTGCTCACTGCATTTTCTCATCCGGGGTGGACCGAACATTCTAGCTTGAGCAATTATACCGTGAGAAATGTGTCTGAGCTAGCTTTTTATGGAATCGAGCTCAAACCCAACAAGCAGGCCAATTCTTGCTTGGCAGATGTGAGGTTCGCTAATGGGTTGCTCACAATCCCACCTCTGGTAATTCAAGAATCAACAACCTCTCTTTTTATGAATCTTTTCGCTTTGGAGCAGTGCTCTTCTAGTGGTGTTCATATCTTCGCATCCTATCTCATGTTGATGGATACATTCGCTGACACTGAAGAGGATGTTGAAACTATTTCTTCAAGCAGGAGTCTTGAAAACACGGCTAAAAATGACAAGCGCGCTCTAGTATCTCTTTTGAGCTGCTTGAATTCAAATGTATCTATGGTGACTAAATTTCGAATATGTTTATGAAGGATTGAATAAGCACTGCAAATCTCCCCGCGCTCCATGGTGTGCTAATTTCATGCGTTATTATTATTATGAGTCAAGGTGGGATATCCTCGATAGATATTTTTAAAAGTATACCATAGTTGTGATTTTAAGAATAAATTAGTAGTATTTATTTGTTCACAATAAATATGTTTCGGGTATATAATTACTCATATTTCATTATTTTTATTTTTTGTATATGAATACGTTTTAAAATAAGAATCATTATACCATTAAGTTCTACAAGTGTTTGTATACATCAAAATGTCTTAAAAATTGATAATTAAAAACGTTTTTCTAAATCTGTCACTAAAAATAATAATTAGTGACATTTTTCTATGACGAATTTTTTTAAATTATCATTAAAAACTAATAATTAGTAATATTTTTTTTAAATATTATACTTTTAATTTAAGTGTATCTAAAATTTTTAAAAAAAAATATTTAGAATATTAAAAAAATTCAGTGAATACAAAAAATAAAAATAAAAATTTCAATTTTTTAAAAAGTAAATCTTAAAAATTCAAACCAAACAAACTTCACTGTCACCCACACTATATTTACCATCCTCATAATCCCAAAAAGTAAAACCATCTGAATCTCTTTCTCAACCTGTCTTCTTCTGTTGAATGTTTCTCTTTATGGTTATGCTCAATGTTCTTTTGATTAAATGTTTTTCTTGTGATGGGTTTGCCATACAATTGTTATTTATTGTCATTGTTTATTAGCTAGTATTGTTTTCCTAGCTCATTTAAAATAGTCAGTTCTCAAACGAGGTTGTTTATTCATTTTATCTTGTAGTTAACTTATCCCCCTCCTTGCCCATCCTAAATAGGCATAAGTTACCTCGAGTCTGGATGGCTGAGAGTTAATTCCTGAAGACTCTAAAGTTAACGACCAAACAAATCTCAAATGATCCCTTAGGAGAGTCAAACTCAAGATCTTCAATTTTATCTACAAGAACAATCCAAAAATGTAATATTAAACATACTATATAGAAAAATGTTATACAATCTAACAAATTTTATAAAAAAAAAATTTGCCAACTTATATGCAACAATAAAATTTTGAAAATTGAAGTCAAACTCATAAAACAAGTTTGTAAGATTTTTAAGGTTGAGAACACCACCCTTCTGTCTTTTTTTCCTTTTGTGTTGGGGATTCACTAAGGCAAAGAAACATTATTGGCAAATTAAATTACTTGTAGATATATTCATTTTTTCTTCTCATTTTTCAAACTTGACCATAAATAAATAAAAAAGCAAAAACACTTTTTTATTTTTATTTTTGCATTTAAATATATGCAAAAAGACCCTTATATTGTTTCAGTTCATTTTGCACCTCTCCTCCATCATTGTATATATACTAACAAATTTTATATTTAAATTTTTAGATAGTTTGATGATGAAAGGGTGGTTTAATGAATGAGAAAACCATTTAGTAGTTTAGTTTTGAATAGTTTGATGAATTCAACAACAAAAAAAAGAAAAAACCATTTCAACAAGTTATTAAATGTGGTAGGTAGTAGTTACCGGGCATGAAGGGCACTATTGGGACAAGAAAAGAGGTAACAACTTTCACACCAAATGAATTGTATGCTTTGTATGCTTTATATAATATAATAGATATGGCGAAACTGTGATTGCAACAACAATGCAAGACAAGACAACAACATGAGGAGACACAAATGGGAAGAGATGACTTGGTTATATATTTCAGAACAGAAAAAATAAAAACACACAATAAGCAAGTTTCTAAAACTTTCCAACCTAGAATCCTAGGCTCTATCCAGTATATAAACTTAAAATTCCGATACACACAAAATCTTCTAACCTGAGTGTGACTTACAGAAAGAAATATAATGGGGAAAAATCAAAAATAAAATCTTGCTGACTAACCTTGCTGCTGTTGCTTCTGGAGCATGATTGCCCTTCAACTACCATTCTCATCCTTTCTTTCCATAACTCTCAAAATTCAACAGACCTTGTGTCCCTTATTCTTCTTCCACCAATATGTGCTTTCCTTAGTGTTTGAATAAATGTTACAGTCCGACCTCTCATCTCATGAAACAATGGAAAAGAAAGGCTTAGATCTCGATAGAATTTCACATAACAAAGAACCTATGTATGATATGAACAATAAATCTCCCAACTCTTTTGTGGTCTCAAGAAGGTTGCACAGCCAGCCTCTGCAGATGCTCGAAGAACACTTGAAGACTGACATCATCTGTGAAGATCATTTCCATCCCAGCTGCCATTTCATGAGCATTACTATACGTAGCTGATGGGTTCAACTTTGCTAATAAGAATCTTGCCTGCTCAACATGTCATGAAATCATAAAACAAATTTAGTTCAGTTTCCAGTACACTGCTTTGATAATGCAGCCCTTAACGCTAAAAATTGAGAAGCAATTTTAAAATTGTACAAGGAAAAAAATTATAAGCGAAATTTGTTGATCTAATAATTATAAACCGTAAAAAGCTCCCTCCAATTATTATTATTATTATTTTTTTAAATTAAGCAGAAAGACACACCCCAATAACCAACTATAACCTGAAGAAGCCAGCAAAATCAGCAGTGAGGCCAGATTCGCCCTTTAATAGTTTTTTACCTCGATTAGTTTTCCATGAAATTTTATTTGATCAAAGCTGCACTCTTGCTAGTTGTTCAATTTATATGACTTTTTCGTATCTTTAGTTACATTAACCTTCATACATAAGATATATGATTTTCGTTTAAATATTCCAGTAGATTTGTCCCCAAAAAAATGTATATAAACTTTCCACTTTATTTGATATTTATCTTTCCTCTATCTCACTCATTTTTATTTATTATTTTTTTAAATTTGCATAAGAAAAACCAATTTGGTTACCACTTCCGCCTTGGGGTTTATATCTTGCTTCATGTGTAGTAAAATGCCTATCCGGAGGCCTTGCCTTAAAAAAAACAAGACAAAAAGAACAGAACAGAACAAAAAACAAGACCAAAAAAAAAACTTTGCCTTTATAAACTAAGGGATAGCCCTTCAAATCCAAGCTGAGCTTCTACAGTAACTCTTCTGTTTCGATAAATGTGGATTTCAAGTCAAGGCATTTTACTTTAATTGTTCAAGGCAATAACTCCAATTTAGATATGATAGTTTACTTTTGAATTTCAAAATTGAGTTAAATAGCTTTATCAAGATGGATTTGAAATAACTATATAAAAGTAGTTATTTGAAATCATGCTAAGAATGATCTTTCTGGCTAGGAGGATCCTAGTAAAATATACATATCTTCTTCCATTTTTTTTTTATCCATTTAACCTAAAAATCCCTTGATTTGAAATCCACATCTAACCAAACGGACCCTTGGGATCAGCAAAGTCAGTGCTGCATATCACCACCTCAGATTCCCAAGTAGATTACAGATATTTCACTCACATAAACATGCAAATGCATAAAATATATCATTATTAGGATAAATCTGAAGTAAAGGCAACAATTATGACCTGGGAACCGTGTTGATCACAGATGACCAATCTTGGGACAGGAAAACGTTCCCGGATGATCATTTGAGCATCATCCTGAGGAGCTTGCAATAACTGTGCAAATGCCTGTAAGGGGGGAAAAGTTGTAACTCATTAAATAAGAAGAATTGATTATTCTTTTCTGAAAACATAGCTCACTTCCATAGCAAATATCCAAAAAGGCTTGAAGCTTCATTGGATAAAAATAAATAAATGAATGGATTAGAAAAGCAGTTTCTGAATACAATATATAATGACAATAAAATCAGCTTGGTAATCCACTAGAACAGCAACATGTAGCAAATTTCAAATGGTCCAACATATGCAAAGCAAAGTTTAGCAGACAAGTTTCTTTCCCAGATCAGTTGTTCTTGGTCAATTCATATCAAGATTTCTCTACACCTGAATTAAGAGAATGGACTTAGGAGTGAGATTAATTTGGGGCAACTAATTCCTTGAAGAGTTGAACCATTTTGCTTTGTCTTAGGTTTGATCTAATAATCATTTCATTACTACTCATGCAGACCAAGGAAGCACTCCCCTCAAAGGCGGAAGTGGGTATACAAAAGAAATCAATTTGATTGCATCTTTATGATATCAAAGTGTTCTACCCAAGGGTAGCAGGTCATTTTGGGGCCAGCTTACCTAATGCTTTCATGGACCCAACATAAACATAGGTCAAGAGTATATGGTCATATGCATTTATTGAAAAATGTTCCAAGTACTTGCCACATCATTTTGGTGGGATTTCCGCATAATTTTTCGGTGAGAGCATATGGCTATAATGAGCACATACCTGGTGTTCAGCCTGATTCTGGTAACCCATGCTTCGCCACTGAGCTATTGTCATTCCATGGAAAATAACTACACTGAAATAAGAATCCAGCAAGAGGATACGATCAGCTGATATGGAAGCCACATCCAGCAAAGCTGGTGTGGGCAGTGAATTGAACGAATATGATATTAGTGATGGTTGAATCATGACAGCAGCATTTGTTATATTCTCCCTGTTTAACAACATGCGAAAATAGGCTGTCTCATCTGGACTATTGTTAAAAACCTGCCACAAAAAATACAAGAAAAAAAATAGGGAAAATAAGATTTATATTACACAATATAAAAGTTTGAAATTGGATAGGTAAAAGAACGAAAAGTTAGAAGTCACAATTACCTGCACAAATTGTGACCGCCGCAGGTTGAACATAAACTGAGGGAACAATGAAAAACACGGGTTTAATGTAAAAGATGTTGGATCATCCTTCCGGTAGTCACCGAATTTCGAACAGAGACGAATAAGGTTCCTATCCAACCACCGTGTGGCATCGAACCCTTCCTGATGAATGTAAAATCCATCAATGGGTAGGAAAGTTAGATATACATACACAAAAGTCTCATGAGGAACAAGAAAACAGAAATCATAAGAAAAGAAGGCAATCAAAAAGTTGCATGTGTTCTTCTATAAGAAGGAAAGAGTGAAGTAATTTGATTAACCACAAGGTTAAACAGAATCTGATTTCACGTATAATATCAGGTATTCAGGATAAAGGTTCTTTTCCTATAGAAAAAAGAAAAAAAAAAAAAAATAGTGCAAACAATGCCAATAAAAATCTCCATACTTCCTCCCAATGATAAATGAAAATAGACTTCCTTTGAGAGAGAAATTAACTCAAACATGAAACCACAAGAAGTAATGCACCAAAAGCTGAACTAAGCATATAGATCATTTTGTGAGTGTTGGTTTCTGTGTCTGAAAACAAATGAAGACAATTTTTTGAAATTTGTAAAATACCTCCATCTCCATTTTAGAAGAAGCTAATCTTGCCATCACTACAGCAGCGGTCTCCTGATCAAATCCCTGTACTAATTCCTGAGGCAAAATTCTTTCATGTCAGCAATGGCCTTTTTCAACTGACATAATTCCCACAAAATTTTAAAATGTCTAAAGAAGCCTATCCTACCAGTGTCGAGAAGGGGAAGCAAAAAACAAAAGAGATTAACATATGCATTGAATAAAAAGAAACATACAAGATAAGACATCATGCATAGGGGTGGGCGTCGTGTCGTGTCATCTCGAGTTTGGGGCAGAATTATCTCAATAATAACCTGACCTGTTTATTATTTTGTGTTATCGTGTCATGTCATTTTCGATACGTGTCTGGTTCATGTTGTATTAACGTGTCATGTCAAAAAAATTTACTATTAACTAAAAATATCAAATGTATGAAAAAATTTAAAATTTCTTCACAAATTAAATTTAATGAAACTAACCTCTATTAAATGAAATTATTTATAAGAATATTTGATTTCAACTTAATTTTATTTTCTTAATTATAAAAATTATATTTTATTATTATATTTTTTACTAGATTAACTCAAATAATAGACAAAAAAATACATTAAGTTTAATTAAAAATAAAAACAAAACCTATATTAAACTTAAAATTGTATTTTACATATGTTTTAAAATAAACGATAAACTACCAATAGGTCATAATGGTTGGACTTAGGCCTCATTTACGAATAGGATTTTTTAGTAACTTTTTGACTAAAAAAAAAACCTAGTATGTTTAGAATAAGTTTTGATTTTTTACGAAAAGATGTGCAAAAAATAGAGAGAAAATGGAATCTTTGACTTTTTTGTATAAGTTGTTGGCTTTTTGATTTTTTTAGTGATTTTTTGACTTTTTTGATAAAATCACCGCTTGCCAAATGAGGCCTTAATTCCCATCAAGTCCTATTGAAAACAAGTCCTAGGTAAAATCGTCGTTAAAAATAATTTTTTAGGACGATTTTTTGCATGTCGCTAAAAATTGACAATTAGTGATATTTTTTTATCACGATTTTTATAAATTGTCGCTAAAACTTACAATTAGTGATATTTTTCTATGACGAATTTTTAAAACTGTAGCTAAAAGTTGAAAATTAGTAACTTTTTTTGTGACAATTTTTTAAAACTATTGCTAAAACTTATAATTAATGACATTTTTTGTGACAATTTTCAAATCGGCATTGAAAATTAACAAGTAGTGACATTTTTTAATAGTGTTTAATGAAAAAAGTCATTAATTATTATAGGACCTATTGAATAATAAATGCACCTATTAGGACCTACTCGTTAAGTCTCCCTTTAACAAATTGGATGAAATTATGTAAGAGATAAAAAAAAGTCATGATATTCTTTAGTGGAAATAATATTAAAATGTATAACTAAGGGGTGATTTGGGATGTTCTAAATAAGTGCACTTTTTAACTTTTTATGTAGTATGGGTTAGGTTTGAAGTGATGTGATAAAGAGGTAATGTGATTTAAATAAGATGATATGACTTTAAATAGGATAGTGACTTTTTGACTTTTTAACTTTTTTAGTATATGCCAAACAAGGCCTAAGTTCATTATACAGGGTTATTCGTGTCAATTTCGTGTTATACAAATTTGACACTAACCCGACCTCTTTAATATTCGTGTTATCGGGTCGTTTCATATACGAGTGTCAAGAAATGGACAACCCTAACTAGCTAACTTCGTGTACGGTTTGAGTTGTGTCATCGTGTCGCGTCGCAAATTCCCACTCCTAATCATGCATTGAAATATTAAACCCCAAACGGAGAAGTAATGCTCCATTAACAGATATAATTTATAAACTAACACAATACTTGTGTTTCCTATTTCTCCCACCCATATCCACCGTATACGACAATGGTGCATAAACTCACTTATTTGCAGTTATTTTACAACTTTTCATGCCTAACGTAATCATTTTGTTCCTTCCATCAAATTGTAATTATTTTGTTCCTCCCACTTTTTTGCAAATTTCCAAATAAGACCAAAAAAAAATTAAACATTTTACCATCATACCTCTGAGCCAACAGCACTATCTATCCATCTTCTACTAATGGTTGTAACTCGCATCCTTGTTTGACCATCAGAACTTTGGTAACTGCATTTCAATATTTCACCAAACATTATTTGGTTACATTGGAAGCATTTTCCTTTTTTGTTGAAAGGTAAAGCAAGTCAATGTATTTATACAACCCAATAGTTAAGGCAATAAATAGGCATCAAGTCTTCCAAGAATGGAGCCTGTAGATAGATCTCCAATATACCTTGTTAGGATCTGTATATACAACATTGTATTTAAATTTCCTGCAGGTTCTGACTTTTCACTAGATGAAATATCAAAGAAAACAGTCAAGCAGGTGCTTTTGTCGAGGCTGCACAACTTCCAGGCTGTAGTGTTCCCCTGTCCAATGACTGTATTTGCAACAGCAGGCCCTTTCTGCAAGGCTTACAGTCATAAGTATCAAGATTACAACTAAGATTTAATCCAGATTCTGTTATGCAGTCAAGCAGAGAAAAGCTGTTCAATTACAGGAACAACTCCATCATCCTAAACAAAATCATACATACAAATATTAAATAAACCAACCTTCTCTAATGTTGTGCAAGGTCCAATGATGCCCTGAATTTTGATATCTTTAGAACAGTTGATCTCAAGTGTTCCACTGAAAGAAATAAATCATTAATGAATTTATAAGCCTAACATAACCCACATCAAAGTTGCACAAAAATCTCCCTATAATTTAAAATCTCAATATCATCCACATATTGTTAACATATGACAAATATAAAAGTATTCCAATACAAAATTTCCCTATAATTTTTGCCAAAAGAAATTCCCAACAAAATTACTAGCATATTATTGAGAATTTTGATAAAGAAATTATACATAGTAGAAAATTTGAAATCAATATTGAAAATAAAACAATCAAATTTTGTATGGTGGATAGGTTAAACTTCTTCTAGTTTATAGGTTCACAAAATTTCTTTTTTCCAACTTCATTCTTGGCTAATCTCATAAATATATTGCATTCCAAAATTTCATTGTAAAGGTGAAATTATGTCCTCCATATAAAAAATGTATGGAATTGCAGGAATATAAGAGCATTTTAAGGGTATTCTATTCCTCTATGAGTTTTACAGCACTTTAAGACTTTCACGTAAATGACATCTCTACATGAAAACATGATACAAAGGAGACATTTACAGAAACTTAAGAAATGCTTAAACACTAGCTAGTGATTATAGCACAAAAAGTAAGTCAAAGAAACACACACACACATACAAAATGCCTATGTAAAATAGAACAATAGAATAGGAATGGCAGCACTGGATTTTGTTAGTGATGACGCAAGTATTTAAGAGAAATTTTATTTTGATCTCTGAATAAGATGGTGAAAACAAAAACCTTTAAACCAATAAGATTTCATAGCACGATTAAAAAATTGAAGGCCAACGAAACAAGCTTATAAAAGTCACAATAATACGATCAAAACTTAAATAAACAATAATTAAAAGAATATACTAGACAGATCTTAATGCTTTCAAATGTTTCATAATGATGAACTCACTTGAAGGAGAGACCAAGAGACTGTTCCCCATCTTCAAAAACACGCTTGAAAGAGTCTTTGAAAACAGGATGACCAAAACTTTCAGCTAGAACGACAAGGCCACCAGTTCTTTCAATAACAACCTTCATTTCTGCAACACCAACCTAAAAACTAATACTAGATTAGATCAGAGCATGACAATGCATCCATGTACAAGGATTCAACAAACATTCCTCAAGTTCTATAGAGGACACTCCAGCAAAAAATATGCTACAAGTTACCCACACATGATAGAAACAGATGTATCATATGTTAATGTTACACAAACCCTTTCTTCTCAATTTGAAAGGGTAACGATGCAACCCAAACTAAATCAAAAGGAAAACTAGAGCAATGAAAAATGAAAGAAACCCACAAATGAATGACTAACAACCCTGTAAAAATCTAAGACCCATACAAGATATGAATATCCTCGAGGTTTTTTAAGAGTTATATTTTAGTTTGGGAAAATTACACACAAAAAAAAAAAACCCCAAGGTTTTATGTGTTTTTCAAATTAAATCCCAGGATTTCAATTGCATCCATTTAAATCCTGATTTTTTAAATTTCGTATCAATGTTAACTATCTATCCATCTCTGTTAACTTGTTTGACAGGAGAAAAAAATAAAAAACTAATGCACACATGGCACATTTTCGTTCGTCCATTTCACTTAATATTAATCTTATATTTTAACATGATCACACCATATCAATACCACCATATATTTATCATCCATTACATCAGAGCCATTTATCATATACTTACCATGAACTTCAACACAATGTATCAAAACTCTCACCTTCCCCCTTTTTCTTTTTCTACAGGCGCCAACGAATAGTCACCACCCTTGGCCTTCCGCCGCCACCCCCTCGCTCAGCTCCACCATCACTAGCTCTCTCCGCCACCCCCTTTTAGATCCACTACACCCAACCCTCCACTCCCACCTACTTCCCTCAGATCCGCCATTGGTAACCCTCATCTACCACCCCTGCCTTAGATCCTCCACCGCCAATCTCCACTGCCACCATTCCTTTCAGATCTACAACTCCATGCCACCGTCTCCATCAAATCCACAAATCAATTTTTATAATAGAATTGTTGCAGATCTGGGAGAGGAGGGAAAGAAATTAGAGAGAGAGAGAGAGAGAGAGAGAGAGAGAGAGAGAGAGAGAGAGAGACAGACAGACAGTGAGGCATGTGGAAGAGAAGGTCCTGCAATGGGAGTGATGTATAGTCTGCATATCTTTTTTGCGATCTTAGTCAAATGGGTCGTGCTTGTATTGCTTTGATTGATCTTGATTTGTGAAGTTTTTGGTATTGATTTTGGTTCACTTTGGTGAAAACTGTTGAATTTGTTGATTAATTAGGGCTTGATTGGAAGGTTTGGGGGTTGTTTTAGATGTTTGGAGGATAATTTATGTTGGAGCTTGGTCTGATATTTTTGTGGTTTGATCTCTGTATTAAGGTTTAGTTTTGTTGATTTGAGTAATTTACAGTTTCTTAACAGTCAATTTAATAGAAGATTTGTTTATGAAAATTGATTTGTTTATTTCTTATGTTGTTTTATTTTTGGAGATGAGATGATGAAGAGAATTGATGAAAAGGTAAAGAGAATTGATCTGGTGTGGTTCACGCTAGGGTAAGATAAAAAATAGATGGTTATGATACATTGATAAGTAGAATTTTGATATGATTTGGTCAAGTTTAAAATTAATTTAAGGCATCAAGTAAGAACATGCCACGTTTATTATATAAAAAGATTCCGTTGAATGGTTTAACTGAAATAGACGGAGGGTTCAAATCAGTGTTTTAAAAAGCTCTAGGCGCATTGAGGCGCTAAGGTCTCCTGGAGCTCAAGCGTGAGACGTGAGGCGCAAGGCGAAGCGCGCACCCCACTGAAGCGAGGCGCAAGTTCTTGAAGATAACCAAAATATTAATATAGGCGAAGTTTTTAACATAAAACAAATATTCTTAGAATTTAAAAAAATAAAAAGAACGACATTCAATATTCCAAAAATCATGAAAAATAACATTCAACGTTTGAAAATTTTCTCAAAAATAACATTCAATCTTACTTTGCCCTACACTATTTATCTTTCTTTATCAATTTATTAACGTGATTCTTTTTTTTTTTTTAAGATAAGAAACTCAAACCATATAATATCTTAGTGGTTTTAATTTTAAATCGGGACCAAATTGCCTGATAGCTTTAATCATTCTTTTAATCTGGTGTGGTTCACACTAGGGTAAGATTAAAAATAGATGGTTATGATACATTGATAAGTAGAATTTTGATATGATTTGGTCAAATTTAAAATTTAAAATAATATTGTATTAATTTAAAGCATCAAGTAAGATCATGCCACGCGTATTATATAAAAGATTCCGTTGAATGGTTTAACTGACATAAACAGAGGGTTCAAATTGCATTAAAATTTAAAATTCAAGATTTAAATTGATAAAATTAAAACCCTAGGTTTAATTTGAAAAATACATAAAACCTGAGGGTTTTTTTTTTTTTTTTTTTTTTTTTTTTTTTTTTTTTTTTTTTGTGGGTAATTTGCCTTTTTAGTTTTGTTTTCATGGTTACCTTTTAATCTAAAAGACAGAAGCAAATGTTTTTGTATAAAATATAGTTACCTTCCATTTTGAAAAAGCAACAGGTAAAAACTCGCATTACAAACAAATTGCAAATACAATTGCAGAATGCATAACCAAATATAAAGGACCACAACAAACCTGATCAAGTGCAGAAGCAAAAAGGTCTAAGACGTGACCCTGGCTGACCAGCTGCTTTGCAAGTTCCTCATAAAATTGAACTGCTTTTTTAAAATATGGAGCTGCATCCTTATCGAGATCTTTATGGGAACGCACTGGATCCGACATATCTTTTGATACAATCTGCTTAGGAAGGGAAAATAATAAACAAGTAAATAAGATATCAACTCTTGATGAACATTAAAAAGTAAAAAAGCTAATATAACATAACCAAGCAAAAAAGCATTTAAAAAATAACTTTTTTCATTTTTTCTAAATGAAATTTACAAATTCTATGTTTGAGTTTGACTGATACTAGTGATGGCAATCCAATCATAACTTCCATTTACCCTTCTTTCTTTCTTTTTTTTGAGGGCAAAGGTGGAATAGAATGTTGCAATGAACTAGTATAACTATGTAGAATAAACATTTAAGAAACAGTAAACTAAGTGATCTAAATGGTAGCATTTTCATCACACCAGTTCTTCGCTCACTTGCACATGTAACAAAAGAATCAGAGCACTTACCGCACCCGGCCCTTCCGTGCATGGACCGCCCACCAAACCTACAATTCTAGCAGGAGTGCCAGCTGAACAAGCTCCAAGCAAACCCGCCGCAATGCTCAATGCCACTCCCGTGCACCTAAATGCCCGATTACCGGGTGGCACAGGCCACTGATCTGTACCTAACTCATCCAAAAGCTGAAATTCACAAAATATATCAATCACATTTCAGAAAATCAACCCATTTATCAAGTCACAAAATTGAATACAAGGACTAAACCATCTAACCGAATTTAGCATGTATTCACATTCCGAAGCCGGCAACAAAAACCTCGTAACCCCCGAAACCGCCAATCCCCCCTTCTGAATCCCAGGGCCAGTCCTCCGACCAGCCAATCCGAGCCCCAATTGATCCAAAACCTGATCTTTCGACAATTCCTTCGAACCCCGAAACACATAAACCTTGGACATATCCGAAAAACCCAATTCATGAACCTGAACCTGAGTCCCAAACGAAACAAACCCAACAAGCGAATTGTCCGGTAACAACCCGATCGCTTGTTTCAATGCCGATTTCGCAAAACCCAATTCCTCCTCGATCACACAAGTATCAAGCACGAACACGAACACCGGAGGCTGAGAAGTTGAATAAGGGCCAGCGGGGAGAGAGTAGTCGATGGAGGTGTATTGGGGGTAGAGTTCGGCGGGGACATTGGTGTCGGAAATGGCGGAGTAGTGGTGGGGGAAGTGGTTGCGTTGGAAGCAGAAGGGGCAGATCCAGATTAAGGCGGCGAAGTCGACGCGGGAGAAGGGGTTGAGGACGGCTGAGCAGGTTTTGCAGCGGAGGGGGGAGTAGGGGAGAGTGGGGATGTCGGGGTGGGGGCGGATCGGGGAGATTGAGGCGGCGATTGGGATGACACACTTGCTGGATTCGACTTTGGTGCGAGGCCAGGCGTTCCAGGTCATGCGTACTCCGTCGATTCCTTCTGGATCTGTCTGTGCCATCTCCGACATCTTTTTGATTCTGGGTTTTTCTGGGTTTCGGTTTTCAATTTCAGAGAGACAGAGAGGACGACCCCTTGAGGAAGGAGAGATGGGGTGAAGGGGTCACCGAAACAAAAGACAGAGGAATTGAAGACTGAGGAATAATGGGCACAGCACAACGAAGAGGAGAGAGAGCGACGGAGAGAGATTTACAGACGTTACTATGAAGTAATTGCGTGCTAATTGCTTGCTAATGGGGATTTTTGTTTTTAACAAATTTTGTTTATTGGTATTTTATGAAGCACAATTCAATAATGAATCATTTGTTTGTAAATAAAAATAAATAAATATCCCTTGTTCTAAATTGATAAAAGCAAAAAAATAAATACCTCAAAGGGAAATGCATGTGTATTGATTTAGACATGTTATATGTGTAATTTTATTTTTGTTTTCTTGTTGATTTAGATATGGTAGACCATCTCCTGTTCACCAAATTTGACATCAAATTTAAATTTTGATGAAAAAGTTACTGTTTGGTATTCTAACGGTTGCACCAAATCGATATCAAAATGAAATTTCACCAAACGATTCATCAAACTGAAGACAAAATACAGAATTCAGCAAAACACTGTGCGTAACCGTTGGAGGGAGGAACCGGTCAACCAGCCAGTTGATTAATCGATCGACCGATTTCCTTTCAAATAGGTAGGTTCAAACCGGTCAAAAAAAGTTTAAACATGTAAAAAAAAAAAAAAAATTATTTTGCCTAACTGGTGGACCGGCCGGTCGACCCACCAGCAAACTTACTAACTTAGGCTTCCTCTTTTCAATTTTCTTTACAGAAAGCATCTGACATTGTTTCATCAATTGTTTCAATTGTTTCATCATTGAACCTACCTAATTGTTTCATCTTTGCAGAAAGCTGCAATTTGTTCATCATTGAAATATTCTAAAAAACATAGCGTTCAAACATAGCGTTCTAAAAAACATAGCGTTTAAAGCTGATATAAAAAAAAATATTTACGCTTACCGGTTGACCCACCGGTCGACCAACCGGTTGACCCAATCGGGATTTGATGCACCGTTGGAGCTAGTGATATCAGATTTGGTGAAATGAGTCATTTTTTACTCAGATTTGGTGAAAAAAGAAATTCACCGTTGGAGATGCTCTTATGGGGTATTTTGAGAAATTGGTAAAAAATTAATTTTTTAGCTTTTTTAGTCTATTTTATTTTTTTGTAAATAAAAAATGTGAGAGGTGATATAACTCAAAATGAGTAAAAAGCTAAAAATTAACATTTTTTTTCCTTCCCAAAACACCCATATAAGTGTAATATTTAATTTTATGTTCTTGTAGTTTTGGTTGGAGAGATTATATGGCACCCCCATATCCTTACGTTAAGGTTAATTATATTTTATTTCTTCGACTATAGTTTTAAGGATGTCTTTACTTATGTTAGGGATTGGGTTAAAAGTTTATTTTTTAATTTTGGGTCATATTACTTTTTTATTTTTTTACATATTTTTTCAAAAAAAAAATTAAAAAAATAAAAAAGTTCTTTTTAATATACTTCCCAAAATATGATAGTTTAAGAATGTAAGACTTTATTTGTCATAATTTAAAAAAGTTAAAAAGTCACTATCCTATTTAAGTCATATTATCTTATTTAAGTCACATCACTTCTCTGCCACATCACTTCAAACCTAACCCATACTCAATCTATATTTCATAAAAAGTCAAAAAGTACACTTATTTAGATTACCCAAACAACTCTTATGTCTCATTTTAAAATTAAGAAATAAAGTGAATAAACGAGTGATTTCTTCTAGGAGCTAATGTAGCGAGGTATGCGTGTGATTTCTTCTAGGAGTTGTCGGTCATCAAAGTTCATGTTCGAGGCCTGCTGCAATCTCCACTTCAATTGGAATGGAGTCCACCCGCTGATGGGATCTTCAAGGTGAATTTTGATAGGGGCTCGCTTTGTGTCTGAGGGAGTTGTTGGGGTATAAGCTGTTATTCGAGACCATAATGGGACTGTTATTGCGTCTATGTCTGAGCAAATGGATGCAGAGTTGGAGGTTGATTGTGTTGAAGCTTGGGCCGCTCTCAAAGCCGTACAGTTTGCCATTGATATTGGGGTGCAATATATCATCCTCGAATGGGACTCTCTTTCTGTTGTTCGGACTCTAAATTCAGCAAGTGAGCAATTGCCCAGCTTTGGCCACTCGGTGGCATCCACTCAAACTCTATTATGGCAGTTCTAACAGTGGAGTGTCCAACATGTTCGTAGGCTTCTAGCACACTATTCGGCTAGGATGGCTGTGGAGTTGGCAAGATGCTTGGTCTGAATGGAAAAACTTCATATTTCGTTGAGATCGTTAGTTGTGAATGATGTTCTGATTAATTCTGTTTAGTATTCTCCATTTTACTATCTTTAAAAAAAAAAAATTGAAATAAAGGGATATTCAATGATATTAGGGAAGTAAAATGTAATTAATCCGTCTTAATATTTTATGTGGAACCTGCTAATCAAAGTTTTAATTTTACTATACTGCTCTTATAAGCACATTAGCATCATCTACTATTTATTTCAACAAAAATGATTCATTTACTGAATTTGAGTTTATCCGAATCGCCTGAATTTATGCATGTCAGTTGACCACCAAGACAACTGCCAAAACTACTACCCAGATGACCAGTGCAACCCTTGTCAACTGTGACTGTTACTCTTGTTATCGGATGACGTACTGAATGACTGGCGTGCACAAATTTAGATAAGTCAAACAAATTAAAATTCGGTGAATATAATATGACTCTTGTTTCAATTAGTTGTGTGTATGTTTGTGTATATTAAAGAAAAAATAGCTTAGAAGGTGTTCGTGTATGTAATTACATGATTATTTATCTTAACGAAATTTGGCTTTTATTTCTTTTTTGTCTTTTTTTTTTTTGGCAAAGAAGATATTACAAGAGCTTTGAAATATTTTAAAGTCATTTATTCTCGTATTTTGTATTCATTTTCATTTAAATGAAAAAAAAAAGGGGGCAATTTTTAGACAAGTTGAAAGTTTATTCTTCTTAAGGGTGGACAACTATCATTTTGTGTTAGATTTGGATTAGATATGTCTTTAGAGTGTGAGACACTTTTAAACTCATTTATTTAATAAATGAGCTTAAAAAGTCATTCAAAACTCGAATTTATAAGTTTCGTTTGAAAATTGGATTGGTTTTTTGGCTTAAGCTTAGAACTAAAAAGTACATTTGGATTAGACTTTTTGAATTTTTTAACTTTCATAAAAGAAAAAGTAAAATGATTATGATTTGAATGTAATTTTTTTTATTAATTTTATTATTTTTATAATTAATTTAACTAAAATGTCAAATTAACTTACATTTCAAACGAATGCATAATGTGATTTGGGATAAGAAAGTTTGGAAGGACTCTTGACCTTATGACCCTTTTTTTCTTCCAAAACTTTGAGATGACATCTTTGTTATTTATTTTTACAACTATGTTAGGACCCAGTACTCCCACTGGCTGGTCATTGGCTAGATTTTTTTTTTTTTTTTTTTTTTTCAACCACCCACCACCACGTGGGGTTGGGAGTCTGGGGCATTATGCTTATTTTTAATCATATAGTATCTAAGCTATGGTAGTGCGAATTAAAAATAAATAAATAAAACAAGCCAAAAAAAAAAAAAAAGGAAAGAAAGAGAAAGAGTCTAATTTAAAGAAATACAAACAATTCCCGTTCTCTAATTCAGTTTAGCTTGATTCAGTGATTTTATAACCACACCTTAAGATGTAATGAAGGGAATGTCAGGAATTTAAACTGATGGAGTAACGATATCTCCTTTAATTATAATATAATTTTACTAACAAAATTTAGGGATAGTTTGGGATGTTCTAAATAAGTGCACTTTTTGACTTTTTATGAAATATGGGTTGGATTTGAAGTGGTGTGGTAGAGAGGTGATATGACTTAAATAAGATGATGTGACTTAAATAGGATAGTGACTTTTTGACTTTTTTTGAAGATGCCAAACTTAGTCTTAATCTCTTAAAATCTTGATTAAAAAAAAAAAAGGGGAACTTACTGATAAGTCCCATGTACTAAGTTCAAGATCCAGCTAATCCCAAAACAAAATACTTGCACCAATTAGTCCAACACATTTTTAATTGTTACCAAAAAATCCTTTTTTTTTTTTTTTAATTTACAGACACTGTTCACATCTTACTATCGTCGGACTTCCGTCAAACGGTCGCCGGAGACTCGTCGGAATGTTCAACATCGCCGGAAAGTCGTCGGAATGTTTAAAACATGTTATGAAACTGTAAAAAAAAAAAAAAAATTTGCATGTTATAAAACTGCAAAATTTTACAGTTTTAAACCATGATTCATTCCAGCACCAAAAAAAAAAATTCAAACTGCAAAATTTTACAGTTTTCACCGCCTGTAACTAAAACTCGAAAATTACTTGTTCAGAATTCGAAAATTTTCTCATTACAAATCTGTGTGATAGCTGTACAAATCTAAGTCATTACAGATCTATTTCAATGATATTATAGATCTATTTTATCATCAACAACAACAACCATAGATCAACAACTATCCCCAAAAAAAATCTGTAAATAGAGAGAGAAAGAGAGAGAAATTGACAAAACCATATTCATGGCAGATTCTTACAACAGCTACAGCAAACTTCATAGATCTGCTGTGGGTACTTCACAGGCACGGCCTCATCTAGCTTCTGGTTGATTTCTTCTATCAGAGTCATCCAATAGGTTCGAAGATCGAATTTCGTCGACACTGACGATGATGGTGTCGATGATGAAGAAGAAGAAACAGAGCATCGAATTTTGGGATGTGAAATTGATCTGAAGAACGCATTGTTGATGAAAAACGCATTGTTGATGATGATGAAAAATCTGCAGAAAATTTCCAGATCTGAAGATTTTTTTTTTGTTGATGTTGATGAACCCATTGTTGATGATGAACACGTAACAAGAGAGGCAAAAACCAGAGAGATAAAGGAAAGGACTTTTTGGAGCACTCAAAAAGTTTTGGGATTAAATGGTCACCACATGTTTCACATGGGACCTCCCAGTAATTTCCCCAAAAAAAAAATCCACTTGACCCAACTATAGGCCTAAATGTCTCGTTGATAATTTAGAGTTGTGTTTTGGATGAGATATATAGGGCCAATATTAGAGTTACGCCAACTCAATCTCGAGCCTGCTCAACAATCCAATATATTATTTGAAAGACATTGATTAATTATTTATTCATTCGAATTTGTTCAGTTCGAATTCATTCAAATGAGATTCTTTTCGGAAAGAATCTCTCATGAGTTTTGAAATGGAAAACTCTTATTAGAAAGAGTATCATTCGAACGAATTCGAGCTGAATAAATTCGATAGATATGCTAAAAAAACATTATAGAACTTAGAATTGATAATTTAGTAACTGAGTTAGCATAAAACTTTAAGAGCTCCTTCTAGATAATCAGAAATTATTCTATAGATCAAGAAAACTATGTGATTATGTGTTTATCTAACGAGATCATGCCATTTTTTCATAATTTTCTTATTTTTAGTGTCATATAATTATTAATTCTCTACTATTAGTTAGTCACACTGCCAACATAAAATTCTCAAAAGACAATATATTTTTTTTCAAGATAATAATAAAATTTAATTCAAACTAAAAAATTTTAACTTCATTAAATTTTAAATTATATAAAATTGACCTTATGATTGACTAGAACTGTAAATAAATCAAGTTGTTCACAAACAAACTCGACTTGACTCATTTACTAAACTTGTTTAGTAAATGAGCCAAATGTAAACAAGCCGAATTCGAACAAACTCAACTCGTCAAGTTCGGCTCGTTTATCTTTATTTAAATTACTAGTTGGACTCCCACGCGCTCCGCGAGTGGGACCCGCGCTACTGTTTACTGAGAATAAGATGTACCACAATATATAGTATTATTAAGGTGTTTTTAGATAATTTTTAGGTTGTAATATCAATCTACAAATAAACTTGATTAGATATAAAAATTTGAGTTTGGGAGCGTTAAATTTAAATTAACTATCATCTCTATATAGAAGAAAAAAAAAAGAAAAGAAATGGGACATTTACCAATCAGACCTATTAACTGGACTTATTTATCTACATGTCCTATTGACAAATTTATCACTGTAAATTTATTCATAAAAATAAGAGAGACTAATAAATTTGTCAATATGATTTAATGAATAATAAGTCCCAAAAATAGGACTTATTGGTAATTTATCCTAAAAAAATTGCAAATTAGAAAATCACATATTAGATTGTCTTGTTTGACAAATGGTTTAATCATAAAAATATGTAACCTTGTTTGAGCGTTGTTGTTCATTGATTGTTTGCTTGAGTGATTAGGTTAAATAGGTATAACCAAAGCAATTGCTAATTTCTTTATTGTGTTAACCACTCAAAAAAACATTAGAACCAAATAAATCTAGACTATGCATATTCACTTTGTCTATGTTTGATTTGATTTTTAAAAGCTTGTTTCAATTTTTTAAACTAAAAATTAATTTGGTGAAATAAATAAAAAATCAAAAATACTTATCACTTTTATATAATTTTATCTTTTGGGACGTCAAAATTCATTTTTTGAAAATATTTTTTTGATATTTATTTTTATCAAATTAATTTCAAAATTTTCAATAACTTTTTCCCCCCTAAAAACAAGCCAAACCACTCCTTGTTTTTTAGAAAATATATCAATTAAAAACCAAGTATCTAGACATATGCATACCGAACAATGGTAATTTTAGTAGAAAAAACATGGTGGCTTTTGGTTGGCTAAACCAACATGTATATTCAACATAGGTGGCTAAGTTTTAAAGAAGATATTATTTCAAAAATATTTTTTTGGAGAGAGTTTAGAAATTTTGAAATTTTATTTGGTTGTATATTTTGAAAATAATTTTGAAGTTTTGAAATTTCGGATGATTTGATATTTTTTTATAACTGAATAGATAGGTATGAGAGAAAAAGTGATTAAGAATAAGAGATGAGAGAGAAAATGTGATTGATTGATGTGTAGTAGAGAAAGAAGTGATTTTCAACTTTTTTTTCTCTAAAATTTTCAACTAAACATGTTGAATTTTTTTCTCCAAAAACATATTTTGAGAGACAAACCAAACATGTTTATAATTTCTCATATAAATATATTTACAAGCACAATAGTATATTCAATTGCTATAAATCTATAACCCATATATAAATCACAACAAAAACACTACGAAGCAAACAAATCAAAGACATGCAATCTTAGACACAAAAAAGCCCTATAAGTTATTGTTTAATTGACAACTAACCTTGTCTTCACCTAAGGCTCTTCTTCAACTTCATGGGCATTAGAAATGGAGCTAATCACAATACATAATTTTTTACTCACCCGAACAAGACCATTTCGATAGTGAACACTGTTTGAAAGAGAAAAATTAAAAAAATCATTGTCGTCTAAACTTTGATCGACAATGATGTGGTATAATAAGTGTTAACTTTTAATTTATTACACATCCAATAATAAAAGGTCCAACTCTTATTATATCATTAATGCCAAACTATAGATCTCTAACATTTTTTAAAAATTTGTTATATATTGTAGGAACAAAATTGCTATAAATCCAAACTTAAGAATCCATAATTTGTCCATCAATTTTTTTTATGGGTAAATTCTTGGTTTATAAGTATCTTGTTATATGAGCTATTTTGAATGAAGTGACCACCTCTATGCCAAGGCCATGTGGCTTGATATGTAGCAAACCCATACGTTATCATTTCTGTACCAAATTTCCCATCACAATTGTAGGCTGTAATATTAATTTGTAGAAATGACATTTTTTGTAATTAGAGCTTGAGACTCAACTTAATGTCTTGCCACTTTTTACATATGTTAGTTGGGCCCCCACGCGCTTTGCGTGGGGGTCTTTTCACCAAAGGCAAAATTTAAAATTTTATTGGTGGAATGAAAGTATGTGTATAAGAATATTGAGTTAATTTGAGTACATTAATAATTAAATATAATTTCTTCTATAAACATTGTGAAAAAATTATTTTACAAGAAAAATAAATTAATCTAGTAAGTATTTTTTTTTCAAAATATATATAACATTTAATTTTTAAAATTTTAAAAAAAATGACATATACCAGTACCTCTTGTATTAATAAAATACTCAATAAAATCGATATATTGAGAGTAGTTTGTTTAATGAGTATATTATTATTATTTTTAAAATTTATAATAAGTTAAATTTTTTTGAAAATGTTAAATGATTTTTTTTTATGAATAGATTATGTGAAACCGTGGTTTCAAATTAAACCGGACCGTATTTAAATAATTTGGTTTTATAGCGATCCCGGTTTTCCCTTCATTGTTTATTATATTGCGAACTCGGTTCCGCGGATGTGTTGTTGTCTTATTCTCATTTGCATCCTTTACTCTTGGTATTTGAGTTTTAGGTTGTGTTCGGCGTGTTTCGAACAAGTTGGTTGAGCTTTTGTCCCAATTCTTGTTGCCCGGATTTTTAGTGATTCGCTCGAGCAAATCCCTTCGCGCTCGAGCGGAGTTTGCATCCTTTCGGCATTTTGTGCGTCTGCAAAAGTACTGCAGGTTTGTTTTTCACGCTCGAGCGGATTTACTTACGATCGAGCGGGTCGCGCTCGAGCGGGTGTTCAATGTCTGTGAAAATACTGAAAGAGGGTAATCTACGCTCGAACGGGTGTGTTTTGCAGTTGTGTCTTGGCGCTCGAGCGGGTATTATTGAGCTCGAGCGGGTCCAGTTTTTGTGCTTGACGCTCGAGCGTCCTATTCTCCGCTCGAGCGGACTAATCGTATATCAGATGGCAGCTGGGTGATTTTAAATCACTTTTCACACTTTCTTTCTCTCTCTTACTTTTCAAAACCCTATTTTGAGAGCCTCTCTCTCTAAAACTCCAACTTCTCTCTAGGGTTTGATCTAGTAGGAGTGATCTTCTATCCTTGGGCCTTTGTAAAAAAGTGTGGAGCTTGTTGAGGGCTTCGTCTTGATCCGAAAAACTTTGGGATTAGAGCACTTCCGAGCTTGGCTCTTCTTTCCCTTGGGTTCTCCATTTGAGATAGGGATTCTCTTTGTTCTTTTTCAATACTTCGTCTATAGATAGACATGTGGTAGTTTTGTATTGCATGAAAATCATATCATGTTCAATTTCTTTGAAAACCATGTGAGGGAACCTAGGGTTAGTTGTTTGAGAATGATTATTTTATCATTGATAGTTCTTTGGGCTAATTGGAATGTAAATTAGCATATTGTTGTGGAAAGAAGAAAAAGCCCTAAATTATGTTTTGATTTGGTAAATTAAAATGGAGGGTAGTTGATCAATGTTTGTAAGTCTCTATTGTTAATATGAGTTGGGTGAAGGTGTTAATACCTACGGGATTAACTATGGCTTTGGGGTTGTTTTGAAATGAATGTATTGAATCGAGTCAGGTTATGGCTTTATAATGAATGGAATTGGTTTTGTGAAATGAGAAAGGGGTTTTGGAATTGGAAAATCCTGGAAGTTGATCTTGGAAATGGGAAATGAAATGTTAACTCTATGTGGGTTTCAGAATAAGAATTGAATTATTGTATCGTGAGTATTGAATACACACATTTGGGGGATTTACCCTTACCTATCGTACTGGTGTCGTTGTTGGGTTTAAGATCTCATGAGAGTTGAGTCCTTATAATAGGTGTATTAAAATCTTGCATCTAGAGGTTTTGTCCTTGGTCATCGGTGGAGGATGACATGGTTGTGTTAAATTGTCGTGTATGCATTACACCTGTGTTGATTGAATACTATATATGATGAAGTGCTTAAATACATTATATATATATATATATATATATTTGTTTGAGAGGAGATAGGGGATGTACTCTAGTGTGTTGGAGGGGATAGGGGATGTACTCCACACACCTATGTGTTCATATACTTTAACACGTTGCTTATGTGTCTTAATAGTTCATGTGTATGTATTACACTTGTTGGTTATGCTCTGTTGTATTGTGATTATTAGTGTTATACACTGCGCATATAATCAAAGATACTGTTACCTTGCAGCTAGCGCCTGGAGAACTGACTGCGCTTATAATCAGAGGTACCGTCACCTTCCAGCTAGTGCCTGGAGAACTGACTTAGCCGGTAGAACAGAGCTTTATTATTATTGTCTCAGTGTATCTGAGTATATCATGGATTGCAATGGTTACAATTTTGGAGGGCCGAGTTGCCTCATTTGTTGATTATATACATCTTGATGATTTGTTATCTCCTTTCTGTTAAAGGCATGCATGTATAGATATGAATGTATTGAGAATAAACCAAAATGCCATTATGAGATTTTGGGAAAGTGTGAAGGAGAATTGGGTATTTGAAAGTATGTTTTGAAAAAGGGAAAATCTGTTGTAAGTATGGAAAATAGGAGAAAAGTAATGGGCTTAGTGGAATTGTTTTCTAAGTTGTTATTGTTATGAAAGTTTGAGAACAAGGGGTAATGAAAAGAAAAGAAAGATGAATCGCTTATAACGTTGAATGAAATGGCTGTTTTCGAGAAAAGTTCATACTTATGTATATTTTGTATAAACTGCCACATTACTATTGTAGTATGATATTGAGCATTCATGATCATAGCTATCTGTAAGTTGTTATTATTAAGGATCATGTTGAGATCCTTACTGGACTATATGTTCATTCCACGTTGTTGAATCTTTTTCAGGAATTAAGCAAGATATGCTACGAGATTTGGATCTTCTTATTTGTTGGCCACGGGGCCTCTTTTGTGTTGGTGGAGTGCCATTGTTGTAAAAGGGTTACACCCTTCTTTTGATTCTTTAATGAAAGTAAGTCTACGGGCAATTTATTTAGAATGTTCATGTTGTATGTAATTTGCATTCGAATGAGAGAATTACTATTTAATTCTACTAGTCGATTATTTGAGTTTATTTCTGCATGTTGTCTATGAACTTGAAGTGAATTAATGGATTTGGTAATGATTTCAAGTAATAAAAAGTGTGGCGTGACAGGTTTAGATCAATTTTATAATTTTAATGAGTTAATTTTATTTTAATTCTTTTAGAATTGTAGCCAATAAATTAATCTTGATTTCATCCTAAATCGATCCCAACCAAACTATATTAACCTCTCGTTGTGAGTTTCGTCAGCCTTCCTCCACCAGCAAAGACAAATTATTTAAAAGTCATGATGAGCAATCAACCTGTTAAAAATAAATAAGGGGCGAATTACACTAACAGTCTTTATTGTTTGGGGCTCGTGTCACTTTGGTCTCTGACTTTTCAATTGTGATGCATTTGACTCTAAATTTTGAATCATGTTTCAAATAAGAACAACTGAAGATACCATTGCTCAATTTCAATGGCAAAGTCGTCAATTTGATAAAATATAAACTAATTTGACAAAAATAAATGTCAAAAAATATTTTTGAATTTTTAAAAACAAATTTTACCCACCAAAGATAAAATTATGTAAAATTGATAAATCTTTTAGAATTTTTTTTTAACCAAATTATTTTTTATTATGTATTTATATGATAATCATTTAATGAGTGGTTGTTAGACTTTTAATGTGTAATCGATATATTTGATATATGAAATATTTTTTGTTTTGGATTTTTTAATTTAATAGATTGGTTTAATAATGATATCAAAATCGTCGCCATATTTGACTTTTGAAAAAATAGAAACTAATTTATTGAAAACAAAAACAACCACCTATTACATGATCATCATCCAAACATATAATAAAAATTAATTTGAAAAAAAAAATAAATAAATAAATGTCTAAAAAATTTATCAATTTTACATAATTTTATCTTTAGTGGGTAGAAATAATTTTTAAAAATTCAAAAATATTTTTTTAATATTTATTTTTATCAAATTAGTTTATATTTTATCAAATTGACGACTTTACCCTTGAAATTGAGCAATGATATATTCAATTATCCTTATTTAGAACAAGATTCAAAATTTAAGATCAAATTTATTATAATTAAAAAATTAAATATCAAAATGACATAAGGACCAAACTATAAAACCATTAGTATACTTTCTCCATTACTAAGTAATAAATAATGAGCCACCAACGGAATCAAGAAAAAATTAATATATCACAAAATGGAGGGCAATTGGACTTTAGACACGTTTGGCATTTTGCGTTAGATTCAATTGGTTTCCTTTTTTTTATATGTGTTATAGTTATAATAAATATCTATTATTTATATATTATTAACCAGTTACTTCCAGCAAACAATTCTATATTTTTCGATTACTTCCAGTAACCAATTGTAAGTTAATATTGTAAGCTTAATTTACTTATCTGTTCTTATTTAAAAAATATTTTATTTAGTTTATTTAATTTGTTGTTTATTTAATTGTTAGTTTATTAAATTTATGTGCTGCTTCCGTTTCTTTGGTATCAGAGCCAAGTTGTTAGTATGTTGAGTTATTCTTTTTGTTTAATTTCCTCATTTCATCTCTATTTAATTAAATTCCGGTCTCCTCATTCTTGCTTAAATTATCTTTGTATTCTACTTTGTCAGTAGCCACCCATCTTTCGTCCCAATCCAGTGTAAGTCCTTAGGTTTAAGCAGTCGAAAGATATAGTGGTTCTCGAAAAGGGTATGCATAAACACACAGTATGAGAAAACACGATAAGTTATAAACGAATTTCGGAAAATTAGATTTAATTTTATAGAATTAAAATGAGTCGATTATTCAAAAGTAACTCTTCAGTTGGCTCTAGATCTACAACTCTAGCTCCTATCCCTAGTACGGATGTACTAATTAATGAAGAAGAACATGCATATTAAGATGTTAAAATTGATTCAAGTTGGAATATTCCTAAAGTCAAAACTAAAGAAATTTACAAAACCAGTTTTTTACAATCCACCTTTAATGTTAATTTACAAGTCAAAATTGTTGAACAAGTTTATGCTTTAACAAAAATTAGAGAAACTTGTCAATTGTTATCCAAAGAGTCAATCAGAAAACATCTCAAAGCTAGTCATAATTTTATCCATTTAGGATTAATCCAAATGGGAATCAACCCATTAACCCAACAAGGTACAAATACTTCTGTCTTTTTATGTTTACGTGATGCTCGTTTTATTAATTACCGTGCTAGTGTTATGGGAATGATGGAATCTAGCCTGCATAAAGGTCCAGTACATTTTAATTGTTTTCCAGATTTTACTTTGAGTTTGCGAGATCCCGATATATTAAAAGTTTCAACACTAACTATTCAATTATCTAGTGAATACACTCATATGTTAGAAAGTAGTCATAACATTGCTTTAACCTATCGAATTTATTACAAGTGTATTAAAACTAATTTGAACGTTTAAGCTTTAATTGAAAGTCTCAAAGATAAAACCCTATTACTCCGAGGTAGCACTACTGAAACTAATATTTCTGTTCCAAAAATGATTTGCTAGAAAGATATTAATCTTCCTGATGATTGGATTACAATCAATGAAAATTACTCCCAAAATCAATAATATTCTACCAGTCATGATATTCAAAATATTCAACAATTTAATGATAGTTTTGTTCATATTAGATTTAATAGACCCTAAAGTCAATCCTCTCGCCATAATACCTCTAGTTTACCTACTAAAATTGATGAAGATGAAATCTTCAATACCCCTTTGTTTACTAGAAGAGATAGAAAACTACGGGTTCGTTTGGTTTGTGTTTCTGAAAAAAATTTCAGAAATTTTCTCTACAAATAAGTTTTCAAAAGTAATCAAACCAAACAAATTTTCCCAAAAAAATTTCCCAAAACACACAAACCAAACAAGTTTTCCAAACAAATCTCTCTCTCACACATATCAAATCAATCACTTTTTCCAAAACTCTCTCTCAAAACAAATTTCCAAAACAAATTTCCCAAAAAACCAAACCAAACATGTTTTCGTACTTTTTATCTCTAAAACACATCTCTCAAACACAAACCAAACATACCCTACATCTTTGTGAGCCTTCTTCACAAACCCAATATACACATAGTAAATTAAAAGGAATTGATAATTCCTCTACTTCTCAAATTAGTAAACCAGTTTACTCTACTCACACACATCTTCAAGAAGAAGATACTATATCTCAAAATTCACCAACTCAAACTAATTTTGAAGTTGTTCCTCCTGTCAACCCACAATTGTTAACTTTAAGTAAACATTTTACTCCAGACCTTAATAAACTTCATGATGAATTCAAATCTATGGGAAATAAGTCAAAAAAACACACATATAGGAATACTTATAATACAAAACAACAATCTAAAATTACCAAAAAATGGTATAAATTTATGACAGGAATCAATACTGAAATTAATTGCTTTGATTATTTAGAAAATTATTATCAAAAAGTAAACGTTATTACAAAAACTAAATGGAAAACTTCCTCTACCACTTCTGTTTCATCTAGTCACCCTCCTTTAGAAACCATTTTGATTGAACATAAAGGCACCACTGTTCATGTTTCTCCTTTTAAACTCCCTGGTGAAGAATCTGAAATTAAAAAAGTCATTGAACAAAATAATTATACTAATCAATGTTTAAAAACTATTGGTAAACAACTAGATAAACTCGAAATTACTTTTGAGAATTACTCCACTAGTCATACTTCTACAAGTAAACCTTTAGATAAACCTCTTATTAATCTTCCTAGTACTAGAAAGCGATTAAGCTTAGCTACTCAAGATAATACTACAGTTGAAGCCATTGAAAAATAATTTAATAAAATGTCTACATCTACTACAAACAAAGGAATTACTGTCCTAACACAACAACCTCCACTATAATTTCCTAGCCATTCTAATACGTCTAGCGATAATGAAATCACTAAGTTAGCACAACAATTTCAACCTTCTCATCTTAATAGAATCACACACCCTAAAGTTAACCCTACCACTCTTACTAAAAATTGGTACACTAAACCTAAATCTCCCAATCTCCAATTTGAAGAAACCAATATTAACAATCAATTTTTCATTTCTGCTAAAAAATTATATGAATGGAATATAGATGGTCTTAGTGAACATCAATTTCTCCAGAAACTCAATCATTTATCCATGGTTGCAAACAATTACCTTACTAATTATCCTGATTATACTCAACTTGAAATTGTTATTTTAATTACTATTGGATTTACTAATATGCTTAAATCCTGGTGGGATAAATATCTCACTTTTGATCAACGAGAATCTATTCAACATGCTGTTCAAATGGATGATAATGGTTTTCCTATCTTTGACGAAGAAATAGGTTCTAGTATACCTAATGGTATTAATACTTTAATATGTATCATAATAAAACATTTTATAGGTACACCAACTAATATTCGTTCTCGTATCCATGATCAACTTAGTAACTTAACTTGCCCTACTCTAAGTGATTTTAGATGGTATAAAGATGTTTTTACCTCTAGAGTAATGCTTTGAGATGATTGGACTAAGTCATTTTGGAAAGAAAAATTTATTAATGGATTACCAAGTCTTTTTGCCTATAAAATTCGCGATGTTCTTAGTCAACCCACTGGTATTATAGACTATGATCACTTAACCTATGGTGATATAATTAGCACAATTCAAAAGGAAGGACTAAAAATGTGCATCGATCTGAAACTTAGTCAAAAAGCTGCTAAAGACAAACATAAAGCTAAATATGAATTATGTGACTTCTGTGAACAATATGGCTTACCTCCTATAGCACATTCTCGAAGTAAAAATAATAAAAAGAAATCTTCTTATAAATACTCCACTAAATATAAAAAGAAATATTACCCTTCTAAATCAACTGATAAATATTATACTAAACCCAAAAAGAAAAATTATCATGAGAAATCTAATCAATCTCAAAAGTTAAAACCTAAATCAAATGTTACTTGTTATAATTGTGGAAAAAAGGGGTCATTATTCCAATAAATGCAAAGTAAAAGAAAAACTTAAAGCTAAACTTAACCAATTACTGATGAAAATCGACAACAAATACTTGACATATTTAAATTAGTCACTACTCCAAATCAAACTCCTAGTCATTCATCTAGTGATGACATTCCCTCCAATGATACTTCTTCCTATTATTCTCCTACTGATAGTACTGACAATGAAATTGAATTAGGATGTAATAATATTTGTTGTAAAACAGTCAGTGTTCTTAGTAAATCTCAACAAGAAGAAACTGCTCTCATTGAATTAATTAGTCGATTAGAAAATACAATATACTAATAAGTTGAAATCCTTATTGACCAATAAAGATAAGAAACCTAAATATGATAAACCAATCATTAGTTTAACTAAAACTTTAGACCGATTTAAAAAAGAAAAATATAAAGAAGTCACCTTACAAGATCTACAGAATGAAATTCATCATATTAAACTAACTATCCAAGAATTAAAAGCTAAAGACAAGATTTTAGAAGAAGACATTGCTCTATTAAAAAACAACAAAAGTCTTAATGATTTCTAACAATCTAATAAATCATCCTCTGAATCTAGTTCTGAACCCGATCCAAACAAAGTCATCTTTGATAATAAAACTACTCCACATAATAGTGATCATGATAGTAATTACCTTAGTCTAATTAATCGAATTAATATTCAGAAATGGCATTCGAAAGTCAAATTAGTTATTAATGATTTTGAAATAGAAGTCATCGCATTAATTGATACTGGCGCTGATTTAAATTGTATTAAAAAATGATTAATTCCTACCAAATATTATCATAAGTCTACTGAACAATTAAGTTCTGCCAATGGAAGTCAAATGCATATCAAATATAAATTACCAAAGGTATATGTTTGTGAAAATAATGTTTGTTTCAAAACATCTTTTGTGTTAGTTCGAAACCTAACTGATAAAGTCATTTTAGGTACACCATTTATCTTTTTATTATATTCTTGTACTACTACTCCTAAAGGAATAACTACACAAGCTTTTGGTCACGCTGTTACTTTTAAATTTCTATCTCCACCTGAGATCAAAGAATTAAATCAATTAAAAGAATGTTCAATTTCTCAATCTATTAATCGATTAACCAAACAACTCAAAATTCTCAAAGAAGAAGTAAATTACAAACGAATTTAATCTCAATTAACTAATCCCATTCTTATATCTAAAATTGATGGATTTAAAAACCAATTAGCAAATATCGTTTGTTCTACTTTACCTAGTGCTTTTTGGCATAGGAAAAAACATGTAGTAACACTCCCTTATATTAAAATTTTTAATGAAAAACAAATTCCTACCAAGTCTCAACCTATCCAAATGAATCATGAATTAATAGAAATGTGCAAAATAGAAATTAATGAACTATTAAAAAATAATATTATTAGTAAAAGTAAGTCGCCTTGGTCTTGCCCTGCTTTTTATGTTAATAAAAATGCTGAACTTGAATGAGGTGTTCCCTGATTAGTCATTAATTATAAACCGCTAAACAAGGTTTTAGAATGTATCCGATATCCAATCACTAATAAAAAAGATTTAATTAAAAGACTTCGTCAAGCCATCATTTTTAGTAAATTCGATCTAAAAAGTGGATTTTGACAAATACAAATTCATCTTGATAACCGTTATAAAACTGCATTTACTACCCCTTTTGGTCATTACGAATGGAATGTTATGCCTTTTGGATTAAAAAATACTTCTAGTGAATTTCAAAATATTATGAATGAGATTTTTAATCCCTTTAGCCATTTTTCCATAGTCTATATCGATGATATCCTCATTTTCTTTAAGTCACTTGATGAACATTGGAAACATCTTAATTCCTTTTTTCATATTATCAAATATAATGGTTTAGTCATCTCTGCTCCTAAAATTAAACTTTTCCAAACTAAAGTTCGATTCTTAGGTTATGATATTCACCAAAGTACTATTCTTCTTATCAGTAGGTCTATTGAATTTGCTTCCAAGTTCCCTGACGAAATTTTGGACAAAACCCAATTACAACAATTTTTAGGTTCCTTAAATTACATTGCTGAATTTTATAAGGACCTTAGGAAAACTTGTCAACCCCTATTTGATCGGTTAAAAGATAATCCTCCACCTTGGTCTTCTACACATACTACTATTGTTCAACAAGTCAAAAAATATGTCAAGACTTTGCCCTGTCTTGGTATTCCTACTGAAAATTCTTTCAAAATTATTCAAACTAATGCTTCTGATGTTGGTTATGGAAGTATCCTTCTTCAGAAAATCACTCCTTAGTGATCTGAACAAATCGTTCGTTTTCATTCTGTTGTCTGGAATAAAGAATAAAAGAATTATAGTACTATTAAGCAAGAAATTTTATCTATTGTTTTATGGATTAGTAAATTTCAAGATGATATTTTAAACCAAAATTTTTTATTACGTGTTGATTGTAAAAGTGTTAAATATGTTTTAGAAAAAGATGTTCAAAACATTGCTAGTAAATATATTTTCGCCCGGTGGCAATCTATTTTAAGTATTTTTTATTTTGATATTGAATATATATCTGGTCGTCAAAATTCTATTCCAGATTTCCTTACTTGCGAATTTTTACAGGGTGGATAAAGGATGGCCACTCCTTTTATTTCCTACCATAAATTAAAAGTTACCTATTATAGAAAACTTGTTTACCAAACTGCTTACCGTATTGCTTGCCTTAAGACAGCTTGCAAAACTACTCGCTGTGCAAAATTCATACAAATTCATCAAATTACCAGTCGTCGCAATTTACTTGCTCATTATACTAATTATCTTCATTTCCATATAAACAAATTAGATATCCTCAGTGGATGTTAATTCTGTTCACCTTATTTGCTTATAGATGACAAGGCCTTCTAGTAAAGCCATTGTTCCAACTAGTAAATCCATTGTTGTTCCTCCTATTATCCTAGTCACCAGATATTATCCTATTGACACTATCAACTGTTACCAAGTTCTTGGTAATATCCCTAAACCTAGTTATATATCCGCTCTTGCTTCAGATCCATTCGCTTCTTCTTTTCAGGTACTCACTCCTTACCCTCCTAACTCAGTCAAATCAGTCCGATCTGATTATGTCAAATTTCAATCAACTAATCTCTTTTTCAAAGAACCTATTCACAAGAATACTCATAATGTTCTTGATCTAGTTAAATCCTATTTCCCTCCTGGATGGCATTTTGTTTCACTCCATCCAGAAAAGTCAATTACCTACTACAAAGATATTCTCTTTTATCATTAGTCAATAGTCATTAAACCCATCTATGATCGTATATACACCAGTAAAATTGTTTACCATTCTCTTTACATCCACAATATAGTTTCGCTTGATGAATGGGGTTTTTCTTTTCAACTCAGAGATTTACCTGGTCATACAATCCAATATAGTTATTATGACTATATGGATGCCTGGTTTAAAGTTCTCCTGTATCAAAATGAGTCATACAGTCACTCATGATTCCTCAAATTTGACCATAAATTCAAGTCAGAATTTCCCACTTGGTTTCTTCGATGGTGGACTTAGCATGGTGCTATTCCTGAGATCTTCCCCTCTGTTTTAATTGAACAAGTAAATTATTTCTCTTCTGTTTTTAAACCTAGTCAACAACAAAAACAACTTCCTTGGTTACTCATTTTTATATCCAAATACAAAGTCTCATGGATATTTAAATGGCAATATGCTATTATTGATAACCTGGTTATTCGCCAACACTATGTTAAATGGTGGGATAATTTTAAACCCCAACACATTATTGATCAAGTTCAAGAAGAATTCTCAGTCAATCTCCATGCACCAGCACTTGCAATCATCAAAGCTTAGCAGAACCCAACTGCTTCAATCACCCAAGGAACTCAAGAAAGCCCAATTCCACTAGTCAGACTTGGAAGCCCAACAACCAGCTCTTCCAAGCCCAAATCATCCAACCAAGTCAGCTCAGTCAAAGCCCAAAGCTAAGACCAAGCCATCCAGTGATGAATTGATCCAAATGGCCAAGCTATTGATGGCCCAAGCCAAGTCACAGGTTAGAGATGAAACCTCTGAAGAATCTAGTTCCTCTGAGGCTTCAACCAATAATGAACCTTATGGGCCCCAGTTTCAAGATGCTCAGGACCTATATGCTTAAACAGTCAGCAATTGGATTCTATATATGTATAAATCAGCTTCAGTCATTACTCTTACTTTGAGAAAAGCTGCTATATATATATATATATATATATTGATTTCCCATCAGTCAACTATGCAGTCACGTTCCCTCACTGTAAGCTTAAAAAAAGAAAAAAAAAGAAAAAAAGAAAGAAGTAAGAAAGTTCTCGATCATAGAAAGATGCTCTATGTACCAATGTATCTCTTATTTTCAAGCTTTTCAGAAGTTATAAGTTTCACAGTATTTTTTAACTTTTGAAGTCACAAGCCTCACAGCTCCAATCATGGGCCTCACAGTTCCAAGTTTCACAAGCTCAACAGTTATCCACTTTACCTATAAAAGAGGCTTCTTAGTCAAGACCAAGGCAAAGGGAAAAAAAGAAGGAGTTCACAATTTTCTTTCGCAATTTCTCTCAGTCTCTGTAAAATTTTAGTTTGTTTTAAAAATTTAGTTTCTGAGGATGTAAGTAGAAGCTGTATTTTCCAGTTACTTCTAGTAAACAATTATGTATTTTCCGATTATTTCCAGTAACTAATTGTAAGTTAATATTGTAAGCTTAATTTACTTATCTGTTCTTATTTAAAAAATATTTTATTTAGTTTATTTAACTTGTTGTTTATTTATATATTAAATAATATATAAATACATTATTTATAGTAATATAAATAATATTTAAAAACTTTTATCAGTCGAGTCGGACAGAACTCAAGTTTTATTAATATTAACAAATCGAATTGAGGGGAATTCAAACCCAATTATCAAATCGAACTCAATGGGACTCTTTGGGAAGTAAAATTTTAGCTTAATTTAGGTTAAAATTCACAAAAAGATAAAGTAGATTAAAATAGTTAATAAGATAAAATGTCACATCAAACTCATAATCATTTTATTTTTTCTCTCACAAATATCACATATTACTACAAAACAATTCAATTATCTTCTCAAATATAAAAAATTTAACCTATTAAAATAATCAAAAATTAAAATAATCTTGGGAAAATTATGCAAATAGTCCTTGTACTTTATACGATGTGTCAATTTGGTTCTTGTAGTTTCAATTTGTTCGATTTTGCTTCTTAATTTAACGGATTGTGTCATTTTAGTCCAATAAATAATAATTGTTAAGTTAATTTAACTGAAAGTCAAACAATGTGTCAATTTGGTCCCTGTATTTTTCACAAGGTGTCAATTTAGTCTTTGTCAAAATCGAGAAAATTGAAACTACAAGGACCAAATTGATACATCGTGTAAAATACAGGGATCAAATTAACACATTATTTGACTTTCCGTTAAATTAATTTAACAACCGTTATTTATTGGACTAAAATGACACAATCCATTAAATTAAAAAACAAAATCGAACAAATTAAAACTACAAAAAGCCAAATTAACACATCATATAAAATATAGGGACTACTTACATAATTTACTCAATAATCTATTAAAATAACAACTTCCGAGTTTGAAGGTGTGTTTGGTTTATGTTTGTAGAGTAGTTTTTGAGATAAAAAGTACGAAAACTTGTTTGGTTTGACTTTTTTCAGAAATGATTTTGAAAAATTATTTTGAAAAGAGAGTTTTAAAAAAAGTGATTGATTTGATATGTATGAGAGAGAGAGTGATTTTGGAAAGTAGGTAACCAAAGAAAAGTTTGTGATTTTTTTAAAAAAAATTTATTTAATTTAATTACTCTTAAAAATTTATTTGTAAATTTTTTTTTCCAATTTTCTTTTTTCTAAAAAACAAACCAAACAAGGGCCTGAATCTTTGATAAATAAATGAGCCAAATCAGCAAAACTCGAATTGACTGATCCGTTTGCAGCCATACGTGGACTGGGGTAAATATATACGTGTCCCACAGTGAGCGGCATCGGCATCCACAGTGGGAGGCCGTTTGGCCATTTCTTACGCTGCCCTGCGTCAGTTATCTGGAACCATCTACGCTTCTATAGAGATATACGTACCTATTATTCATGTAAAAATGTATAAAATTGTTTGTAGAACTCTCTGGATTCTCCAGCTCAACCCTCCCTCTTCATCATTGCCTTTGATTTTTCCATAGAACTATCTAGATTCTCTCTCTCTCTCTCTCGCTCTCCATAAAAGCTCCTCCATAGACAACCTTCTTCACACCTGCAAATCTCACGCTATCCCGTTTCTCTCAAGCTTTGTGATCTCTGACTCTCTGCAAACCCATTTCAGCGTCCTCTGATACATGGACGACGATTTCGAATTTCCAACTGCTGGGCAAATGAACACCAACAATGACGACATGGACATGGACCTTCCTGAGGGAACCCAGTTCACAAGGTTGGGGAAGAGAAGGAAATTGGAAAGGATGGGTTGAAGAAGAAGCTTCTCAAGGAAGGTGAAGGTTGGGAGACTCCTACCAAAGGCGACGAGGTCGAAGGTACGTACATTGATCAATTGGTTCATTTCGTTATCGATTTTTGATTGAATTGTGTAATTGTCATGAGGTAGATGAATTGGGGGCATTTGTGTTAATGGGTCGATGTCGATTTTGCAGTTCATTACACTGGTACTTTGCTTGATGGCACCCAGTTCGATTCGAGCCGCGAAAGGGGGACACCATTCAAGTTCACTCTCGGCCAAGGTACTCTTTTTTTAGCTCTTGAGATTTAATTCGATATGTTGTTATGAATATGTTTGTTTAATAGTCAAGATCAACGTGATCTTCTGGGCTTTGTTGTACATCTATATATATCATTTGGTTTTGAATCAGTAAATAAGTTACCAATATTAGCATTGAATGAAACATGTTTATATTAGATAATTCTGTGTTCGAGAAGAAATTACCAATATCATGAAAATGTCAAATTTGTTGATTGCATTTAGAAAAAAAAGTTTTCATTTTTGTGACGATGATGATAATTTGGAGTGAACATTTCAATTTTCGTAAATTCCAATAATAAATCATCGTAGATTAAGTCCCCTTTGATAATAGTGATTGAGACTCCCCTTATTGGGAGCATCCTGCTGTCAATGGGAGACGGTCTCGTATCCTGTTGCCGTGGGGAGCATAGCTTTTGCCGTTACCTCTTCGGATAGGCCATGAGAAATACATTCACATACATGTCAAACATGTATGAATAAATGATACTAGAGTTGTTATTGCTATTGTATAAAGTTGTCATGTCCCTGAAATTAGAGTTTTGGGGGGAGAGATGCGTTTAGATTTTGGTTTCTGATTATCAATTTTCAGCATGCTAGGAGATGCACTAAACAGACCTGAAGACTCCCCTTAAAATTTGGAGTTCCCTTGTCTTGAAGAGACTAGGGAAATGGTGTAAATTGTGTAATGCTAACTCTTTCTTTGTATTTCAGGACAAGTGATAAAAGGATGGGATGAAGGTATCAAATCTATGAAGAAAGGTGAACAAGCCATGTTCACGATACCTCCCGAGCTGTCTTATGGCGAGTCTGGATCCCCACCAACTATTCCTCCTAATGCAACCCTTCAATTTGATGTTGAGTTGCTATCTTGGACGAGTGTCAAGGACATCTGCAAGGATGGAGGGATAATTAAGAAGATACTCAACGAAGGAGAGCAGTGGCAGAATCCCAAAGATCTGGATGAAGTATTTGGTATATGTTCTATCCATTATTTTTTTTTGTATCTTGTTTTAACTAGATAACATTGAATTATTGACATCTTGTGCAACCTCATGTTCATTCTTGCAGTTAAGTATGAAGCTCGGCTTGAGGATGGAACACTTGTGTCAAAATCTGATGGGGTGGAATTCACTGTTGGAAATGGTTTGTATTGTTGAAATTAGTTTTAATATCGTTTTTCTTTTATCTTCTTGGTTTATAGGTTATTTTCAAGTATTTCTTGACATGGTGATCCTTTGTGCAGGGTATTTCTGTCCTGCCTTGTCAAAAGCTGTGAAAACAATGAAAAAGGGTGAAAAGGTCCATCTGACAGTGAAGCCACAATGTAAGTTCACTTAACATATCGCTTGAACCTCTGCTATGATAAGTAATATGGCGTTAAATTTTCATAAATTTTTGTAAATTGCCACAGATGCATTTGGGGAGAAGGGCAGACCAACAATTGGTGAGGAATGTGCCGTGCCACCAAATGCCACTCTTCAGATAAATCTTGAATTGGTTTCATGGAAAGTTGTTTCAGAAATTACCAATGATAAGAAGGTTTCAAAGAAAATATTGAAGGAAGGAGAGGGATACGAGCGTCCAAATGATGGAGCAGTTGTTCAAGGTAACTAATTTATGTGGACAAAAAACATAGTAAAATAATTTATTATTTACTTCATGTTAGAGATTGGGCAGTCCTATAATTTTATATTCTACCTTTCTGTTGTGGGACAGTAAAATTGATTGGGAAGCTGCAAGACGGGACTGTCTTTCTGAAGAAGGGACATGATGAGGAGCCATTTGAATTCAAAATAGATGAAGGTAATTAGCATGATCTTGGCTATATTATCATTTTTTTGAAGATTTTTGAGTTTCTTGTTTTCTAAATCATTCTAAGCTTGACTTGGGATTGAATTTTGAACAGAACAAGTTATTGATGGACTTGATAAATCTGTCAAAACAATGAAGAAGGGAGAGATTGCGCTTGTAACAATTCATCCAGATTATGCTTTTGGTTCATCCACATCACACCATGAATTAGCTGTTATACCTGCCAATTCCACTGTGTATTACGAGATTGAGATGGTCTCCTTTGTGAAGGTTAGTGTGAAATTATATACTTCCCCTATCTGATTTGTTTTTTATGTGGATTAAGTGGGACTAACACTAGTGCTTAAAAAACTTGCAACTATAGGAAAAAGAATCTTGGGAAATGAGTACACAGGAGAAGGTTGAAGCTGCTGGAAAGAAGAAAGAAGAAGGGAATGCATTGTTCAAGGCTGGCAAATACGAGAGAGCCTCAAAGAGATATGAAAAGGTGTTATTTTGTGGTTAATTAATTTTGGTTGCCTGTGATAAGTTTATTAGTTTTCTTGTGTCTGATCTTCCTGATAACCCTTTTTTTTCCCTTCTGAGCCACAGGCTATGAAATTCGTTGAATATGACTCCACATATAGTGATGAGGAGAAGCAACAGGCAAAGGTGCTCAAAGTTACTTGCAATTTGAACAATGCCGCTTGCAAGTTGAAACTAAAAGACTACAAGCAAGCGGAGAAGCTCTGCACTAAGGTCTTGGAAATTGACGGTAGGAATGTGAAAGCACTTTACAGGAGGGCACAGGCATACATCCAACTTGTTGATTTGGATTTGGCAGAAATAGATATAAAGAAAGCACTTGAAATTGACCCTGATAACAGGTATGTTTTCCCTTACAAATGGCAAATCTAATCTTTTTCTCTGCTAGTCCAAAAATAGACGCATGAGTTAAGTGGGAATTGTGCGGGGAAGTTGAGTTGGAACTGGAAGACCGCAATATGTTAATCAATGTACATTAACCCAGGTGGAATGGAAATAGAAATAACCAAACCCAGACCAAAATCTATGAAATTTGCCCACCTAGGAACTAAATCCAGATCAACTATCTGGTTTTTTTTGTTTATTTAAATATATATTTATGTTTAGGAGATGATATATTGGGGTATGTGTTGTAGGGATGTGAAACTTGAGTACAAGATTTTGAAGGAGAAAGTAAAGGAGTACAACAAGAAGGATGCCCAATTCTATGGCAACATGTTTGCAAAGATGAACAAACTAGAGCAAATTAAAACAACTGTAAGTGGTTTTGTACCCTGGTGGCTTATCTTGTAGGATAGAGGTAAAGCATTGTGAGTTTAAAGAGCTTCTGTTGTTGCTCTTTTACTGATTCACATGTTTTAAAATGCAGAATGCAGCAGCAAAGCAGGAAACAGTGCCCATGACCATAGATAGCAAGGCATAATAATGATGTAGCTGGTGTCTAGTTAAAGTGTCCTAAAATGGTTGCTCTCTCTCATATGTGGTGAAAATATAGAAGTGAAGTGTGTATGTGGAAAGTATAGAGTTGTCGCTTGATTTCTACTATGTAGAAGGATGGTCGTGTGTCAAATTTGTTTAGGATACTAATTGCTTTGAGCTAGTCAATGAATTACTGGGTCATGGATAAAATCTGTTATGAAATAACTAAATTGAGTCAAATTTAAAGGTGGGATGTATGATACACTTTTTACTATCTATGAATTTGATTTGATTTAAGTTAATATAATGTGTTTCTTTGTTGAAAATTTGATTTTTTAATTTAATTATTTATTAGATGAGGTTGAGAATGTAATTTATGATACCTTTTTTTTTTTTTTTTTTTTTTTTGAACTTAATTTATGATACCTTGAAAGCATAATGTTTATAAGATTTGATTAATTTAGGGTCAACCAGTAAATGAGAAAGTTGCATCAAAATACCCAAATTTACTATTGTTCACATGATTACCAAAAAGAATAAAAGATACTAGTCAAAAACACTAATAGATATAATTCCTTTAAAATAAAATGGTTTGAAAGTTGTCAAATAATTCCTTGGAACAACAATTCCAATTATTCAATATTCACTGCAAATACTATTCGAACATCATGCCGACCATCAGACCATGTGATAGCTCCAAACTTGTAACCCCTTGAAGCTTCTTCTTTGCCTTGAAACGAGATTTTAAATGATGCTCTTGTTGAAGCCGCTTTGGCGAAATCAATATTTTTCGGAGACACCTTTACTACCAAACATGGTGGAGCATCGACGGAGGAAACATAGGAGGAATTTGGAGATCCTACATTGGTTATGGTTCTTTCAACAATTTTGAACCCTTGAAGTCTATTGAGTTTGCCTATGGAAATCGATGGGTAATTAATGTTGGAGATTAGATCCTGGTTAGAGTCTTTTGGACAGCTAAAGTTTGTCTTTGAGATTAATCTCATCATTTTCTGTGAAATTCCATAATAACAGAGAAAATTTAAGTAATCTTTTAAGGCGGTTTCGAATACTAAGCCAGGATTAAGAGCTTTGATTGGGTTTATTTCTCCAACGCCCATTTCAAGTGGATTTGCAATCTGATTCGAGCTATTTGTCAAAGGTCTTCCAATGTTATTGGACACAACACCTGCAAAATCCAAAACAGAGAAAATTGTTTCAATTTAATCCGTATTTGAATTAACATGAAAATTGAAAATGGGGACTAAGAAATAAGTTTTGAATTATGCACTAATAAATGTAGTTGATGAGTGAAATAACACAGTTGTCAGTTTCATTATTTAGCTAATAGCAATTAGAAAAATACTCAAAAATGATTTGGCATTACATGAAATTGGTTTTTTTTTTTGGCTACAACTATGTACCTGTTATCATAAGTGCCGATTTGATCATGGAGGAACTCCATCTATGATGCACCGATTTAATAAATGCAGCAGCCCCGCTGACATGTGGGCAAGCCATCGATGTTCCAGATCTTAAATCAAACAATGATGGTGCCTTTCCTATTGGAACACTTCCATCTTCCTTGTTTAGCATCGTTGCCGCCAAAATTGCAACACCCGGAGCCATTATATCTGGCTGAAGAACAAACAGTTATTAAGGTTTAACCTTATTGTAGCCAATCAAAGAAACAAAAAACAAAAAAAAAGAAAGATAGGTGGCAAATTTGACCTTAAGAATGTTTTGTGTAAGCCATCCGGGACCCCTTGATGAGAAATAAGCAACAACAGGAGCTGGTCTGCACTTTCGAATTTCAGTTGTTGGAAGTATGGTTGCAGTTGGGTTCCTAAATCGATGGTTACAAAAATGTTTGACCTAAAATTTGTCAATATAGATCCTTTAAAAAGAAAGGTAAGCAAGAATAATGATTTTATAAATAAGTATGATTAAAAATAATAACTCACTTGGTAGAGTTAATGTAATTCAGAATTTGAGACCCTACAATATTCCCAACTTCAGAAAATGGGAAGATTCCTGAATTGAATGGTAAATCTTTCTCAGCTTCATCGATCAAAATTAGTCCTTCGGCTTTGTCACCTTCAACAACTAATTTTTTGATTGACCTTGGTATAGCTCCTTCAGTATATGTGCAGACAATTATTTTTCCTGCTACTTTTGTTGAATTTAGAGATCCCGGATAGCAGTTCCTGCATTTTCAAATGATCAACAAATATTTCTCCACAAATGGTGTTAAATAAGAAGATAAATTAGATTACATTTTACTGATACCTGGCATCTGATAATGGTGCAAAATCAGAAGCAACTTCTTCTGCAAATGCTAGAGGATAAGTCTTTGAGCGAGTGAGGTTTGAGAAATTAATTCCAGATCCCTAAAAGATGCAAATACATATGAAATTTAACATCATTGAATCCATCAAAACATAAAGAAGAAAAAAAATGGATTCATATCATCATACTTGGAAAATTTTCCCATTTCCAAGAACTATGGTCGACTTGAAATCACGATCAATAGTAGAAGCTGCAACAGTAAACATCCACGGGCAGAATTGACAACAGTAAAAGGAGAAGGTCCATCGTTCCCTCCAGAACAAACTACCATAACTCCCATTTGTTCAGCATGAAAGGCTCCAATGGCTATAGTATCATGCAAAAGGTCTGATTGATAATTCATTCCAATGGAAATTGAGATTATATCAACTCCATCTTTAATTGCATCATCAATGGCTTTGAGTATGACTGAACCAGAACAACCATCCTTTGAACAAGCCTTGTAACTAGCAATCCTAGTGGAAGGTGAGCCACCTCTTGCTATACCCTTTGCTAGGCCATAGTAATTAGCATTTGGTAGTGTTATACCAGCTGCAATAGATGTTGTATGAGTTCCATGGCCATTAAAATCTCTCGGTGAGCCAGTGATGTGACGAGTCTTTTTAAGATCAGAGTTTGGTTGGATTGAGAAATCTTGGATGTTGTAGTATCTGGCTCCTATTATCTTCCTGTTACAGACCAAGATCATAAAAAATATCTGACAATTTTTATCAATAGCCGTGTTAGTCTAACTTGAACTTATTATAAAGGTATTCTGATAGAGCAGAATGGCAAAAAAAAGATCTATATAACCGGCCTCACTTGATTGGGATGCAAAGCTTAATTTGGTTTGGCACTATCACCTGGGAAAAAAAAGGATGTATAATTACCTATTACAGCTAGACTTGTTAAAGTCAGGTCCTTCCATGCAAATTCCTTTCCATCTTGAAGGGATTTCTCCAATGCCATCATCATTGAAACTTGGAGACTCAGGCCATATGCCTAAAAAGTAAATATAATCAAATTAGAAAGAAAACACTAGTCCACAAGTACCTGACATTATCAACAATATATCTAGCATTAGTTTCAAATTTAGATTAGCAACACTTAATAATAAAAAAACCCATGATGCTTAGACATTAGTATTAGTATATCGTTTATAAGTGAAAATTATAAATACGTGGAAATGCAAAAACAGTATAGAAGGTATTATTACCTGTGTCTATCACTCCGATTATGACATCGCTAGTTATGTGTTGATATTTGTGTGATGATCGAATGCCAGATTCTGATTCCAAGAAGTCCCAAGATCTTGTTGTATGAAGTTGAAGTATAGGATCAGGGAAGACGGATACAACTTCGTCATGGCCTGTTTTCACAATTTCATGAATTAATTGATTAATCTATTATCACTTCATTTGAACAATCATACTAATGTAGATAGTGTAGACACAATAATAAAGAAAGTAAACTATAAATTTTAGTGTAAAAAAAATAACAATATATTATTTTTTCGTCTACAAAACTAACAAATTACTGATGAAAATAAGACAAACTCTTATGTCAATTAAAACTGTAAGTGTTCTTGTCGATCAAAAAAAAAACTGTAAGTGTTCTCAATGTAATTAAATACGTGGAGTTTGATGTATATTAATCCACACCTTAAAAGTGGTATAGTGCAATTTACCCTTTTTTTTTTTTTTTTTGCTTGAGTAGCAATTATATTCATCTTCACATGTACAAAAAAAAGAGAAAGTAATTTAATAATTTAAGCTAATCATCTTCATGTGAAAGAAGCTTAAACATGAAGAGAACAGAACAAAGAAGAGAATTTACCAGATAATAAGGCAGCTTCATTCTCTGTAAGCATTGCAGAGAACCCCTTAAATGCGTGACTGTAAAAATTGAGTAGAGATACTCTCTCACTCTCTTGACTGCCCAAAACAAAATTAAAAAAAAAAAAAAAAGGGAAAAAAAATTGACAAAGAATTAGTGTTTTTCTTCAAATTCAGTTGATTAATAGTCAAATTTTAGTTCTTGTTATTGAAAAAGATCACAAGATTAACAACCTTTGAATGATGGATGATAATAGTTGCAGATGTGCTGCTAACTCTGCAACAGTGGCATTGCCTCCATTTCCATTTATTGAACTCCCCATATATATGACATAAGGCTGCATTATGATATTAACAGCTCTAGGTAGTGATTAAATACAAATTTGCATATCCAAAATGTAAGAAAGCTCTGCTTAGTGGCCATTAAAAAAAAAAAAAAAAAAGAAATAAAAGAGGGCAAATCATAACATGCACCTACACACCACTAATTTTTCAATTTTTTTATTTATACATAAATTAATTACAGAATCAAATACAACTATGAGATGGGTCTTATTTAGACACAACTATCTAACATGAGTTCAGAACCCACAAAAAAGTGAGAACCCACCTCATATGAGAAGATTGTATTCGATTCTATAATCGATTTTGCTAGATGTTTTCTCAAGTCTTTATAAAGTTTCATTAACCTTATATATGAGTTTCAAGTGCTACCCAAAGACCATAATGCCATTAATCTGCTAAAATTTGAGTTGCGCCTATAACATTACTAAGTGACATGTCAAGTGTTTTTTTTTTTTTTCAGAACTTTAAAATCTCGAAATTTTTGATCAAAGGAAAAAAAATTTGGGGACAAAATTTATAATTTTGTTTCTTATTTATAGAGATCTATCAAACAAAATCTAAGATAAATATGAAATTTTGTTATTAAAAAAAAGGGAAAAAATTCTGAGAAAGCTCTGCTTAGTGACCAAATGAAATAAAAGAGAGGAAATCTTCATCTTTAAGATAGTTGTGGTTTAACTGGTTTCAAATTACTCTTTTTATTATTATTATTTTTTTTCTCATCAATATGGCAAAAAAATAAAAATAAAAATAAAGATAATTTAGTTAGAAAACAATATGTGTTTACCTGGGGGATTTGGTTAGATGCAATGGGAGAGATAAGAAGACAAAATAGATAGAGCATGCAAAGTTGGTGGAGACTAGCCATGAAATATTTGGTTCAATTGCTCCCCTGCAAGTGAGTAAAGTTGAAGAAATTATGAAAGGAGTTGCTTACTAACCCAACTATTTGTAGGCTGAGTTGAAGGAGAGATTAATTATTATTATTATTTTTTTTAACTTTTGATTTTTCAGTTGTGGAAACTTGCTTAGAAGAGAAGAAAAGCATCAGTGGCAAAGTTAGGATTTATAGTATTTAAGTTACTAAAAAAAATCAAAAATTTAAAAAGCTAAAGACATTTTATTTTATTTTTTATTTTTATTTTGAATTAAATTTTCAATAAGAATATCATTTTAGCAAACTTTTTCAATATTTTTTAATGTTAAAATTAGGTATTCTCTTCAACTAAATAATTTAGTAGGGTCAATTTGATGAAATTTTAAAGTATCATTTAATTTTTTGAGTTATCCTATGACATTAAAAAATATTAATTAAAATAGTTAATCAACTCCAGTTACCTCTCAAATTTTAGTGGGTTCACATAGCAATAATGTAGGTACGGCCCTGTCTATTCTAGTTCACTTTCTATATAATTAATTATATATACTGAAAAAGAGAGTAACATGCATGTTTGAGAATTGGATGCCCTCTATTAACAAACAAATTTTTTTTTTTTAAGTTATGAAAATTACGAAATTACCTTATCGATATGGTATAAGTTTATACGTAGTACTTTCAGTATCGGTTTAGACTACTATTAAAAATTTTGTATATATTTGAACATTATTGAGTTTGAGTTTTCACATTGAGAGTATCCAATTGTTATGTTTGGTCAAGTTTTAAATGATTAGATACTTAATTTAATTTTTTCCCTTATTTTTTAACAAGATCTACGTAGGGTATTTTGAAAAATTAGTAAAAAGTTAACTTTTTTTTCTAAAAAGTTTAACTTTTTTTTCAAAAAAATTGACTTTTTGAATAATTTTTTTGTAACTTTTTTAAGAAAATTAATAAAAAACCAAAAAGTTAATCTTTTATCAAATTCCCAAAAAGGTACATTATCATTATCATTCAAACTAGCTGATCCCTCACAATCTTGTGTTTGGTTGCAATGGAATGGCACAAAATTCAATGCAAGTGCCACCATATAATTCAATTTCTTATTCCATGCCAACTAAAAGCACTATAGAAACAATGTTGAAGTGTTAAATAATCTGAATTGATTATTGTAAGAGAACTTGATTGTTTTGTGGACTCATCAATCTTCACTTAAACATTCTTTGAAAATGGCTCATTTCGACATCCATGTAAACTTTAGATTTGGGGGCTATGCATGCTAGCCCAGCTAAATGCTGCATTTTAAGGAGAAAATTTTAATATAAGAAAAATGATTGGGACCTCTAATTTAGAGGTACCACTAGTGATGTGACAGTGGGTCCCCACTGCCACAGCCAATCAGGTGTCTTGAATTTTTTTTTTTTCCCCTTTTCCATCTCATTAGAGGTGGTTTAGAGTTGCCTTTTTAGAGGTATGTAGTATGGTTGTTAATATAATATGTGATATTATTATTTAATAATAAAATATTAAATAATATAAATATAATTATCAATTTCAATACATTTAAATCCCGTTGAGCAAGTGATTTTTTAATTAAAAAATTAAAAATTCAATTCTATTTGCAAAAAGTCATCTTGTACATATTAATCAATTTATTTTATTTTATTTTTACAACTATCTATTCTATTAAAAAATTATTTCTAAATATTTTTTTTCACTTTATAAAAAATTAGAAAAATCACAGAAAAAAAAAAAAAATTTACAAATACATTTGCGAAGAATAAAAATACGTGACATATTTGAGAAAATAATTGGAACACACGTAAGAATAAACTCCTAGCATAAAGGAGCTGAGGAAGCCAAAAATGCTTGGGACCTCTATAATTAGAAGTGTCCCTAGTGCCTTGTCAGTGCTGTGTTTGTTTGTTTGTTTTTTTTTTTTTCCCTTTTCCACCTCATTAGAGGTGTGTTTAGAGCCTATAAATTAGAGGTCTCTAAGCAGCTTCATGCACTTCTCGTACTTGAAGCCAATGTGCAATTTTACTTTCCTCCTTTTCCTTATTCTATTAAATTTTTTTAATTTTAATTTTTTTGTTTGCTTATGTTTTCTTTTTAATTTTCCTCACATCTTTTGTTTCTATTTATTCTTTGTACCTTCCACTTTATTCTTGATTTATTTCCGGGAAAATTTTTGGTATTAGTAGTGTTTTTATAAAAATTATAAATTCATAAAAAATTAAAATTTTAATTATTAATATTTATAAAATTTATCAAAACCAAACCAAACCAAACCACACTAAGAATTTTAGAAATCAAATGTTTTGGTTTGTAAAAGTGAAAATTTTGTTGTAAAAGATATTTAGGGACCAATTTTTATCGTCATGAGGATAGTCGCTAAAAGGTCACCTCGAAAAGTAAAAAACAAAGCTTTTAGCGACAAAATTTTGAAAATGTCACTAATAAATAGACTTTTAGAGACAAAATAATTTGGTCTCAAAATGGTTTATTTTTTGAGACAAAAAATTTGGTCCCAAAAGGATAATAATTCATCACTAATGTCTAATTTTCGTTGCTAAAAATATAATAACGATACTTTTCACAACAAAAATATTGAGTCTCTAAAAAATAATTTTGTCCCTAAATTCTGGTCTCCAAAATCTTAATTTTTTTGTAGTGCCAGTCTTAAATCTCATCAAGTGGGGTCGGCTGTATGAATCTTTCTTCTTCACTCGATTCTATCCAAGGCTATTTCTTTAGTTAAATTAAGGAGATTCATATCTCTATTTACTATACTAGTCCTATAATAACCTAAAAATTTAAATTATTCCTTAAATTTTATATTAGTATTATTTAATTATAAATAAAAAAAATCCTTCCGTAAAAAATAAAATATGAAATAAAGTATAATGGATGAAAAAGAAAAATAAAAAAAAGGAAGATCAAGATAAACATGAATTAATGATTAAGGAATAGAGATGAGATTAGTGGTCAGCCGTGTGGCTTGGTGCCCACACTTGCCTTCCTATATAAAAGAGGGATTTGCTCAGGCTGTAAAGAAAAAGACCAAGAGAGAAAGGACGGAAAAGGAGCTAAAAAAAAGGGAATGGAATATTAAAAGTTAAGAAGATGGTTGATAGTGGAAAAAAATAGTGAGGTATTAATTTTAAGGTGAGTTATATTATATCTTGAGTTATCATAATATATTTTATGTATATTTAGACTTACCATAATTTATTTTATTAGTTATATTAACACAAGTTTTGTTTTATAAATATTTCAATTATGTAAACTAATTTCTGAACTCTATTTATTAAAATGAAGCTCATGGATATGTTTGTTTAAATTTTAAAGAATATTTGACTATGACCTTATAAACAATTATGTTTTGTGAGTACCACCACGTGAGTCCCACGCCTTGGGGGAACTTAAATAACTATTGGCCTCTGGTTGACCACTTTGTGGCCCTCTATTGTCATGGATCTATTGACCTTTGTTCTATGCGGAGTAAAGTGCTGTGCAGAAATAAGTGCTAAACTATTGTGGGAGCCACCTCTATAATCCGTACGAGCCACCTCTTGAATCCGTATCTCTGTTCTGACTGTTACTCTTGTGACCTCTGTTCTGTTTTGTTCGATACCGTGGTTATGATTATTTATTTACATAATCTCAGTTTTGCTACTTAAATGATTATTTGTTCAGACTAAGTTATTTTAAATATTTTAGTTACATAACTATCCATGGTTGTTTTGTGTCTCTTATACTCTTGGCATAATTTTTCTCACTCTGCCATATGCTTATAACTGTTTACCAATTTTCAGGAAACAATGCAATTCAGAAATAGCTTTTGGAAAGTCTTAGACGCGGGGTTGCGGAATAGGCACATGCAACACTTTTATGATATTTTTATATGTAAATATCGGCCTTTTTGGTCAATACATTTTGTATTAAAAATAGAAACTCCGATGATTATTTTGGTACCATCACTTAAATATTATTTCTGCTCGCGTTTATTAATTTGATCAAGAATCGACCGGAGGTAATTTCAGTTACTGGCCATCACGATACTTAACCCTTGGGTACGGAGAGCGGGTCGTGACAAGTCCACGTTAATCTAGGTTTATCCCTTTCTCTAATACTACTATATGCCATCACTGTATCGCATCTTTTTCACTATTGCCTCTGTTGGTTTTCGTTATATATAACCAAATCATCTCAATCTATTCTCTCTCAACTTATCTTCTATTGGTACAATTCTTATCCATTCTTGAATATGCTCATTTTATCCACCCATCTTATTTACATGTTGTTTCTTAGTTGCCCAACATTCCGTCACATACAACATTGTTGATCTAATAGATGTTCTATAGAACTTCCCTTTTAGTCTAATAGGTACTTGTTTTTTGCACAATACTCCAGACACACTACGTCACTTAACCACCCCGATATAATTCTATGGACCACATCCACTCCAATCTCTCCAGTCGTTGTGATAACCTATCCAAAATAACTAAAATATTTACTCTTAGGTAGTTTTTGGTTCTCAATCTTTATTTTTCCTCTATTTCCTTATGGCTACTAAAATTATACTGCATATATTCTGTCTTAGTTCTACTTATTCTAAATCCTTTAGATTCAAGTGTTTTTTTCTAAATCTTTAACTTAGTATTAACTCATTCTCTAGTCTCATCCACTAACACGATATTATCTCCAAAAAGCATATACCATGACACATCATCCTGAATATTGTGCATCAACTCATTTATAACTAAAGTGAAAAAATAAGGACTTAAAGTGGATCCTTGGTGTAATCCTACAGTAATTGAAAATTCACTCGTCTTTTCAACATGCGATCTGATAGTGGTCACCACACCTTCATACATATCCCTAATCACATCAATGTAATCTTCTGTCACCCTTTTCTTTTCTAACACCTACCAGATTATATCCCGAGGCATTCTATCATACGTTTTCTTAAGATTGATAAAAAGCATATGGATGTCTTTTCTCAATACTTTTCTATTACTCTCCTCAAAAGATAGATCGCTTCCATTGTTGTTGACCTATCAGGCATAAACTCAAATTGATTCTCTGACACCTCTGTTATATCTCGCAATCGATGTTCCATCACTCTCTCCCACATTTTCAATGTGTGACACATTAACTTGATTCCTCTATAGTTGTTGTAATTTTGGACATCTCCTTTATTCTTATGTATTGACACTAAAATGCTTTTCCTCTACTCCTCTGGTATTTTCCTAGTCAACAAAATCTTACTAAATAACCTAGTCAACCAAATAACTCCCTTCTTGCCCAAACATTTCCATGCTTTAATAGGTATATCATCGGGTCCTAAAGCCTTATTCGATTTCATCTTCTTAAGCGCAAAACTCCACTTTAAAGTCCCTAATTCTACAATAGAATCTACAGTCCTGATTTTCCTTATTACTGCATACTTCCTCTCTTTTTGACCTATAGCTATTTTCTTCATTTAACAACTTCTCAATTTAGTTCTTCCACCCCTCCTTAATCTTTTCATCATTTACCAACACCTTAGAGTCCTCGCCTTTGATGCACTTAACCTGCTTAAAATCTCTTATTTTCCTCTCTCTTATTTTAGCAAGTTTGTATATCCCTTTCTCTCCCCCCCTTACTATCTAGTCTAGTGTATAAGTCATTATAGGCTTTCAATTTAGTTTCTCTCACTACTTTTTTGACCTCCTTATTGACTAATTTGTAGTGCTCAAGGTTTTCCTCAGTTCTATCATTCTGTCACCTTTTTTTTTTTTTTTTTTTTTACCGCTTGGACTTTCTCTTTCCACCATCAAGTTTCCCAAAAGTTGGGTCCTTTTCCTTTCGACTCTCTAAGAACTTCCCTTGAGATTCTTCTCATACAATTAGCTATCGAGTTCCACATAGTGTTAACATCATCTTTCAAGTCCTAAGTACCTTCTTTATCTATTCTATTATTAAATGTGTCTAGTTTATCCCCCTTTTAGGTCCCACCATCTAGTCCTGCGACGCTCAGTATCTTTCCGAGCTTGGTATTGCCCTTTAAAGCATAAATCTAGTATCAAAATCCTATGTTGAAACGTTAGGCTCTCTCCAAGAATCACATTACAATCGCTGCATTTTAGACAGTCTCATTTTCTTACTAAAAAGTAATCTATTTAGCTCTTAATTAACCTACTCTTGAAGGTTATCAAATTCTTATCTATCTTCTTATACATAGTATTGGCCACCACTAGGTCAGAAGCCAACGCAAAATCTAAAATACTCTCTCCAGCCTCATTTCTATCACCAAAACCATACCCACCATACACTCTCTCATAACCTAGTTATTACATGGTCATTGAAATCACCACCTATAACTAAGTTCTCTCATACAGGTATTTCCTATAATATCTTATCCATTTGGTCTAAAAAAACTCTCTTAGTCTGATCATCTAATCATAGTTGGGTGGCATATGCACTAATAACATTCACTATATTCTCTCCAATAACTAGTTTAACTAATATAATCCTATCATCTTTCCTAATGACCATAACTACATTTTCTACAAAACCCTTGGCAACTATTATTCCTACTCTATTCTTATGTCTATCCTTGCCACTATAATATAGCTTAAAATCGATATCCCCTTAGTTTCTTGTACGCAAGCTCTATTAACTCTCATCCTAATCATGATATTTACCAATTTCATAGTCTTACTAGTTAAAGTTTCTATATTCCATGTGGCTATCCTAAACCTATAATCTTGGACTAACTTCTTTATCCGCGCTCATCCAGAAAAATGCGAAAATCTTTGCCCATTTTTCACCACTCCTAGGCGTTGATGCGGTGCCCTTTGCTTACTTTTCGAAACACCTGGAGGCAGGCGCAATGCTTCACTTAAGGGGAACGATCTAGAATTTAATTGATTCAGAGTATAAGGTTTCATGTCATAAAGGATTCGAGCCGATTTTTTTGTGTGTTAGCTGTCAGCTACCTAACACACAACCCTCATCCTTTAATCTAAAATTATTTTTAAAAAACTTAAATTAAATTGTAATTTCCTTCTTTCTCCCCGACTAAAAAGAGACGAAACAATTAAGCCGGACGAGCGATTTAGCTGCTTCCTCACTCTGCATTTCCAAGTTTGTTGGGTGGCATCCAGAGTTTCCATACACAAATGATGAGGACCTCAGAAGCTAATTTCCTTTAGGGCAATTCTTAAATATGCAACTGCATAGTAAGGTGCCGTTTGGTAACACTTACGTTTTCAGTTTTCTGTTTATATTTACAAAAATTTTAAAAACTCAAATAAAAACTTGTTTGGTAAAATTTTTGATCTATAAATCAGTAGTCTCAGTTTATAAATTTGGCCAAAAAATAAAAAACACAAAAAAAGTATTTCTGTTTTGAGTTTTGAGTTTTTTTTTTTTTACCACCCAACACTAGCCACCACCCGCCACCATTTTCCACTACCGTCTTCCGCCACCACCCCACCCTCCACCATCCCACCAACCCCTCACCACCCCACCACCACCACTCCACCTGCCACCCACTCGCCACCACCCACCCCTCGCCACCTACACCGCCACCATCACCACCTACCATCCACCCGCCACCACCCGCCACCCCACTACCATCCACCGCCCTCATTACCACTCGCCACCTACTGGCCACCACCACTCACCACCCACTTGCCACCACCATCCACCACCTGCCACCCACACCACCCACCACCTGCCACCCACCGCCACCCCACCAGGCACCACCACCTACTCGCTACCACCTACCACCCGCACCGTCACCCACCACCACCACCAACACATGACCTGTCACCTACTTGCCACGACCCAACCACCGCCATCTGCACCCAACCCACTACCACCACAACAACCACCACCACCACCCACTCGCTACCACGCCGTCACCCCACGCCAACCACCCGCCACATACACACCACCACCGCCCACACCACCACCGCATCTACCCGCACCTGCCACCACCACCCACACCCGCCACCACCCACTCGCTACCACCACCACGGTCACGTCATCCCACCCTGCCACACTCACCACACCCCACAGCTATCCACACCCACCGTCACCACCTTTCCACCAACCGTCTTCCGCCGCCACTTGCTATTTCTCATTTTTTTTTTATACTTTTTTAAATTTTTTTAAACATTTGTCAATTACCAAACGCGTTTGTGGTTTATGTTTTTTAAAAAATGAAACAAAAATCAGTTTAACTAAAAACGTAAAAACGTTACAAACACACCCTAAGTTTTTAACAATATAATTAACTTATCTTACAAATTGCATAGTTTCACAAATTACGTAAGTTAACTCATTAAAAATTTGAAAATCATAACTTACGTATATTTGTGAGAGTTTACGCAATTTTGTGAGGTAACTTATTGTAGACGTCCCCGAACGCCCCGGGAGGGGATGGGTCCCCCCCGTTCCGTTCATTTTGGGCTCACTACAGCTTAGGACTCTAATTGTCACGGTTCTGTATCTGAACCAAAGAGTCCAAATCCGACAAATCGTTTTGAGAAAACAGGTTTTGAAAGAAGTGCCAAACATGGACTGCTTTGCCAGATTCGCCACCTAAATATTTTATTTTGGGAAATTTAGGAAACCCTGACTCGTTGCCTAAGGCCACGTGTCCGTCATCACCAAAGTTGCCTCGGCTCGGGAACTTGGGTACGATTGGGGAAGGTCACTTCGTGAGCACCCCGCTCGCCCGATCAAAGATCGGCCTCTACTAAACATGATATCTAGTTTTGAAAACATTATGCTTTCTTATTCCGGTTATTAGCCTAGATTTACTATGTGATGCGCACAGCATACAAGTATAGACCGGGTCGCCTGAATTGGAAAAAACATTTCATGTTTGTTTTTGAAAGATGGTTTGCTACTCGCAAGTAGGCTTAAAATGCAGATTTTGCCACCCTCAGGTGGGCTTAGAAAAGATGGTTTTGCCACTATCTAGTGGGCTTAAAACTCACAGTCAATGCATTGTTCCAATCCAAATAACCCAACCTTCACCCACAGGCATTCAGGCAGTTATATCACATAAGCAAATAGCCTCATGGTAAGCATGCTATCATGGCAGTCACTCACACACATGCAAGGATGCTAAAGCATAAAACTTACCGAGTACTCCAAGCCAAAACAGAAGCTAATTAGAAATCCATGCATGATCCTAACTATACAGAAATGCCTAATGCAACACATGCAAAAATGCAACTATAGCAGGCTCGGCTATTCTAAACATGGCATATGGAATGCTACAGCTAACATGTATTCAACTTGGAATTGAAATACAAATGCAGTTAGTATGATGCGCCGAGCCCGGTGCATGCAAAACAGATGAATGAATGCAAACATGCTATCATACTGTATGCTAATTGAAACATGCCCTAATCTAACCATCATAAGCTGGTAAATAAAAGGAAGAAAGACGTGGGGTTGGAAGACATACATCACACGCACGCACACTTATTACAACATTGCCCTCGCTCGGAGGGTCCGAATAAATAATACAGTCCCAAATGAATAGTTACAGTCCGAATAAATACAAAATCCTAATTAATTAACAAATTAAACTAGGAAAGCTGTAAACTAGCATGCAAGCTAGGGACTGCCTCGACTCTGTTCCGGATGATGGATGATGCATGTTTGAGTTGCTTGCGCGGAAATCCATCTGCGATGCCCCAATTAGCCTCTGTTTACAATTGTGCTCGGAATATGTGCAAGGCTTTTGAAGCCGCTGATTTCTGATTTGCTGCAACAGAGAGCAGGAAAGGGGCATGGCAATGTATTTTCACATATGTATGCTTGACTACTCTTCAGGGAGCGTAGTCCTCGATCCTCGTGCCACCAATCACGCATATCGATGCATGATGGCCGAGGAGTCGAATTGCACGACTCAATATGGAATGAATGCACATGAAAACACAACAAGACCTAGACTCCATCATGGATAATCCGGAGTGTCGGCGACTGGGAATTGAGACACGTTCCGTCACTCGGAGTACGAAACGTCCTCGTTTCCCGTGCTCGGGCTAACTCCTATCCCAAACACAATGCAATATGCATGACATGCATGAATGCAACTAAGATACAACCTAACATGCACAATGCTATGAAATGGCATACACGATGCACGAGGTAACATGGCATACACAATGCGCTAACATACAACCTAGCATACACAATGCTATGAAATGAAATGGCATACACAATGCATAATGGACTTACACCAACACAAGTGGACCTCAGCCACACTCACATAGGAGGCCATAAGATGGAAATGAGACACTCGAGATGCGTGCACACATGCACGCAAACCGAGGACCGAACCTAAGGCACGAATGCCACTCTACCAAAGCATGGCAAGGCATGGAATGGTATGCAAACATGCAATTTCAGCACTAAACATGATGCTAAACAGCCCCGAAACATGGCAATATGGCACCCGATGCATGAGATGAACCCGAAACAAAACTAGGCATACGCAATGACCTATAGCTATACAAAGCATGCATTATTTGATCATGAAGCATGAAGACAGAGTCAAGGCAGTCCCAAAACATGAACTTTTCCAGTTTAAAGTATGGCCAAAAGTGCTAGCAAGATGGCTAAAATAGCATGCAATTTTGACTAACAAACATGGATTTACATGGCAAGTATATGAAGCAAGTGAGAATCACCAAACCAGCAAAAATCAGTGAACTAAAACATGCCAAAATATGCCCAAATAACCATGGAAATGCAGCCAACACATGCACAAATGAGGAGTCCTTTAGAGGGCATACAAGGGATTCTTAAGCACATACAAGATAGACAGTGAAGCAGCCCAAAAAAACTTTGAAAATCAAATATGATAGTCCCAAAACTCACCAAATTGACCCTAGAAAGTGACTTCAAAGCATGCAAGATAGGGTCTCTTTGGAAGGCCAAAATGACCACCAAACAAGTCAAGGTGAGAGGGGGTCACCCCCTCTGATTTGGAGGCTCAAAACAGCATCAAAGCCACTGGAAATCCACTGGATTCAGTGGCTAGAAGGAAACAAGCATGCAACAAGGGCTAGGTGTAAGGCTCAAAATGGGAGGCAACCAAGCATACAAGATAGCATATGACCTCAAACAAGAAATGCCTTAATAAAACATGAAGATGATGTCAAAAAAAAACTTTTTCCAGTTTATAACAAGTCTCAAAAATGAACACAAGTAGGCTAATCTATCATGCAAAAATGGCCCTAAAAGAGAGAATAGAGGTAAGGGACAGCAGCTGGCCCCAAATGGCAAAGAGCCCTTCAACAAAGTTGAAGAGAGGCTCAAAAAAAGACACTTTACAGTTTATATCAAGCCACGAAAATGAACACAAGTGAGGCTAAACTATCATGCAAGAAAAGGGCCTAAAAGAGGGATAAAGAGGCAAGTGGTAGCTGCTGGCCTCAAACAGAGGAGGGCCCTTCAACAATGTTGAAGAGGGGCTCAAAACAAGCCACTTTACAGTTTATGACCAAGTCCAAAACAGATCACAAATAAGCCTAAAATACTATGCAAAAATAGGCCTAAAAGAGGGTTTAAACACAAAGGGTAAGAAGGAAGCCTCAAACAGGGAAAACCCTTAATCAAACATGAAAAAGCTCAAAATAAGACTATTTCCAGTTAGGGTCGGAGCCCAAAAATGTAAGCACAAGGAGCTAAGAAGCATGCAAAATAGGCACAAAAGAGGGAAAAGAGCTCACCCTTGTAGCACAAAGTTCCAGCAGCTTTTGGCCAAGAAATGGTGCTCCTAGCCTCTGGAAAAAGCCTCCAAGCTGCTGGAATGGAGTGTGGATGTGTGGTGCTTGAGGTGGTGTAGAAATGGTGCAAAACAAAGGGTTTTGAGGGTTGAAATGAGAGAGAGAGGGAGAGTATGCATGCAAGAGGCTCAAACCATTTTTGTAACCCCTAAAATGCAGCTGGGGGTGCTGGTTATATAGGCAAAGGAGTGGAGGAAAGGGGGGAAAATTGAATTCAAATTTCCCCCCCAAAAGTTCCCCCCTCGGATACAGAATCTGGGGGGAAAGAGGGTACATCTGGAAGGAACAGGGTGTGGGAGCATGGCCGGCCAGTTTCTGGAGCTCAGGTGGCCGGCCGGCCACCTCCCTTGGCCGGCCGGCCAAGGTCAAAAGGGTCAATGAGAATTAGTGGCCGGCCACCCCATATTGGTGGCCTCCCATGTGTGCACAACACAGCTATGTGGTCAAAACCCAAAAAAGTGAACCAGGAGAGAGAAAACCCAACTTTTTAGAGGGGTTCAAAAGGGTCAGATGAATTGATGGCCGGCCATGACATATTGGTGGCCTCCCAGGTGTGTACAACACAAATATGTGGTTGAGGGTCCAAGAAAGTGGCCCGGGGGTGGTCAACATCAGCTTTCTAGCGAGAAAAACGGGCGACGGAGAGCGTTGAAGGAATAAAGCTGGTCCTTAGAACAATTGCTGGCCTCCCACCCTTCTACGACCTTCATAACAATGAAAATAAGGTCCCTGCCAAAAAAGAACTCAAACCGATGCAAATCGAAGGTTCGGGGGCCGAAACACGCAGCCCGGGGCCCCGAAAACTGACTGTTAAGCACCGGAGGTGGTGTTCGACCACGAAGTTGGTCTCTCGGACCACAGTGTCCCTCAAAAGGGAGGAAATAAGATGTATGCCAAAAACCGGAGCAAACGGAGGTGGTTAAGCGGTCCCGAACCGAGGCACACGGCCGACGGCTCCGAAAACCGGGAACCGGGCTCCGAAATGGGAAAAATGGCCTACGACCACGAAACGTAGCCTACGGCCACTGAGAGATGATCTACGAGACCTCTCCCTCCCTTCGGGAAGAGAAAACGGAGAAAACGGAGCCTGGTTCGCAAACCGAGGCAAGGCACAGAAAGAGCCCGGAAGTTCGGAGGCAAGGCTCGCAGCCGAGACTCTGAAACCTCTGAACGAGCACGATATGCAACATCACCAAGCGCTCAATCGGTGACGTCTGAGTCTTAAGGTCGGTCAAAAATGGGGTGTCTACAGTTGCCCCTCTTTGACAGAACTCGGAAGTCATAAGTGACGGGAGTGAATGTCAAAGCCCAGAGACGACCCATTTTTGACAAGGCCGAAGACTTAGACAAACATACAAGATAAACCAAGAATGCGCCCGCAGGCAAGGGGCAAAATGCAAAGCGATATGCACAAAGCCGGATGTAACTCAATGATCATGCAAATGCAGCAAGCTGTAATGAAGCAAGTATTCACAAATAGATGCAACAGTTTTAAGCAAGGATGCAAAGCAAACTACATTTCATGCAGTTAAGAATGCGGAGAATTGTTCAACTCTCGCGGCGTCTCACACGGAGAAGATACGGTACCTGCGCGGTTCGTCTGGTCGCACCAGCCTCAAATGAGCCGTACATACAATATCGTGCCTGAAAAATGAAGAAACTTAACAAGCACAATATATTTATCAACATATGTTCAACGTGATATCGAATGTAGACAAACGTGGTGTCGATGGGCGGGTGCATCGCAATGCGAGAAGAAACGCGTGTGACAACGCGAGTTTAAGCACGGGGGCAAGGTAATACCAAGGAAACGTGCATAACAACGCAAGTATATGCATGAGAATGCAAGTGATGTGCATAACAATGTAGAACAAGTGTAAACTCGAATGCACGTTTTGAAATGAAACAACGAGCGAAGAAATGCGCGTCTCGGCGAGGGTGACTCGATCGCAACCTCCGGTTCACCTCCCCCGGAAGGGTCACAACATATTCAAAAGGATACATCTTGCTTTTGATGAGTAATGATGAGACACGCATCGAAAGTTGAAGTTGAAGTTCCGGCGGAGCGATTTCGCGACGGAAAGTGCACTTCCCTTGTACTTTTTCAGGTCCCGGGGACTCCAATCATCACCAAAATTTGCAGGGAGCTTGAAGACCATTGGGAAGGCTGCCGGCCATGTATGGTCTAAGAGGGAGGCTGCCGGCCAGGGGTAAGGGAGTGGGGTGGCCGGCCTGCCAGAAAAGGTGGCCGGCCGGCCACCTAGCCCAGATTCGGGGCAGTTTTGTCTTTTCACTCTCTTTTCTTTAAATATACTCATCCAAACACTTTGTGCTCACAAGTGCAGCTCCGAAAACATCCTCTCTACCTTCCCAAACCATTTTCTCTCTCAGATCTGCGCTCTATACGCGTTTTCCAACGCCCCACGCAAGTTGTTTTCGCGAAATCTTTCAGTTTTCGTCACTTTGGACCGATTAAATTTTGATTTCGGAGCTTCTTTTCTCATTTTCACCACTTGAGGTGAGTTTGTCTCAATATTTGGAAGATTTTCTCGGGAGTTGACTTTTGTTGACTTTTTCATTTCCCGAGAGTTGACTTTTGTTGACTTTTTCCAATTTTGGCCATTTTGCTCATTTTTGCTCCTTTTTGCAGATTTTCTCGAAATGGCGGGTCATTTTCCATATGGCGGAGGTCCTCCAGGTGCCGGGGTGATCCGGATATTATGGCTCTGCCCCCGAGAGTTCGGCCATTCGATCCTGCGAGGTATCATCCTCAGGAGCACGTCCTCGCAGGCGGTTTTCTACCATTTCACTGACTTTGATGATCGAGCGCCTAGGGATCTGATTTTGCGGGAGCCAGAGTCTCACCTCTCTCACGAGGCACGAGAGGTATTTACTTACTTTTACATTTTCTGCAATGTATTCTGCATTTTCCGTGCATTTCGTGCTTCGCTATGTTTATCTGCCCATTTCAAGCACACAGCTTGTTTTGAACGTTTAGCCCATAGCATCGTATTCGTTGGCATTTTGGACACACAGTTCAAACACTCTGTCTTTCTGAACATGCAGCCCATAGATTGATTGTGAACACACAGCACACACTGATTGAGGGTAGAACACGCAGCCCAAACCCTGATTTTCTGAACACGCAGCCCATTGTTGAGGTGAACACACAGCCCACACTGATCGAGAGTAGAACACGCAGCCCAAACCCTAATTTTCCGAACACACAGCCCGAATTGACGGTGAACACGCAGCACACACACTGATTGAGGGTTGAACACGCAGCCCAAACTGATTGAGATGAACACACAGTCCATTGTTGAGGTGAACACACAGCACACACTGATTGAGGGTTGAACACGCAGCCCAAACTGTGAGATGAACACGCAGCCATTGACTGAAATCTGAACACACAGCCCAAATCTTGATTTTGAACACACAGCCCACACTTGAGGTGAACACAACCCACTGATTGAGAGTAGAACACGCAGCCAAACTGAATTCTGAACACAGGCTCATTGTTGAGGTGAACACGCAGCACACACTGATTGAGAGTAGAACACGCAGCCCAAACTCTGAATTTCTGAACACACGGCTCGTTGTTGAGGTGAACACACAGCACACACTGATTGAGAGTAGAACACGCAGCCCAAACTCTGAATTTCTGAACACACAGCTCGTTGTTGAGGTGAACACACAGCACACACTTGTCGAGAGTAGAACACGCAGCCCAAACTCTGTATTTCTGAACACACAGCCCAAATTGAAGGTGAACACGCAGCACACACTTGTCGAGAGTAGAACACGCAGCCCAAACTCTGTATCTGATTTAATTTTGCACACAGCTCATACATTTCACTTGCACGCAGCTTATTCATTTTACTTGCACACAGCTTACTCATTTTATTTGCACACAGCTTATTCATTTCTTTCTGAAACTGAATACATATGTTCATCTTGAACGCAGGTGACTGCTCGGACCGTGCGAGGATACGGCTCTATCACGGCGAGAGAGTGGTACGCCGAGCTCCCGGGGGCTGTCCGGGATTTGGTTGATGTGGCAGGGTTCGGGACTTTTTGCACTGGGATCTCTCGCTGTCCCGCTAGTAGGACATTGATGGGTGTTCTGGTAGAGAGATGGTGGGACACCACCAACTCCTTTCATTTTTCTGCCACTGGGGATATGACCATGACCCCTTTTGACTTTGCCGTACTGACGGGCCTTGATGTGGGGGGTTGGGCCATCCCATATGACGAGGATATGGGCGAGTGGGAGGCCGCTTGGTTATACTTATTGGGGGCCTACCCGCCAGTTGATCGATCTTCGGGCAGAGTCCGATACACCTGGTTTTCTTTCCATTTCAGGAGGCCAGAGATGGAGCCTGAGACCCCTGAGGAGGTGGCACAGTATGCTCGTAGATTCTTGATGTTCCTCTTCGGCACCAATCTGTTTGCCGATAGGGGGAACACTGTCGGGCTTTACCTGTTGAGCGCTCTAGTGGACCTATCACAGGTCGGTAGATATGACTAGGGTGGTGCCAGCCTGGCAACTTTATACTGTTACATGAGCGCGACCTCTCGCGGATGGGGAAATATGGTTGGCGGCTATTGGAGGGCTTGGGAGGTACTTTCTGCCCTCTTGACTTACGTTTCTGCTTCTCATTATATGTATATTGCACTCACGGCGCACTTTACATTCTGTACCATGCACTTTGCTCTCAGCATTTTGTATTTACATTCTGCACTCAGCATTCTGTATTCTGATGGCTATTGCTCTGTCTCTCACAGTTATGGGTCTATGCATACTTCCCGATACTAGCCCCAGAGCTTATGGTGGAGGTGCCCTCACGACCCCGTTTTCACTTGTATTTGAGGGCCAGTATCGGCCGAGACCTCGGGAGTCTTTCTCTATCTGCGACAGTATTTTGACACCGTGCGGACGTCAGAGGTATTTCAGAACTCTCAGTTCTTCATGTTTCCAATCTTTGATTTGTTTGCAATTCTGATTAGTTCATGCACTGGTCATCCGCAGATTACATGGCAGCCTTGGGCGCCTTTAGGTACAGACCTCCGATTCCAGTTTGCCGGAGCGTGGGGCGCCTCTCGGTACAGGATTTGTTTGAGGGGCCAGTTGGTAGAGCCTGGTTCTTGGGAGATCGTTTCTTGCGTCAGGTATGGGTACGCTGAGCAGGACATTCCTTCAGCGCCTCCAGATGATATGCGGACCGCCGATAGGCTCTCACTCCAGGGGTCGTTGATGCTATGCTAGGTACCGATGCCTTCCTACATCTGGAGCAGGGGGAGTACGCGACTTACCGCCACACCTACTTGATGCCTCCGCTGACGGAGTCCGTACCCGACGAGGAGATCTGCTGATATGCCTTCATCGAGCCGGGCTCGGGCTGCAGGCGCCCCTTCCACTAGCAGGGCTGGTACATCTAGAGGTGGGGTGGACTGTTTCCCCGGTTCCTCCGACTTATCATCACCCTGGATGGCCGGATATGCCGACTGAGTTGATGGGATGGCAATATGGGACCACTTCCCCGATTCCGATTCCGATAGAGCCTCCGATGCCTGGCCATCGATACGTCAGTGACCCTGACTCACCACCGGTATGTTCCGCTGTTTTCCATTCATCACACAGATATTTTGGCATTTGTTTATTCATTGATGTCTTGAACTTGTTTCTGCAGCCACCTCGGGAGTACATGGATGAGGTGCTCGGGATGGTAGCCTCGCTCGAGGGCATGGTCCTGCGGAGAGAGGCGCAGTTGTCCATCATGGGCTTCCAGGTATACTTCTGATGACATGCTGAGTTTGGATTTTACTGCATTGATAGGTTGTCTGTGTAGAGCACATCTGACACACACCACATTTCATATTGTATCTGCATGCACCCACTCTCTATATCTGATATACATGTCCCGGCTGATGTATTCAAATTGCATTCTTCATTTTCAGATGCCTCCAGTGTATGCTCAGTCACAGGCCGGGCCATCTAGGCCTTCCTGAGGAGCTGGGCCATCTAGGCCTTCTCGAGGAGCAGGGAGAGGGGAGTCGTCTCACGGACGAGGCAGACGCAGGGCACACATCATAGAGGAGGAGCCCGAGGAGGAGGAGGAGGCTGCAGATCGCCAGTCAGAGACATCTGCTGACAGAGAGGGTGGCTCTGATCCCGGCTCTGGTAGCGGAGGCGAGGCCGAGGAGGATCCTGAGGGCGACAGCTCCGACTCAGACGATGATGCCGGTGGTGCAGAGGCTGCTTCGCAGAAGAGGATGAAGAGGGCCTCTTATTCCTGCTCTTGAGAGCATTGATGCAGCTGTTCCCTGTTTTATTTACCTTTTTGCTAGTAGTTGTAGCACATTGTATTTTGTTTAGGCAGTTTTATTATTTTGTAAAACTTGTACCCTTGTTGTAAAACATGATGGAATGAAACAGCTTTTGTTCAAAAAGTGTTGAATTTTAATCTCTTAGCATCATATCGCATCATTTTGCACCAAAATGAGATTGAATGGAAATGTGCATGGTGTATTTGCCCAGTCAGGTAGTGAACCGACACAACAAACTAAACAACTCAACTTACTAAGAAATAACAAAACCTTAGCAAGTTTACAACTCGATAAGCAAAACACACAAAGTTGACGACTCGTCAAATAAGGCACAACAAAATTAAACAAAAAGTAACAATTCGATGCACGAAACTCGACAGCTCGACAAACTTAACAACTCGATAAGCAAAACAACAACTCGATAAGCAAGACTTAACAACAACTCCATAAACAAGGTGTATTTCGGACGATCTGGGTGACGGAACGCATCCGAAACTGAGGGAAATGGAGGCCTTTGACACCCCCGATGCATGGAAATGCTTGGAACTTCCTTCTAGAAGGTAAAACAGGACCAAAGGAACACATTGGAGCATGGCCGGCCACCTTTGGGAGTGGCCGGCCAGCTTTTTGCATTTGAAGGAGAAAGGTGGCCGGCCTGCTAGGAAAGGTGGCCGGCCGGCCACTTAGCCCAGCAACACCAAATTTTTGACACGTGTCCCCCGAACAGTGCCTTATCCTCTTTAAAAGTCCTAGCTCCGTGGCTCATTCATTCCATCTTAGTTTTGCATCAAAATGGAGGCGTTTCTCATCGAAAATCTCGCAGCTTGGATCGCTTCTCTAGATGGCTCGGAAAAGTTGAACTTCCGGGTTTTGGCTTGAATGCACTATTCACGCTGAGCCGCACTCCGCTGCACCTTCCCTTCCTTCATGCCGCGGCGAGGTTTTGGAATCCGGTGACGCATGTGTTTAGCTTCGGCGGGCAAGAGGTATGTCCAACTTTCGAAGATTTTCAAGTTTTGATGGAATCTGAACGTCATGAAGAGATCTTGCCCCAGTTTCGCTTTGGCCACGCCCAAGCTTTAGGGCGGATGTGTGGGCTCACCCTGCATGATGCTCGGTCTCTGATCTGTAATGGGGAACTGGACATCCTCGGCTTGATTCATCGCTTTTCTGACGCCGGTGACCTGGCAACCATTATTGGCAAGGTTTTCGGCAACACGCCCTCTGCTTGTGCATGCTGTCTCACTTTCTGCTTGCCCGGGCTTCGGTGGTCTAGCATTCGTCTGATTGAAGTTGCTCAAGGCTTGAAAGAAGGAAAGAGCTGCATCGCCATGATTAGCCGAGACACTGATGGGCTTAGATGCTTTCTATCGCCGGAGACGACCAGATTCGCGGGGAGTCCACTACTGCTGCAGGTAATGTTTCCCACCCAACCTCACATATATCTTGCTCACATCACTCGGCCCTCAGGCTCGTTTTTCTCACAAAACCCTTTTCTTATTTTTCTCTCATCGCACGTCTCTCTATTCTTCATTCTCTCATTTTTCATCCCTCCCCAGGTATGGTTGATGGATAAATTGCAGGTTGTGGACTCTTGCCCAGCCTACTCAGCCCGTGGCTACTTCTTTCGACAACGCTTAGTCGATGCCCCTGATGAGGGATGGTGGTTCGACTGGATGTGCAATTTGTCGGCAGATCGCATTGCTTGGCGCTGTCCTTGGCTCAATCTTCCGGCACTGAGCTATAGCATGTCCCGGCTAATCGGGATCCAGTTGATTGGTCTGACTCACTGTGTGTTCTACTTTCCGTTCCGGTTTCTACGCCAGTTCGGTCATGATCAGACTTGCCCGCCTGAGGGGATTGAGTACCCGGCTGCTTTCCCGGTCCGAGGCGCACAGCTTGCCCGGTATGCCACAGCATGGAGAACTAGAGAGCTCCTGGCCCCCGCTCCACTTTCAGTTGCACTTTGTCTGATGAGTGCTTGGATTGGCTCAATGAAGAGGCGCAGATTGGGCCCAGCTTGGCATCAGAGGCTTCGACCAGCTCTGGGAGGGGGCGCAGGGACACCTGACTTGACTATGCCCCGGATTTATTGCTTTACTAGTACTTTCAAGTTTTCTTTATGATTGTAATAAAAAGCAACTTCAATTTGTATGCAAGAGCAGGAGAACTCTGTTTTGAAATCAATGAAATTGAAGGTTGTGGTACTGAAAATTTTCCGCTTTGGTCCAAAAATGGTCTTAGTTGTAAAAAGATTAGTTTGAACAAAGTCAACTTTTATTAAAACTTTTCAAAACCATTTTCGATATGGATCAGAACTGGACACGCCTGAGATCTGTCACTGAGATGCACAACCTCGGATCCTAGCAACTGGAAAGTTGCCCCTAGTCTGAATAGTACCGCAGCACTGCACAGCAACGGAAAGTTGCCCCTAGTCTGAGAAGCACTGCACCGGAGATCACGATGAATGCTGATGACAAAGATGACTGAGATGATCAAATGGACAAAGTTGATCGGGAAAAGTTTATGGCTGAACTTCAGGATGAAGTTGCCTACGTATCCCAAAGATGGGAATCAAGCCTTACGTAGTTCAGGCTCGGTTCACTCGAGTATTTTCACTCTCCTTTTACGCTCTAACTTTTGCCAAGGCCGCCCTTTGCGGGTTTTCAACCTTGCGAGCTCAGTTTTTATAATTTCAAATTTTTTGTGCTCTGAGTTTTGCCTAGGTCGCCCTTTCGGATTTTCGGCCTAGCGAGCCTCTCAAGGGTAATATTTCTTCAACTTGTCCATATTGATCGGTTGTGAAAACTCCAAGCCATCTAGATCCATCAGAACCACAGCTCCACCTGACCAGATAGACTTAGGGGCCAGTCCAATTAGGTCTGAACTTGCCCCTTGGGTCGTGGATGGGAGCTCGGTTATCCTTGAGTACCAAATCTCCTTCCTTTAGATTCCTGGACTTCACTTTCTTTTTGAAAGCCCGGGCAATTCTGCGTTGATAACCTTGAACGTGGTACAGTGCTTTCAGTCTTCTCTCATCAAAGAGCATGAGTTCCTCAAACCTGCTCTGCTGCCAATCTGCTTCGGCTATTTGACACTCAGCCAATACTCGCAATGACGGAACCTCAATCTCAATAGGTAGAACGGCCTCCATCCCATAAACTAATGAATACGGAGTCGCCCCAGTAGAAGTTCTGATTGAAGTCCGGTAGCCCCACAGAGCAAACGGCAGCTTATCTGGCCAGTCCCGGTAGGTTTCCACCATCTTCTGCAATATGTGTTTGATGTTCTTGTTGGCGGCCTCAACCGCTCCATTGGTTTGCGGCCGATAGGTAGACGACTTATGAAAAGCCACGTTGTATTTTTCCAACAAGTCAATCACTTCCTTCTTGAAGTGGGAACCGTTATCTGAAATTATCTCGTTTGGGACTCCGTAGCGACAGATGATGTTGTTTCTGATAAACTTTGCAACATGCGAAGCCTTCAACACCGCATAAGATTGGGCCTCGACCCACTTCGTGAAATAATCTATCGCGACCAGGATGAACTCATGCCCATTCGACCCCTTCGGAGTGACAGCCCCGATCACATCAATTCCCCAGACTGAAAATGGCCATGGCGAAGTCATATTGTACAGCTTTGACGGCGGAATGTTCATGCAATTTGCATGAATTTGACATTTGTGGCATCGCCGAACAAAACCGATACAGTCCTCCTCCATGGTGGACTAGTAGTAATCTTGTCTGAGGATCTTCCGTGCTAGCATTACTCCATTCATGTGCGCACCGCATTCCCCCCCGTGGATGGCTTCCATTAGACGCTTCGATTCTTCGGCATCGACACACAGCTTATGCATCCCCAGATGACCTCTTTTATACAGCTTACCCCCACAGATGATGAACTGAACGGCCATTCTTCTGATTGCCCTCTTATCCTTGGCATTCACCCCTGGCGGGTATGTTCCTTTTCCAGGAAATTCCAGATGTCGATACCAGGGGTTTTCGTCCTGAACCTCATCTATGGCAGCAATCGACTCGTAGGCTGGTGCAAATTTCTGGTCAATGATGACTGGACGCATCCGGACTCCGTACGGGATGTCTATCATGGAAGATAGAGTTGCTAAAGAATCTGCGAACCTGTTGTTCTCTCTCAGTAGATGAGTAAAGCTTAGCTTCTCAAACCGAGGAATTAACGAGTCCAAGGTTTGGTGATACATCATCATCTTCTCTTCTTTGACTTTCCAGTCTCCTTTTGCTTGAGACACAACAAGGTTCGAGTCCCCGATGACGTCCAACCGTCTTGCCCCTAGTTCTAGGGCTGCTTCTAGACCGACGATGCACGCCTCATATTCTGCTTCGTTGTTCGAGACTTTGAACGGAGTTTGAAGCTAGAGGATACGGAATTGTCGGGTGCTATCAGCAACACTCCTATCCCATATCCGTATTGATTGGACGCTCCGTCAAAGTACATCGTCCA